>VZRI01005972.1:0-31270 GCA_013397515.1 Upupa epops
GGGTGGTGAATGTATTGAGAACAATCCCCATAAGAAGGACTTGGGGGTGCTGGTAGATGAGAGGTTAAACATGAGCCAACAATGTGTGAGTGCAGCCCAGAAGGCAAACAGTATCCTGGACTGTGACAAAAGAAGTGTCACAAACAGATCAAGGGAGATGAGTCTCCCTCTCTACTCTGCTCTTCTGAGACCTCATCTAAAGTACCGCATCTGGTTCTGGAGTCCTCAGTCGGAAAGGGACACAGAACTGTTGGAACAAGTTCAGAGGAGGGCCACAAGGATAATCAAAGGGCTGAAGCACCTCTCCTGTGAGGTGAGGCTGAAGGAATTGGGGCTGTTCAGTCTGGAAGAGAGGCTCAGGAGGGACCTTATAGTATCATTCTAGTAATTGAAGGGGCCTACATGAAAGCAGGAGATGGATTTTTTTTTATGAAGAACTCTAGTATATAGTTTATGAACTTTAATAGTAAGACAAGGGAGAATGGTTTTGAATGAAAAGAGGATAGATTTAGATTAGATCTCGGAAAGAAGCTCCTAACTGAGGGTGGTGAGGCCAGGGAACAGGTTGCCCATAAAAGTTGTGGATGTCTCTGCCTTGGCATTATCCAAGGCTAGATTGGATGGGACTGTGAGCAACCTGGTTTAGTGGGAAGTGTCCCTGTCCATGGCAGAGGATTAGAACTAAATGATCTCTCATTTTCCTTTCAACCAAAGCCATTCTGTGATTATATATTAAAAAGCATGTTCATGCAAAGAAGAGGAGAAGGGTTCTGTTTGTTGGAGACTTGCTCTTGAAGGGAACTGAGGGCCTAATATGCAGAGTTGGCCCTCATCACAGGAAAGTCTGCAGTCTACCTGGAGCCCGAATCAGGGGTATCACTAGAATACTCCCTAACCTAGTGCAATCAACTGACTACTGCCACCTATTGATCTTTCAGACAGGTGGGGGAGGAAGCTGCATTCCATAGCTTGAGGGGAATGAAAAAAGACTAGCACCTTGGGACTGTTGGTGAAAGAGTCTGGGGCACAAATTATTTTCTTGTATTTTCTTTCATTTTTGGGTGAGGATATGGGCTGGAATAGAAGGATTCAGTTCATAAATGCTTGGCTATGAGACTGATGCTACAGGCAGGGCTTTGGGTTCTTTGATAAGACACCAGACCTGACAGTGGTAGGCGTGAAAGGTTTGTCTCAGAAGGGCAAAAGGGTTCTGGATCAGGAATTCACAGGGCTAATTCACAGAGTTTTAAACTAGACATGAAAGGGGATAGGGTTGTAGCTGGGTGTGCACCAGTGGGGCAGAGGTCTAGTATTAATGAAGACCAGGAGGTCTTCTACCCTTCCTAGGGCAAAATTGCAGTGCTCAGCTTGCTTCCTGAAAAGCCTGTACACCAATGTATGCAGCATGGGAAATAAGCAGGGGTTAGAAATCTGTGTTCAATCAAGAGGCTGTGATCTGGTGGCAAAGACATGGTGGGATGGCTTGCATGATTGGAATGTGTGGATGGATGGCTATGTCCTTTTCAGGAAAGACAGACCAGCAAGTGGTGGAGTTGCCTTTTATGTGAGAGAGCAACTAGAATGTAGTTCATCCTGTCCAGGGGCAGATGAAGAGTGAGTTGAGAGTTTGTGGGTGTGGAATAAGGGGTAGGCTGGCATGAGTGATACTGTTGTGTATTACAGACCACTGTATTAGAATGAGGAAATTGAGGTTTTCTACAGGCAGCTGACAGCAGCCTTCCAGTTACAAGCTCCTGTTACCTTGGAGGATTGTAACTACCTTGACATTTGCTGGAAGACGTACTCAGCCAGCCATCCACAGTCCATGAAATTCCTGCGCTGCACAGATTACAACTTCTGGATGCAAATGGTGAATGAGCCACTAGGAGAGGAGCACTGCTGGATCTTCTTACTAACAGGAAGGGTCTGGTTGAAGCAGTGAAGGTTGAGGGCAGCCTTGGTTGCAGTGACCATAAGATGGTGGAGTTCAGGGTCTCATGTGACAGGAACAGGATACCTGGCAGAATCACAACCCTGGATTTCAGGAGGGCTGACTTCGGCCTTTTCAAGCAATGGCTAGGGGAAATCCCACTGGACAGGGTACTAGAAAGTAGAGGGGCCCAAGATAGTTGGTTAGCATTCAAGGACCACTTCTTAAAGTCTCAAGATCAGAGGATCCCAACAGGTAGGAAGTCAAGGAAGAGAGCCAGAAGACCTGTGTGGTTAAACAGGGAGTTGCTGGAACAAACTGAAGAGGAAGAAGCAAGCTACGGGTCATGGAAGGAGGGAATGGACACTTGGGATGATTGTAAGACTAGTAAAAGGGTGTGGGGATGAAACTAGCAATGCTAAGGCCTCCTTGGAATTAAACTTTGCAAGAGAGATCAAGGACCACAGAAAGGGCATCTTCAAATACATTGCAGATAAAACTAATGCTAGAGGCAGTGTAGGCCCACTGTTGAATGAGGTGGATAGCCAGCTGACAGAGGATATAGAGAAGGTAGAAATGCTGAATGCCACCTTTGCCTCTGTCTATACTGCTGGAGGCTGTCTTCATGAGCCCCAGACAACTGAGGCCTCAGAGGGAGTAAGGACAAAGGAGATTGCCCTGGGTGGAGAGGCCAGTGTTAGGGACCAGATAAGCAGTCTGGATGTGCATAAACCCATGGATCCTGATGGATGCACACCTGTAAGTGCAAATGGAGATGGTGGAAGCCATTGTTAGGACACACGCTATCATCTTCGGTAAGTTATGGGGAAGAGGAAAGGTGCCTGGAGACTGAAGGAAAATAAATGGCACTCCAGTCTTCAAAAAAGGATAAGAAGCAGCTTTCAGGTAACTGTAGACTGGTCAGCCTCACCTCCATCCCTGGAAGGGTGGTGGAACAACTTGATACTGTCTCTAGGCTGTCAAAGACAAGAGGGTCATTTGTGGTAGTCAGCATGTCTTCACCAAAGGGAAGTCATGCTTGACCAACCTGACAGCCTTTTATGAGAGCATAACCAGATGGGTAGATGATAGCAAAGCAGTGGATGTGGTCTTTAGTAAAGCATTTGACACAGTCTCCCACAGTATCCTTGCAGCNATCCTGATGGATGCACACCTGTAAGTGCAAATGGAGATGGTGGAAGCCATTGTTAGGACACACGCTATCATCTTCGGTAAGTTATGGGGAAGAGGAAAGGTGCCTGGAGACTGAAGGAAAATAAATGGCACTCCAGTCTTCAAAAAAGGATAAGAAGCAGCTTTCAGGTAACTGTAGACTGGTCAGCCTCACCTCCATCCCTGGAAGGGTGGTGGAACAACTTGATACTGTCTCTAGGCTGTCAAAGACAAGAGGGTCATTTGTGGTAGTCAGCATGTCTTCACCAAAGGGAAGTCATGCTTGACCAACCTGACAGCCTTTTATGAGAGCATAACCAGATGGGTAGATGATAGCAAAGCAGTGGATGTGGTCTTTAGTAAAGCATTTGACACAGTCTCCCACAGTATCCTTGCAGCCAAACTGGGTAGTGCAATCTGGGCAATCAGGTGGTGAGGTGAATTGTGAATTGGCTGCAGGATAGAAGCCAGAAAATAGTGGTCAGTGGGACAGAATCTAGTTGGAGGCCTGTATCTGGTAGAGTCCCCCAAAGGTTGTTACTGAGACCAGTCCTCTTCAATATATTCATCAGTGACCTGGATGAAGGAACAGAGTGCACTGTCAGGACGTTTGCTGGTGACACAAAGCTCGGTGAAGTGGCTGACACACTGGAGGGCTATACTGCCATTTGGCGGACCTAGGCAGGCTGGAGAGTTGAGTGGGGAGAAATTTAATGAAATATAACAAGGTGAAGTATAGAATCTTGCATCTGGTTAAGAACAACCCCAGGTACCAGTATAGGTTATGGATTGATCTGTTGGAGAGCAGCATAGGAGAAAGGTACCTAGTGGACAGCAGGATGACCATGAACCAGCAATGTGCTCTTGTGGCCTCCTGGAGTGGATTACAAGGGATGTGGTTAGTAGATCAAGGGATGTTCTCCCCCTCTACTTTGCCATGGTAACACTGCATTTTGAGTACTCTGTGCAGTTCTAGGCCCCTCAGTTGCAGAAGGACACAGAACTGCTTGAGAGAGTCCAGTGGGGAGCCACAAAGTTGATTAAAGTAGAACACCTCTTTTATTTGGAAAGGCTGAGGAAGCTGGGTTTCTTTAGCTTGAAATAAAGGAGACTGAGGGGTGACCTTATTAATGTTTATAAATATGAGAAGGGTGAGTGTCAGGAGGAAAGACCTAAGCTCTTCTCGGTGTCATCCAAGGGACAGGGGTTAATGGGTGTAAACTGATACATAGAATGTTCCACATAAGCATGAGAAGAAACTGTTTCACAGTGAGGGTTACAGAGCATGAGAACAGACTGCCCCGGGGGGATTGTGGAGTCTTCTTCTCTGGAGACCCACCTGGTTTAAAACCCACTTGGACATGTTCCTGTGCGCTTGGTCACCTGTGCAGGTGATCCTGCTCTGTCAGGGGGATTGGACTAGATGATCTTTTCAAGGTCACTTGCTTCAGGGAAGTCTAGTGCTGGTCTTCATCCCTACATCTGAAAGCTGAGCACTGTCTTCATGTGTTCTTAGTGTTCACCTTCAGTTACGTTTGCACATAAACATATTGGAAGACTTCGACAACATATATTTATTTCAGAAAATGTAACCTAAGTATAAATGTCAAATACGTGTCTGGTGTTTGGGCCCTATTTCTGAGTTTTTCTGAACATATTGGTTTTGGATTATTTTTCTTCAGGTGAGAATTGGGGAGATGTAAATAGGCCATCATGAATCACCTTCTGCAAGAATCTTGCTTTCTTAGTTTGGTGGCAGCATTAGATTTTCTCTTTTTAAAGTTCAGTATAGAATCCTTAATATTTGAATTATTAATTTACACTTCCAAGAGAATCAATTTGTGTTAGCTACTAAGTCCAAATGCTTTCAAGCTAGACTGTGCACCTCAGCTGTGAAGTTTTTTATTATTGCTTCAAAATGTTGCATCTTGTGTGTTTTAACTTGGTGTAGCTAACTGACTCTCATCAGCTTTAGAGCAAATTCAAGTTTCCTAATATGGTGTGTCTATCCTTTAGTGTTTTTCCTCCAGAGGTCAGCTATTTGATAATTTTCTACATGATTTCCTTTATATGGTCTGAATAATGAGTGGCTCCAGTGGAAAACTGTGTTTTCAGGATTTAAAGTATTTATACTTTCTGCTGTAAACTTTATGTAACAGTGAATGGATGTTATAATATGTTTGACAGATTTATCACTTTTACAGGTCTTGACATTTTATCAGGTTAGTTATTAATAGTAATTTTATTCAGAGTAACTTGCTCATTATGGTCTTTCTGCAGGAAGATAGTGGAACTTGCTTGGTGTGGAAGAAGTTTCAAACCCCACTGCAAATTTTAACCTTTGTACTTTACAAGCAAATATACAATCTCTAATTATATAAATCTCTAATTCTCTTTTGTTCATGGATCCTCTTTTCTTTTTTCTTCCTTCCTCCTCCTTAGATCCTGGATATGAACACTTTAAGATAGCAGAAAGGTCCCATGGTAACTGGATCAAACTGTACTTAGAAGGAAATAATTCAGAAATACTCTTAAATCTTGGCAAAAAGGTCATGAAGCAGTATTTGGAGGCCCTGAAGACTCTGAGTTCTTCACTAAGTAAACAAGTGGCACAATATGACATGTATTCAATGATGGTGGGGATTGTGATTGTTATGGAGGTATGAAAGTATGTCTTTATGTGAAAAAGCTAAGTCTACATACATGAAAATTTCTGTGTTTTTTTACTTCTTAAAGCATATTCTTACTAAGTCTTTACTCCTACCAAGTATGAACTCTTAATGTTTTCTGTCTTTCTGTTTGAATAAGATTAGTAGTCTTTTTAAACACTGACCTGACCTTTAAAATAATTTGAGATCTTTTGATATAATCTATTAATGGTTACACTTTTGGTGTAACTAATTATGGTAAATATGCACAACCTCAATTACTCCCATATAGTTAGCCTTTTACTTCTTCAGTAGCCTTACTGCATTAAGAAAAAAAGTCTAGCAAGTAAGTTCCTACCTGTTCCTCTTTATGTAACAGTGGTTGCTCTGAACAGCCAATACTTTGTAGGGGCAATTTTCACAATTCCAAGAGTTGTTCTTTGTATTGATAGATACAAAACCTTGAAATAAATGGTTGCTGCAAAGTGCTGGGTTACCACTTTATATCTCAGGTAGGAATAAACATAAGATAGGCAATGTCTGGAATTTTAAGTGATTCTCTGCAAGTGGTGTTGGGCAAACCTCAAATGCTCTAAATGTCTTCTATGGTAATAATACTTGAAGAACCATGATGAAGGGATGCCATACCTGGACTTTTAACTTTTATGTACAGAAGCTTGCAAGAATAAGTGGTATTCCCTAGAATGAAAATATCTGCTACAAGTTTCACTTAGTTCTTGCATGCATGTGGTACTATAAAAGACTTTGTAATTGCTGTAGCATTGATCCTGTTTGGTGCCCGGAATTGATAACAGCGCCACTTTTTCTAGACGTGTCCCGGCTTAAAATGAAGGTCTAGATTGGTTCTGGGTTGCTGCCTGCAATTCAAGCACACCAACCAGCTCTTCGCGAGAATTCAACAGGCAATGAAGCAACTTTGCTAAAAAAGAAAATATTTTATTGAACCCATAACCAATAAGCAAAGGAAAAATCCCCAAATAAGTAAAAGAATTTAAAAAAGTAAACCAGAAACTTTATCACAGTGCCATTTCACACACTCTGAGGGAACTGGAGACAGCTAACACATCAGTTTTAAGCTTCAGAGAGCCCTGGGAAAAATACACTCTAATCAGAGGGGGAATTCAGCCATCCTCTACGTCTGTAGGTATCAGTGGGGCTCCTGGAGCCCCCGTCTTGATGCTTCTGGTCTTTTTGCAGATGCCAGTTTTCCCTGTATGTCTCAGACTTGCTTCTAACTCCTCTTATCTTGGGAGTTCTTCACAATATGGCTATGGCCAGCAGATCCTATTAGGAGATCTTCAAGGCCACAACAGCATCTCAGATGTAGGATCAGACATTTCAGAAACCCAGTCTCTTTCTGTTTTCCAGTGGTTTAAAAGATCAATCCTATCTGGTTTTTGTAGTTCAAAACTTCTAGCCAAGCAGTAGGAACCTTCAGAAACCTCTTCCATTCTTTCAGTGGCAGAGCTGAGATACAGCTTTTGCATCAGCCCCATGGCGAGGGCACACGGTCACAAGGACCCATGGTGAAGACAGAGGCAACATGGTTCTGATCACGTGGGGCACACCTGTTGTGGTAAACAGGACCTTCTCTCTCTTTCCTTACAGTTCTGAGGGAGGGAAGGGGTTAAGAGCTCACCACCTCAACATCTTCAAAGATGATCAAGTTGCAAGAACACTGTGGGAGCATCAGCTCTCTGCTTCAATGTCTTACAGCTGGGCAGAGCTAGGGCCACAGCTGGTTGCAGCACTCAAGAGTCAGCTCAGCTGTCTTCAAATCATGTGCCACACTTCTGCGTTCCAGCCCTCAGGGAAGGGGCTGTGGCTGCCACACTGCAGTGGCAGGGCTGCAGCTGCTTGGCTGGCCCTTGTTCTGCCTCCTGCATAGTGGAGCTTCAGCCTGGGAGAGCTCTCTGTCTGCCAAGAGACAGGGGAAGAAAGGCAGAAATACTGAAGTCCATCCCCTTTAGCAGGGTCTGTCTACCAATCACCTCTGGAGCCAGGCCACTGTCCCAGGGATTTGATGGAACAACTATCCCTAGCTTCAAAATAAAATTCATTTTTTGGCATTAAAGCACAAAATCCAACATCTCAAAATCTGGTAAAATTTCAAACTACAACAGAAGGGCTGTATGCCTCATCTTGTACACATTATTTTCTGTGAACAGATTACATCTAAAATGGCTTTTGGGTAGGCTGCTCAGTGGGTTTAATCACTGTGCTGACCACTTCACAGGAATCAGTTCCACAGTGTCCTTTGGAGATTAGATAGCAGGTTTGGTTCCTCCTCTACAGGTGGTACATAAGTAGGTGAACAAAGCTCAGTGTAAATACGATGAGCCATGTTTCTTTTTTTCCCTTTTATTTTGGGAACCTAGGCATTCAAGCTCTTGACAGTTACTTTGCAGCTTAAGCACTGGAATTTTTTTTATTGTTTTTTTTTTTTTTAATGCAGTTACAGGTTCTTAGAGTTTCTACAGGACAGGCCTCAGGTATTTCACTCAGTCAGAATTCATCAAAAGAAATATCAGCCACTAACCACGAAAGTTTTGGTTGAGATTATCTTGCTCACAGTCACTTTAAGACTTCGTGCAAAACTGCTAGTTTATTTTTCTAGTGCAATACTAAGAAACAGCTTTGCTTTCCAGAATATTTTTTTCATACATATTCGCCCCCCATTGACTACATAGGGGTAGGGAAAGTTCTAGCTGGCTTCAAAGTATACCATAGAATCATAGGATTGTTCAGATTTGAAATGACCTTTAAGATCATAGAGTCCAACTGTTAACCTACCTGTACTAAGCCTATTGCTAAACCATGTCCCTGAGCTCCATATCTACATGACTTTTACATATGTGAAGGGATGGTGATTGAGTCACTAACCTGAGCAGCTTGTTCCAATACCTCATGACGCTTTCAGTAACCTCCTTTCAGGTAGGTATAGACAGCAATAAGGTCTTTATCCTTTTCTTCAGACTAAAAAGACCTAGCTCCCTCAGACACTCCTCATTAGTCTTATTCTCCACATTCTTTGTTAACCGTATTGACTTTTTATCCAATGCCTCAATGACTGTCTTGTACTGAGGCACCCAAAACTGAACATAGTACTCAAAGTTCTGCCTCACCAGTGGCAAGTACAGAGGGACAAATCACTTCCTTACTCCTGCTGACCAAACTATTTCTGATACAAGACAGGATGCTGTTGACTTTCATGGGCACCTTAACACACTGCTGGCTCATATTTAGCTGATTGTCAGTCATTACTCCCAGGTCCCTTTCTGTAGAGTGGCTTTCTAGCCACACTCCCCAAAGTCTATAGTGTTGCATTACAGTGTTCTGACTGAAGAGTAGGACCATGCATTTGGCTTTATTGAAGCTCATACAACTGGCCCTGACTCATCTATCCAGTCTGCCCAGATATCTTTGCAGTGCTATCTTGTCCAAGAGTAGATCAACACACCTACCCAATTTGGTGTCATCTGGAAACTTCCTAAGAGTGCACTCCAGATTCTTGATGAAGATATTAGACTGGGTCCAGTACTGAGCTTTGGAAATCACCACTTGTAACTGTCTGCCAATCTCATTTGACTCTGTTCAACTTCTCCAGTCAAGAAATAGACAGTCCTACCTGAGGAGATGTGTTATTGCACCTGATGGTCACAAATGCAGGTGACATCATCAGAGGTGGCCTGCATTGCGGAGATCACTGTCTTAAGCAGTTCACTGTCTTAAGGGGTATGAGACATATGAGAACCATAGCCAGGACCCTGAATTTTAGGATAGCAGAGTTCAAGCTTTTTGATAAGTTAGTAGACCCCAGGGAAACAAACCTTAGGGACAAAAGAGCAGAACAGAGCTGGCAGATCTGTAAGGATGCTTTCCACAGAGTGTGAGAACTCTCAATCTCCTTGAGTAAGAAATCAGGCAAGGAACACAAGAGACCAGCATGGTTAAGTCAAGACCTGCTAACTAAAAGGTAAGATGGAAATAGGCAGTGGAGGTGGGAACAGTTATCTTGGAAAGCCTGGTTGTGTAGGGATGAGGTCAGGAAGGCCAGGGTGCAGCTGTTACTGAACTTAGTAAGAGATGCAAAGAAAAACAAGAAAGATTTCTACAAGTACGTGAAACAAAGAAGGAAGGTTAAAGGCTCCCACAATGAGCAACATTGGTGAGCTAGTAATAACAAATGAGGAGGAGGCTGAGATTGTGAGCAACTTCTTTGCCTCAGTCTTCACTGGCAGCCTCTCTCCTCACAGTTCTCAAGTCAGTGGCTCACCACATGGAGACCAGGGAGACAAAGTCCCTCTCACTGTAAGTGAAGACAAGGTTTGTGACCATCTGAAGAACCTGAGCATGCACAAGTCCATGGGACCTGATAAAATGCATCCCAGAGTCCTTAGAGAATTTGCTGATATAGCTGGCAAGTCACTCTCCATATTTGTAAAGTTATGGTGATCAAGTGAAGTTCCTAGTGACTGTAAGAAAGGAAACATCACCCCCATTTTTTAAAAGGACCCTGGGAATTACTGACCTGTCATCCTCACCTCTGTGCCTGGGAAGATCACGGAACAGATTCTGCTAGAATGTATGCTTAGGCACATGGTCAACATGGAGGTAATTCAAGGCAGCCAGCATGGCTTCACCAAGGGCAAGTCATGCATGACCAACCTGGTAGCTTTCTGTGGTGGAGTGATTGCATCAGTGAACAAGGGAAGAGCTATGGATGTCATCCATCTGGACTTCTTCAAGGCCTTCCACAACATCTACTTGGACTGATACAGATCTGATGGGTGGACTGTTCAGTGCACAAGGAATTAGCTGGATCCACAGAGTAGTAGTCAATGATTCAATGTCCAGATGGAAAACTGTGACAAGTGGTGTACCTCAGGGGTCCATACTGGGACCAGCATTGCTTAATATCTTCATTAATAATATTGACAGTGGCACGGTACCCTCAGCAGATTTGCTGAAACATCAAGTAGGGTGGTGTGGTTGATCTGCCAGCAGGATGGGAAGTCATCAAGAGGGACCTGGACGAGCTGGAGAAGTGGGCCCAGACAAACCTCATGAGGTTCAACAAAGCCAAATGCAGGGTCCTGCACCTGTGCCAGGGAAGTCATGCTTAAGAGCAGCCCTTTGGAAAAAGACTTGGGTGTGCTAGTGGATGAAAAGCTGGACATGAGCCTCCAATGTGCAGTTCTGGCCTGTAAGGCTAGTTGCAGCCTGAGCTGCATCAAAAGAAATGTGGCCAGCTGATTGAGAGAGATGATTCTGTCCCTTTACCCTGTCCTGGCAAGACCTCACCTGGAATATTGCATCCACTTCTGGAGCTCCTAATACAAAAAGGATCGAGATCTGCTGAAGTGTGTCCAGAGGAGGGCCACCAGAATGATTAGAAGGCTTGAGACCTCTCATCTGAAGACAGGCTGAGATCACTGACGTTTTTCAGTCTGAAGAACAGAGGGGACCTTCTAGCAGCGTCACAATACATGAAAGGGGCTACGAGAAGGCTGGGGAAGAACTGTTCACAAAGGCACAGTGTAGTAGGATCAGGAGTAGTGGTTTTAAGCTGGGAAATAGTAGATTTGGACATTTGGAAAAAGTTCTTTAATATGAAGGGGATGGATCACTGGAAGAGGTTGCTTAGAGAAGTGTTGGAAGGTCCATCCCTGGAGATGTTCAAGGTCAGTTTTGATGGGGCTATTTTAGTTAAAGATGTCCCTCCTAACTGCAGCGGTGTTGGACTAGATGAACTTTGGAGGTTCCATCCAACCCAAAACATGATTCTATGGTTTTATATTGCCATTGATCAGAATGTATATATAACTTTAGCCATATACATGTTCAAATAATGTGTCAAATTTGCAAATTTTTGTATTAGGAGTTAAAGCTGCTAACTTTTGCACTGAATTAACATAATGCATGTGATCAGTTACCACAGGTGAGGAGGTACATCATAATTTATTAAACCCTAGTAACTTGTGTGTCCCAGCTCTTAATAAATGAAAACACAGTCTTTTATTCTCTCATTTGTATAGTTATACTGGGGCCCAAAAGTTCATTTAGTTCTTCAGATTATCTTTTTAATGACATATGTATGCTAGCAGGCTAACATGGATGACAACATTATAATTTTTTGTATGAATTGTGTATGTTCTAGCTAACAGCAATTCTTTAAGTATTAATTCTCTATTTTTTTATAGGTTCTACTGCTGCTTTTGCTCAGTGTTCCAAAAGCTCTGAGCAGCCAGGCGGAATTTGAAGTTCCCCTCTCCCCTCCACTATTCTCTCTTTTGTTTTACTTGATGTGTTTGATGCTGTGTGCAGTTCATGTAATTGTATGTACATCAGCAGAAAGTTCATGTTATTTCTGCAGTATGTCCTGGTTAACAGCAGTTGGAGTGATGATGGTGGTTTCTGCACTCATGTGTGGTATTTTATCTTCCATTGCAAAGATCTTAGAGATTTCTGGACTTCCACTGAAGGTGAGAGCATGCATTAATTGCAATTCAAAATGCTTTCTATGGCATACTTTCAGATAAAATTTTATAAATATTTTCTGTGTGTGTACTTAATGATATTATTTGTGATGCAATTTGAGTAATTTAAAATTATAATTGAAATGCATTCACTGTGGCATGATACTGATTGCTATAAAAATGATTACAGAAGTGCTTATTTTCACATTATTGTAAGAAATGTTCTGACTGGTATAAATTATTTTGCAGTTGATTTTATGAGATCAGAAACAGTCATGCTGTGGGCACATATTATGCTACTGCATACTGTTGTTTCACAGTTGCAATTAAAGCAAGATGTATGATACTTTGCAGAAATGTGCACCTTGCAGTGCTGGATTAATGTTTAGACTTGATCATCTTTTAAGATCTCTTCCAACCAAAATGTTTCTGGGATTTTATGTGATAATCTGTCCTTTCTCAGACATTAATGCTTTTGAAACTAATAAGAAAATACCTTTTCTCACACATACCCTTTCTTATGTTGCTATTCTTTATGCTTTTCAAAAAATAATTTTGAAACAACAGCACTACAGCAGTGGGTGCAAAACTAATTTCTCTCTTCTAACTTTGTGGCTTTTAATTATAAGGAATTAGTATGTAACAATGTTTTGAATGCTCAGCAGTGTTTACAGTTGTGAAAGTAATAACCTTCTGTAAAGTACTTGATGAATTCTATTATTTCCCCGAATAGAATTCAGCTAATTCCAAGGAAAGAGAATTTGCTATGTCTTACTCTTTCAGTAAAGTGCAGTATGCCAAGAACTGTCCGTCACACCATAATATCAGCTTCTACTTTTTTCTCTGCTTGTTAGTCCTTCCGAAGGATTTTGAAATTCAGTAACTTTAATGCTCATGGTGCTCTGTTCAGTGATGAGACTTGGTGCAGTAGAGCCCTTTTTCAGTCTGTATTTTAGAACCCTTTTTTAGTGTTTGACAGCATGTAGCAAGTACATTGTTTTAACAATATAATGGCAAATTCATCCAAGCTAAAAAACAAACTTCCTGACTTACAGAAACATTTAATAAGTGCTATATATAATATCATTTAAAAAATTTGCTATTCCTGCGTGAGGACTAATACTGCACTCTGTGCACATATAGGCTGCAATTTCTGCATTATCAATTAGGAATCTTGTAAGTAAGCCTGTTCATTTTTATTAATCAAACTATATTATTTTATACTTTTGTCTATAATGTATGAACTTGTGTTATCCCTTCTGGGAAATGCTGCTTTTCAGAGAGAAGGCTTGGAGTAAAATAACTTTTTCTCCTGAAGAAAACTGTATTTTAGCGAATTGAAAGAGATTTAAAAGGGAGGAGTTGATAGAATTCAGTGCTTCATTCTTGTGTCTATCAGTCATATAAGATTCTAGTTATTCCTTTTGATGAGTTATACTGACAAAAATAGAGGAACATGTCAGCTAACAAGGCTTGCTTAATAAAATTAGAGTAAAAAGTTTAATCTCAGGAGTAACTGCAGACAGAATTGTCTGTCATCATAGATCACAGTTTGCATTTGGTACTGAAGATTTTTGTGTCTTTAATGTTTTGCTACCAAAGCTTTCGTGTTTTGGCTTTTTTTGAAGTCAAATGGAAGAAAGAGGTGAAATTAATCAGTGCAAATAGAGTAATCATAGAATCATTAGGTATCGGAAGGGACCTTGAAAGATCCAATCCCCCTGCCACAGCAGGAACACCTAGACCCAGTTGCACAGGAACAGACCCAGGCATATTTGAATGTTTCCAGAGAGGGAGACTCCACAACCTCCCTGGGCAACCTGTTCCAAGCTCCTTTACCCACACTGGGAAGTTTCTTCTGATATTTATATGGAACCTCGTATATTCCATCTTGCACCCATTGCCCCTTGTCTTATCCCTAGATGGTCTTGAGAACAGCTTGGCTCCATCGTCCTGACACCCACCCCTCACATATTTATAGATATTAATGAGGTCTCTCCTCAGCCTCCTCTTCTCCAAGCTCAAGAGACCCAGCTCCCTCAGCCTTTCCTTGTAAGGGAGGTGTTTTACTTCCTTAATCATCTTTGTTGCTCTAAGCTGGAAATCCTCCAGCAGCTCTGTGTCCTTCTTGAGCTGAGGAGACCAGAACTGGATGCAGTACTCCAGAGGTACTCTAACCAGTGCAGATCAGAGGGGGAAAAGAACCTCCCTTGATCTGCTAACCACCCCCCTTCTCATTCCCCCCAGGCTGCTGTTGACCCTCTTGGCCACAAGAGCACATTGTTGGCTCATAGTCATCTTGCTGTCCACTAGGTCCTCCAGGGTCCCTTTCTCCTGCACTGCTCTCCAACAGTCAATACCCAACCTATACTGGTACCTGCTCTTGCCCAGATACAAGACTCTACACTTATCCTTATTGTACCTCATTAAATTTATCTCTAATCAGCTCTCTAGCCTGTCCAGGTCTTGCTGAATGGCAGCACAGCCTGCTGGGGTGTCGGTGACACAACCCAGCTTTGTGTCATCAGCAGATTTGCTGACAGTGTACCCTAATCCCTCATCCAAGTCATTAATTAATAGATTGAAGAGGACTGGTCCCAGTACTGATCCTTGGGGGACTCCACTAGATACAGGCCTCCAATTAGACTCTGTCCCATTAACCAACACACTGGCTTTTATCCTGCAGCCAGTTCACAATCCACCTCACTACCCAGTCATCAAGTCTACACTTTCTCAGTTTGGCCATGAGGATGCTCTGTGGGACTGTGTCAGATGCCTTCCTGAAGTCAAGATAAATCACATCCATCCATCTGCAGTCATCTGTCGACCTGGTTATGCTCTCATAAAAGGCTACCAGGTTGGCCAAGCATGATTTTCCCTTGGTGAAGCCATACTGACTGTCCCTAATGACCTCTTGTTCCTGATGTGTCTAGAGAGAGCATCTAGGACAAACTGATCCATCACCTTTCCTTGGATGGGGGTGAGGCTGGCCAGTCTACAGTTACCTGGGTACTCCTTCTTACCCTTCTTGAAGACTGAAGTGACATTTGCTAACCTCCAGTCTCTAGGCACCTCTCCTCATTCCCATGGTTTAGAAAAAGTGATGGAGAGTGGCTTAGTAATGACTTCCACAAGATGTATCTGAGAAGCTAGTGTACATTTTATGAAGTGTAGGCTATAGTTTTGGTTGAGGTAGGCATTGTCTTGTATCCAGATGTGTAAAAATCCTTTTTCATGAATTCCATTGATTGTCTGTATCTCATCAGATGAATTTGTAGGTTTAATTAATAAGTACCTCCATTCCAACCGTACATGAAAAGCAGTGACCTGGATTTGGCCTGGATGCTTTTACCAGATTCAAGATTGTTACAGAATGATGTAATTTTTTTACAGAATTGCGTGGTCAGTGTTTTGCAGGTGGCTGTTTATACAAAGATAGACCTTGGATAATTCAAAAGTACTAGTGGATAATCTGGTGTTGCTTGCAGTGTGAATATGAGAGTTTATTTACTAGTAAAAGGGACACAAACACTAATTCATACTTTTCACATTCCACTTTCTGTCCAGTTTTCCAATAAAATGTCTAGAGTTTGGGGCAGGAGTGGTTCTCTGTATGTGCTGTGGATTAATCTTGAAGGGTCGTCTTGTGAATTATGGTAACTTACGGTAAAATGTATCTGAATCCAAGCATTACCAGTACATCTCCATAGTTCCTATCTGTGTATAGACTCCACTTCTGAAAGCCTGAATCAGGCTTGCCAGTTAAAAAAGCTAAAATCTTTTTCTAAGTTAGTACTATATCATAAAATGCAGTTATTTTAAAAGTAGTTAAGATAAACTCTTCTCTTAATGCCTTAAAACCTTTGTTCTTCCAGTTGTTTTTGTTCACGTCTAAAAATTTCTCTGAACTGTTCCTCATTTGTAATGCTTTTTATTTTCCACTGTGTCTGAATATAGAAACTGATTACCAAGTTTATGAATTTTCTGAAAACCAGTGCAGGCAGTGCTAGCATCTGCTTCCTGGCTGTTATTTATAGGTTCTCATTCTCATGCTTGTAGTTGCACCAGTCCCTTCTTTTAATGGTACTTCAGGCTTTAAATAGTTCTGCAGCCCTTTACAAATCCCAGAAAATAGTCCAAAATTTTAACTTCTCATTCATAGCTTTACTCTGATAGACTGGTACTTGACTTAGTTATGATACATACTGCAGTAAATTGTCTTTGCTTTTCAGTTTCTGATAAAAATCCAAAATCAGTGGTTTTTTTGAAAATAAAAAACAAAATTTAAAGCATATAAAATATGCCTTTTTAGAACTTTCATTAGAATCATTATGTGAATAGAATACGTTTCTTTCTGTGCATTTTAAAATACCCTTCTCATTTTAAAATGATTGTTAAGTATGGATGATTAATTTTTGTGACAAAATCTTTACTGTCAACATACAGAAGCCACGTAACTGTAATTGAACCTAGAAGATAAAGTGCTTGAGGTTTAGTTTTAAAATGAAGATGTGTCACAGTGAAAGACACATATATTCTATTCTCTGTGTACTGGTACTTCCACAAGCTAGCAAGATTTGTTCTGAGACAGGGCAAAAAAGCCAGTTTCTGTATTACTTAATCATTAATGTAGATATATCAAATGGTAAAGCTATTTCGGTGTGGGAGACTGTAGGCTTAAATTGAAAGCCTAGGATTTATAAATTTTTAAACAAAATATTCTGTATTGTTTGACAAAACACTGATGCAAGTAATACAAATGTTTTAGTATCTGGAGTGACCATTGATTTTCTGAGGGTTGGCAGTGGGTGTGTGGGAGTTTAGCAGCTAGAAAGACAGAGCTGTGAGTATCAGAATAGTACCTACATTTCTGTGCCTGTAAACCAGATGTAAAAATGAAGGCCAATCTAAATAATGTTACGTTCAGGCTGTGTAAATAACTGTAATGATGGCAATCCTAATAAGACACAGTTCATATATGTGAGGGATTGCCAGTCAATTTAGAAAAAAACAGTGAAGCTATTTTCAGTATTTCTGAGATTGTGAAGGATCAAGAGATAATAGTTTGCAGGATAATTTTTCATTTTGCATAGCATGTAACTGTTTATAATGTGGTTTATCAATAAAGATAAGTCTGTGAGAGTCAGACAAGCGGGCAAGAAATAAGATTTCTGACACTGGGACTTTTCCCACTAATGCCATCATTTTCTTGAGGCTTTTGTGATTTCCCCATTGATAAAACATGAGTCCTTCAATTTTCATATCAGTGCTTACAGCAAACAGAAGAGAGCAAGCCTTATATAGCTTTTATGTTATAAAGAAAAAAATGTACTATAGGTTGGACCATTCTCATTTGCTGAGGATCAGAGATTCCTCTTTCTTTACAAACAGATGGTGCTTAAATTCCAGTTTGCTCTTCAGATAGAGAGAGATCAGCATGATGAAATTATTGGACTTCAAACTTTCTGTGGTTTAGTCAGGTACTGTTCTCATCTCAGCTTTATGAATTCATGGCATTTGATCTTTGTCCTTTTGTTCTAAATACCGGTGTATAGGATTTGATTTTCAGAGCAAAGTACTATACAAAAAGGAGTGGTTTCTAGACCACCAAAGAAATTTCAAATGCTAGTAAATATGGCGTGGGCAGTTTTATGATTAGAACAGTTCTTGTGCTAAATTTTCAGTGTGGCTTTTTTCACCCTTTTATTGGTGTGTGTATTGGAACTTTCTTTTTTGTGGTTTTTTTTTGTTGGTTGTTGTTTTTTTCTTAAGAGAAGTGACTTTTTGGTATAATGTATTTATTGGGGAACACAAGAAATTGAGGTGATGTGACAAGGTGATAGCTGTAACTATACCTCCTGCCTTTTTTTACATAAATTTTCTAAATTCTTGATTTTGCAGAAGTTGCTCAGTTCAAAGCAAAATTCTAGGTAATGTTGTCTAGCTTTTTTGCACTGTGCTTTTGTTGTCTTCTCTGTGTTATGTGGTCTTGCTTATTAAGCAAAAATACAAATGCTGCTGCAAGTGAATCTTAAGAATAGGTGAGACTTGCATCTAAGAAGCTCAGGGATACTTGTGTTATTTGCACTAACTTTCTTGTTACCTGTTCTTAGTTAGAGTTCCTGTGTTCTGGGAATCTTTGAATAGGAATATATTTTCTGTGAGCTTTATTGATATGAATAATTAAGGTATTTTTAAAAACTTTGTTCAGAAGGTCAGATTGGAAGATGTTGTGGTCTAACTGCGTAGATAAAGACATTTACGTGAAAGTAGGTTAAGTAGTATGTACTTGTTTTGCAGTAAAAATTGCATGCGGTAGTTTCACTTTGCCTGCTAGCTTATTGGTTATCTGGTGTTTAAAATACCAGTTTATAATATTACCAGTTGTAATATTCTGTAACAGAGGAAAAGCTAATGAGAAAATAACATGGTAAAGGGTGACTTTTACAGCCTCTCAAAATGTTTCACAAAAAGATAACCTCAATGAGGTATGTTAGGAATTCCCTGCTTGGCTCTAGTGGCCTCCAGAGCTGGGGTGTTTGTCTTGCCTTGCTGATGGAGCTCAACTGGGTATGATTGGTCTGTATCCCTGTCCCCACCTTTGGCTCAGACTTTAGGAAGTTCAATGAAGGTCACTCACTCAGCACTCACACAAAGGTGCACATTCTGGGCCTTGCAGTTGTTGATGCAAATCTACATGCTTGGTTATCATCCATGGTTGCTTTTTGTGTTGCTGACAGCCAGACCTCTGTGTACTCTTGTACTCAGCCAGACTCCTTGTGTACTCTGATCTCTCCAGCTCTTGGCACAATGGCCATGTAGACTGATGGCCTTTGGTCTCCACTCTAGTCTTTGGCTCCAGTCTTTGGATCTTCACGTATTGCAGTCCCTGTCACTACAGTAGCTCCCGAATCCTGCTCTCCTTCTTGGCATTTGCTTTTACTCACTCTGGTCTCAAGTTTCTAACATACAAGCTTGTCCCCATTTACTTGCAGTGAGATGCTGTAGTACCCACAGGTGGAACAGACAATGGAGTTTCACAGAAAGATATGAATAATAAGAAATTGTAGACCAAGTGATCAGCTCTAGTTCTTAGAGAAATGCACTGAGTGATGCCTGCTTATATGTGATTTCTTTGTGTCTCTTTGCTTCCTGCCTCCAGATTGTCCTCACCACCACCTCTTCCACCCCAACCTTTGACACTTAACTGAGGCATTGCTTTGTGAGTTTCTTGTAGATCTACAAGTGTCATGTTCTGTTGCTTCTCTCTTACCTGTTACAAAGTCCAGGCTACTGCCCTTCAGAGCAATAGGTGCCTGTGGTTCTTAATGGCCTGTCAGTTAATGCCTAGAAGAGCTTTGGTCATCTTTATCATCTCCTTTAGTGCTTACTTACCATGTTTGTGTCTCTGTGTGGTTTCTGTGTAGCGTTTTCTGTTACTTCATATTTCCTGTGAGTTGAAAAGGTCTTTACCTGATAATCATAGAATTATTGAATTATTTAGGCTGGGAAAGACCTTTAAGATTATTGTGTCCAACCATTAACCTAACTTTATCTAGCCCTCCACTAAACCATGTTCCTAAGCACTATAATGTCAATGAACCAAATTGAATTGACTTTCACCTTCCACATGCCCATATGTTCTCTTTTCAGCCATATCATTGAGGGCAGTGATGACTAGACAATTCCAAGTACTTAAAGTGAATGGGAAATCACAGTAATGGAGGCATTAGACAAAGAATGTTACAGTTTTAGAGAATCACAGTGTGTGAAGTAAATAATAGATGGTTTAAGTTTAAAACAGAATTTATTATGAAAGACACGTTTCAAGCTAAGAAAGGTTAAGGGGTATATCACATTCTCTGCAAGAAATTTCTGTTAATTTGAGTATGGAGGTAGTCACTGTACTGAATTGAGGGTACCACAGATTTAAACTATTAGAAAATTACCTATTACTTCTATCTCAAGTTTGATTTCTGCAGGATTTCTGTTTTACTTCTATGAATGTGCAAGGAAGAGGGACCTTGTTTCAAATCTTCTGTTATAGGATGGTAAGGAAGCATTCTCTGGAGAAGTTTTCTTATAATGAAGCTTCTTTTCCCTTAAACAGAATGTGTTTTTTAACAGTGTGAGTATGTTGCAATGCTAACTAAATGGGCCACATTTTTGGAATGTGATAGAAATAATTTGTCTCACTATTTGTTTTACTATATTAGAAGAAATTTCTGTAAGCACACTATGGATGCTTAAGAGGAATTTTTATACACTTTTACCATTGCTATATCTTATTTTGTTTGCAGATTCCAGTTGTGTCCAGTTCCAGCTGGTCAGAAATAGATGTGCTGATTCTGGCTGGAACCATTGGCCACGTTCTGAGTTTGGGGGCAAGCAGTTTTATTGAAGAGGAACATCAGACCTGGTATTTTCTTATTAATACACTTTGTTTGGTGCTGTGTCAAGAACTTTGTAGAAATGAATTTCTTCTGAAAGGATGTGACCTTCAGCACAGTACCACCGTGAAAACAAATTCTGATAATACCAGGAAAGGCTCTGACTACAATAATATAGACATTCCAGAAGAAGATAATGCAAAATTTGGCAAAGACACTTCTTCATCTGAATTAATAAAAAGATCAGATAAGTGGATAAGCTTAGCAAGTCCATGGATAATCCTTATATTCTGCCGGCTACTTCGGTCCTTGAATCGTACAGGTGTCCAGTGGGCTCATCAGCCAGACTTTGGACATTGGTTGACAAGGTGAGTTTCTGATGAAGTCTTACACTTTCCATGTTATTAAAAAAATAATGGAGGTTTTTTTGATTAAATGTGTGTACATTTCTATACAGTCTTTGTTTAGAAACTGTTGCAAACATGCTAACTAGGTAGACAGTGAAGTAAAAGAAAAAGACTTTTTTACTGCTGTGCCATGCAGGAGTAATTCCTTGTGTAATATCTATAGTTCATAATCTTTGCTCTGTACCATGGCTTATGTAGTTAATACCATATGTACACAATAGGTTTATCAGATGCAAAGAAGTATATATTTTCCACATGTAAATAAGCATTTTTTTGGGAAATAAAAACTAACAATAGAATGAAACGCTTAAGGCCAAAAGTTTTGCTCAATTCCAAACAATGCATTTTCAGGAGAAGATGCTGTACATAGAATTCTTCCTTATCTGTAACCAACATGTGGGTATAAAACTGAAGGATTATAAACAAGAAAGGAAATTGCCTGTAACTGGAAATTACAATAGAAAAAAGCTGCTACTTTTTCTATTACATTTTAGTATTGTGAAGAAATGCGGTCATTATTCAGTGATAAAAAGCACTTGATGATTGAACTGTCTTCAAATGGGGGACTAAAAACAAAACCTTATGACTAACCAAGGTTTTTCAGGCAGCAGATGAGGTGGCTGTGCTGTGTATGTTACAAAGATTTCTTGCCAGTGTCTTAGAACTTGTGGATGAATGTCATTCATCGTTCATTAAAAATGACATGAGTAAATAAACTAATAGAACATTTGTTATGTATTTGCAGTCTCAGAGATGAAATGCTAATTGCTGGGACGGGCCTGAGTGTTGAAAGATATGAATGATGAGAGAATTTATTAACTTAACTGTATATAACAGTTGTTCTGTACCATAGCTTTTGCCCTTCATTCCACTTCCTGAGATGAGGAGAGGGCCTGAGGAATGACATATTCCCAATATTAAGTCCATATGATGGAGAACTCCTTCATTATCAGCTAAGCCAGTGTGTGGGCAGGATTAGGTGTGATTTGGTGTGACCAAATGGATTTTCAAATTAATCTTCAGCATCTTCCAAAGATTGATTTGCCCAGTCCTGAGCCAAATGTCTTCTTCAGGCTGTTGACCCTTTTCTTTCAAGTGTGCTAGTGCCACAATGCCATGAAACAATTCTTGCATCTGAAAAATTGTGTTTGTTTCAGAGAGTTTCAGTTTTCAGTTGTTTTTTTATAGTCCCCCAGGAAAGTTCACTGACACCTGGAAGCTTTACCAGTCTTCAAAAAATTATGTGCGCATACCTGGATATATCTTTCAAAGATAAGCTTCCTTTCACTCTGATTCCTGGTACTCGATATAGCCTTATAGGGCCTGTGGGAGTTTTAGATGATAGTACCAATATAATGCAGTCTGCAGCTACAGTGGGTGATTCTAGGGCTGCCTGATTTATAACAAAACTAGCATATCCTGTCTACCAAACTCTAACACTGTTGTTTGTCAAGAGCTTCCAGACAAGCCATTTGAGTTAAACAAAGGTTCTTTACTCTTCTGGCTTAGCTGGTACTTTGGGTTTTTTTTTATTTGTTATGGATAGTGGTAGGAGATTGGAGGGAAAAAGTGATTTCTGTGTTTGTTTTTCTTTCTTCTGTGATTTGGAATTTTTATGTTTTGCAGAATTCATACAGATCTTTGAAAACCACAGAATCACAGGGTTGTGGAGGATGAAGGGGAATTTTGGAGGTTATTTGCTTCATGCTTTGACCATATGCAGAGCAGAGTGATCTGGAACAGATCCTTGTCTGGTTGAGTCTTTGATATCTCTAAGCATAAAATCATGTGCAGAGCAGGCAGTCACAGAATCCCTGAATGTTAGGGATTGGAAGGGATCTCGAAAGACCATCTAGTCCAGTCAGCCCTGTCAGAACAGGATCACGTAGATTAGGTCACACAGGAATGTATCAAGGTGGATTTTGAAGTGTGTCCTATTGCTCAGATCATTAATGAAGGTGTCAGGCAGTACCAGCCCAGTGTCAAGCCCTAGTGTGTCGACCTTTAGTGACTGACCTCCTGCTAGACTGAGCTAATGGCCTCATAACGTAAGTATGTCAGGTTGATTAAGTATTACTTCCCCTTCATAAGCAATCACAACCAGTATTTCTCCCGCTTCAGCAAGGCTGAAAAATAGCAGCTAGTTTCCAAAGCCAAAACCTAAACATTTTACAGATGAGTTGCACCCTGTGCTTCCCTACCAAATTATAGCTTCGCATTTGGTTTATTTGCTTGGGCCTTAAAGCAAATAGAAAAGGAAAGGTCCTACAGCTATAGTCCTAGACTATGACTGCTTGTTTGGCCCTAAGAGTATATTAAAGGAGTTTTTGTCTTACAAGGCAAGGTGCTTCCTGTCTTGCTTTTCTGTTCACTGGCCGTGTTATTTCTGTTCTTTTGTCAGTGTGGTGAACTAAATCATTGAATAGATGTGGCTTGAAAAATAACCCAAGGTGTTGTAGGAAACTCTTGGCTTTCTGATGGATCATTTCCCACTCTGATGTGCTATCCAGCTTCAGAGGCAAATGGGTTTACTTAGTATTAGGAATGAAGGATGGGAAAAATGCATATGCCCACGGAATTACTATTGGAAGTCCTGCAGAAAAATGTAAAAGTATTTCTATCTTTTGAAGTGCTGCAAACATAAACAGTTTTTGCCTTTCTGCTATTGTTAAGCAAAGTTGCAAAAACCCACTTGCCTTTCAAATCTGATGGAGAATGAAACAGTAATTTGCAAACTTCTGCTCTGGGGAGCTTTAGAAAATTTGAGGAACAGTCCAGAGTGCTGTGCTGTGGCAAGCTAAAAGAAAAACTCATACGGGCTGCCTTTCCTTTTCAATGAAGTAACTATTTCTTCTGTGTTCAGGGAGCAGGTGAAAGAACAAAACCATGGCAACCTTTGCACAGGTTGATTTGGGCTTCTGTGGTGTCTTAAAAAAACATCTTAAATCAATGAAATGCTTTTTAACCTGACAGGAAATGGATATCACCATGCTGACTTGCTTTATAGAGTCAAAAGATTGCCCATATAGTAATATTTGAAGTGCACAGTTTTTGGGCATGACTGATGGATGAAGGTGAGTTCTTGATTTCACTCTCAAGCTTTGGAACGATCAGTCAATCATGCAACTAATTCTTTGCATATGCTGTGGTAACTGTGCTCACATGGTCTTTGTCCTTTTGTTGCCTCACCTTGTCCTGGTTTGAAAATGGCCTTGATCAGTCCTTTTCATTGGTGCTTGCATTCTTAAGCACACCAGCCAGCTCTTAGGTAGAAATTACCAGGCAATGAAGCAATGTTGGGGAAAAGACAGGATTTTGCTGGATCGATCCACACCCAAGAGAAAGAAACTCCCATAGACAAGTAAATAAACAGAAACTGTGTCACAGCACCTTTACACACATGCTGAGAAGATGGGAGAGAGTTGTATAGCTATCTTTGGCTTCAGATGAGAGCCTCTGGGGAAAGGGGCATATACTGCAACAAAATGGGATTGAGACCAGCTCTGGGCCAAAGACTCCCTCCTGACTCTGTCAAACTTGGAGAGCTGTTATAAACCATCCAGACTCTTTTTCTGTCACTTTTGGCAAGATCTTCAGGACATCAACATGGCATAGCCACTGAACATCAGGTTAGATGAGCATGGCTTTCAGGTGGCAGCAGGCACTCGGGTGCAACAACGTACACTTCAACCCCCAATCTCTTGGCATTCTGCCAAAGGTTTAAGAACCACACATTCCTTCGGCTTCTTTGGCACACAGAGTCCAGCCAAGCAATGAAGGAAAGCATCAAATATCCCTTTGGACCTCTTTTTTTTCGCTTACTCAAGAATTTCCCAGTTTCTCAGTTTAAGTTGTGACACAGCTTCTCCAACCTGAGGCTAGAACAAAGCCAAGATGATGCCGGCCATATGGGTACCACCCTGTGGCTTGATCAAGATGGTGGCTGTGGCTACAGCAGCAGCAGCAGCCCTTCCCTGGAACCTGGGGGCCCTCTTCCCCATGGTTACAGGCAGTGGAAGGCTGTACTCACCACTCTGACATCTCCCAATTCAGTTCATGATCAGTCCTTTGCTTCTGACATTTGCTCTTGTCAGCATGCCTTGGGCCACATGCATGCCACTTTGGTGTGAGCCAGTGGCTGATCCGGCTGAACGACATGTCTCATGGGTGGGGGACAGTGCTTCCCTAGGGTACGGCAGCTTTGCTCAGCTCATGGCTGTCAGCAGTGGAGTTGGTGGCTGCTTCACTGGAGCACCACTAGTTTCATTAAGACTCCCAACTCCTGCAGGGGGGACAGCACAGCTGCCCACTGTGGGCAGGGTTCTCCTCTGCTGTGGCCCTGGACAGGTGGCTTTGCTGCAGTTTGTCAAAAGAGGAAAAATCCTGGAACTTCCCCTGGCTTTTATAGCTAGTGGCTTCCCCCACCCATGGATGCAACTCTGCCACTACCAACACTGCCATTGCAGCTGAGGTGGTGGGGGAGATAGGGGGAGCAGAAAGAAGTAGTGTTTCCCTGCAGAAAATTAACAGAAACCCATGGTTTTCAAACTATGACACTCCTTCACAAGAGAAAAGGGTTATAGAGGTGTCTGTTTCTGTAGTGTTTTGATCAAGATTGAGATGATGTGTTTTCCTGATAGGATAAATTTAAAGTTTGTGATCAGCTCAGCTGCATAAAGTACTTACTTCTCTTCCCAAAATGCATTACTTATCTGCAAAATTGATTGTTATTCTATTTTTAGTATGTGTTTAATTTACATAACTGTGCACATTTTTAGTATTAATAAATTAGAACCTTACTTAGAGCATGTGTACCCTAGTTAGTTTGAGCAACTTAATTTTTTTTGTCCAGCCTTCTAATTTGACTCCAAGAGAAATGAACAAACTACTCTCTTTTTGTTTTCCCCTGCAGAATTGGACTTTTAGGCATCAGTGCTGATACTCAGACTAGTATTTTGCTTATTTGGACAGTGTTTTGTTTAGGATTAGAATTCCAAAATTTGCCAATTTGGTTTTTTTGTGAGTTGCAAATCCTGTCTCTTAACATAAGTGCATTGCGTTTTTTACATATTGAGACAAAGATTATGATGATCTGCTATTATTTATTCCTCATTTGTTTTTTTGCTGTGATACAGTGAACAGCCAGGGAGAATACAGCCTGAAAAGTTTGAAAATTTGCCATGAAGGTTCATTTCAAAGGTGCAATGGATACTGAATTGGTTCTTTATGTGTTGAACGTAAGAGATCGTTCATGCATTACCTGCACAGTTTGCTGTGGCAATCCATTCACTGTTTCTTCCATCTCTTCTTGTAGAAGAACAAAAGTGAGGGAGAAACATCAAGGCTACATTTTTCTCTCCCATAGCCTTTCACTTTACAAGCTTGGAGAGAGCTGTGCATCTCTTGCAAGTTGCATAAAGATGTGTTAAGTGCTTGAGTAGGTCCTGTCGGGAGTACAGATAGGACAGGTTTTCTGCCAAATATCCTTTCCTCTATGACTCTCCAAGCACAAAACTTGAAAGAGCTTCAACAGAACAAACTCCTCATAAAGTATGTACTAGGATATAGGAAAGTAAACGTGTTTGAAGTACAGTAATGTTGTTTAAACCAAAGATAAAAGTGGAGTTTTATAATTGTGATCTGGCTTAAAGCAGGTAGCAGCCTAGGTTTACTATCAGTTTGCAGAAGTTAGCGAACCTTTGTTGTGACATTTTGAGGTACTGAAGACAAGATGGAACCCTTGGTCCTTCAGAACATAGTATCTAACACAATTTATGTTTCTAGATCATTTAGAGTACTGGTAATATTTGCAGTAGGCTAATAATTGCAGTTAGCAATTCTTTGATTAGAGTGTGATTTCTGGACTTGCTTATCTTGGTAGGAGTTGAGTGCAGATCTTTACATTTTGTAGTGCTAATTAATATAATTGTAGATTTAAATACATTCTCTTCGTAACATACACAGTGAAATGCTCTTGAATCGGGAATGAGTGTTACTTACTTAGGGTGCAGGGGAACAAACTGTATCTGTCTTTTGGCCATTATACAAATCTTGTACCTTTTTTATGTCTTGGATTTGTTGATCTGGTACAAGGTGCTGTTGAGTAAGGGGATCACGTGTTTGAATGTGTTTTAAACTATGTAAATATCTTTCTGGTCATTTTGGCTAGAGTATGTTTTGTATATTTAAAATAAGCAAAATCAAATGTGCAGCTATTAAAAAGAGATAAAATTGTTCTAATTCTGTAGTGCATAATCTTTTCTGCCTGTGTAGTATAAGCAAAATGCACTGGTTAAAAACATATGAACAACAAAACCCTAGTTTAACAGCGTTACATCCTATTCCATTATGCAATATGCAACTCAGTTTTTGTATAATTAACAGAATAGGTAGTATATTGTGAGACATGATGATTATACTTTTAAACATGTATGCTTAAGTGGAAAACCTTATTAATAAAGCTGCATTTCTAAATAAAAATACTAAATATTTTGCCATATCTTTTGGAAATATCAGAACAGATGTCAGTGCAGTGATTCATTTGGAAACACAGTCCTAAGATAAGGCTCTGTTAAATGTGTTCAGCAGCAATTACAATGGTTTGAAGGATTATATGTATGTGTTTCTTTTTTTCCCAGCTCTGAACATAAATCTGAACTCTCCTTCTTGGCTACAGTCTCCCTGCTTATGATCTTCTTTCTGGTTCAAAGAAGATGCTCCCTGGTTTCAAAAATTGCTATGGCGCTTGGGCTTCTGGGAGTCTACAGTTACCGAGCAGCTATTGGAAATGTCGTATTTCCATGGCAACATGACAGTAAAGGTATTTCAATGTAAGTTAATCATCAGATATATAAATCTCTTTCTAGAAAGGTGTTAACACTTTCAGTATGAGGAAGTATGTTGGGAGGGGACATGTCTAGGCTGGAATCATGGCCAGCAGTCAGTTTTTGTGGTGTGTGAATGATTTTGAGCCCCATGAAGTACCCTTTTACTGTTACAGATCAGTAAGAATTAACAGGAGGAAAATCTAATGCTCATACTGTGTATCCCACAAGGAAACTCACAGTTTTAGATTTTAGATGGATGTGCTACATTTAGAATCATAGAATCATCATGGATCAGAAGGGACCTTGAAAGATCATCCAGTCCAATCCCCCTACCACAGCAGGATCACCTAGACCAAGTTGCACAGGAACAGATCCAGGCAGGTCTTGAACGTCTTCAGAGAAGGAGACTCCAAAAACCCTCTAGGCAGCCTGTTCCAATCCTCCATTACCCTCACTGGGAAGAAGTTTCTTCTGATATTTATATGGAACCTCCTATGTTCCATCTTGAACCCATTGCCCCTTGTCCTATCACTAGATGATCTTGAGAAGAGCCTGGCACCATCCTCCTCACACCCACCCCTCAGGTATTTATAGACATTAATGAAGTCACCTCTCCGCCTCCTCTTCTTCAAGCTAAAGAGACCCAGCTCCCTCAGCCCTTCCTTATAAGGTAGGTGTTTTACTTCATCATTTTCTTCTCTCTATGCAGGAAACCCTCCAGCACCTCTGTGTCCTTCTTGAACTGAGGGGCCCGGAGCTGGACACCATACTCCAGATGCAGTCTCACCAGTGCAGATCAGAGGGGGAAAAGAACCTCCCTTGATCTGCTAACAACCCGCCTTCTGATTCCCCCAGGCTGCTGTTGGCCCTCTTGGCCACAAGAGCACATTGTTGGCTCATATTCATCCTGCTGTCCACTAGGACCCTTAGGTCCCTTTCTCCAACACTGCTGTCCAGCAGATTAGTCCCCAGCCTATACTGGTACCTGGGGTTCTTGCCCAGATGCAAGATTCTGCACTTACCCTTGTTGTACCCTAGCAGAATCACAGTCCTGAACTTCAGGAAGGCCAACTTTGGCCATTTCAAGCAATTGCTAGGGGAAATCCCATGAGGCAGGGTACTGGCAGGTAAAGGGACCCAAGATAACTGCTTATCATGCAAAGACCACTTCTTTGAAGCACAACACAAGTGCATCCTGTCAAGAAGAGGAGTCAAGGAAGGGAGCTAGAAGACCTCTGTGGTTAAATGGGGAGCTACTGCATAAATTGAAGAGGAAGAAGTAATTCTATAGGTCATGGAAGGAGGGGTGGGGGGAACCGCCACTTAGTGTGATTATAAGTCTCCGGTGAGAGAATGTAGAGATGAAACCAGGAAAGCCAAGGCCTCCTTGGAATTAAAACTTGCAAGAGAGGTCAAGGGTAACAGAAAGGGCTTCTCCAAATACACTGCAGAGGAAACTAAACCTAGAGGCAATGTGGGACCCCTGCTGAATGAGCTGGGTGTCCTGAAGACAGAGGATACAGAGAAAGCAGACATACTGAACAATTTCTATGCCTCCATCTATACTTCTGGGAGCTATCCTGATATGAAAGCCCAGACTGCTGAGGCTCCAGAGGAAGTTGAGGCAAGAGAGGAGCCTGCCTTGGCTGATGCGGACTGGGTTAGGGATGTGTTGAGCAAACTGAATGTACATAAATCCATGTGCCCTGATGGGATGCACACACGCATGCTAAGGGAGATGGCAGAAGTTACTTCTAAGCCACTCTCTGTCATCTTTTCTAAGTTATGGGAATCATGAGAGGTGCCTAGAGACTGGAGGGTAGCAAACTATGTTTGTGCTGAACTATGTATACTAAGGTTTTCTGCATGGATGTTGCTTCGTGTAGAACTACTCTGTAAGGAAGCTATTGTATCTTTCATCAATAGCTGTGTTTTGGAATGTAGCTAAATTGCTTTAGTTTTATTCAGATGGTTTTTAATGTTGGATTGTACCTGGCTCTGCAGCATCAAGGTTTTCTAAATATCATAGATGCACAAATATTTCAGAGTCGGTTAGGAAATTTGATGATTAGGAAAGGATTGTACTAGTTGAGAACAGTTTTCTGGACATAGTAACTTTGTCTCTTACTCATTTTTAATTTGATATGGATACAAGTGCCTCAGCTTGTCATTTAACAGCCACAAATTCACAAGATATGTCAATATGGAAAAAAAGCTGTAGTGTAAGAGCTTAGGACAGAATATAAAATTTGCTAATGCATCATGTTTTGTAACAATACTTTGTATGTACATGCGTATAAATGTATTTACGTACTTTCCATCTCTATTGTACATAATTCTAACTGTGTGCTAGAATTAACACTATATGCTAGTTCAGCTGAATGAGAAAGTAATGGTAGTCTGCAGGATTTGCCTCTGTTCTGATTTCTGAGTGTAACCTCTGATTTTGATTTTTAAGCAAAATCCTTGGAAAGGGATACTGACCTTGCAGAAAGAAACTGAATAGTGTAGTATGGGACAGAACATTAACTACAGCAGTTGAGTCACAAATAAATTGTGATTAGACAAATGGAGTACTTAAAGGCAAAGCATTTACTGAGAGCTTGTTTATTCTGTAGTCAGCATATTGATTGATTGATCGCAGTTATAACAAGAAAGACACAGGCATTTAACGTTATTTTACCTTAAATAAATAGTGAACATGGTGATTTCACATAATGGTTGGGATAGGAAGGGACCTCTGGAGAGTGTATACTACAATCCTGTGCCAGAGCGGGTTTACCTAGAACAGGTACATAGGCACATAGTCAGGTTCTGAATGTCTCCAGAGAAGACTTCATAACCATTCTGGGCAGCCTATTACAGTGCTCTACCTTCCACAAAGTAAAGAAGTTCCTTCTTGTGTTAATGTTATATATAAAGAATACCAACCACAAAGTGGATTGGAATAATATAACAATTTTATTATGTTAGAAGGCAAAACAGCGTGCTGGGCGGCCTGGGAGTCGCAGCTCCACCGACGGCTCGCGCCTTTCACTTACAAGCAGCCCCTTTTTTATTCCCCCTCTGAAGTCAGTTGTGACATCAATATCCTCTGTTAAGGTCTTCATGGCTTCACTTAGGGAATTTCCATCTGGTATCTTGACCTTGCTCTGCTTCACAGTCTTTCTTTGCGTAACATCTCTGCACATAATGCTGTGACAGGTCATTTACATTTTGTGGTTTTGCAAGATGTTCTTTGCGATATCCTTTACCATTCAAAACATACTTCCTAGTGAGAACAAACATCCTCTGTTTTTCTCCTTGATTAGCAAATAGCCTTATCAATCCATTACAATTTCCCCCCTTTTTCTTTTATATCCTTCTTTTGCTGATCAAATCGATCTAAGACAGCC
>VZRI01005973.1:0-11747 GCA_013397515.1 Upupa epops
CTTTACTCTGCAGCTGGGAGCCTGTCTTCCTAAACCTAAACAGCCTGATACCTGTCTTCCTAAACCGAGACAGTTGGGAAGGACCTCAGAGGTCATCGAGTCCCACTCCCCTACCATGGGTAGGGACACCTCTCACCAGAGCAGGTTGCCCAGAGCCCAGTCCAACATGGCCTCAAAAGCTTCCAGGGATGAAGCAGCCACAACCTCCCCAGATGCCCTGTTCCAGTGCCTCAGCACCCTCACAGGGAGGAATTTCTTTTTGTGGAAGGAGAGTGTGGGACAAGGAAGGAAATATCTCCTTAAGTCCATTTTGCCATCAGCAGTTATCTTTGGAAGTTAGGGATAAGGGAATCAACATTATTCCATAACAAATCCAAAATCAGTAGTGTAATACAAAGATGGATAATAAAATTATAATAAAGAGAGAGAGGGAGGGTGACCAGATCATCAGGGCAGAGACTCTGCAATCTTGGATTCTCCCGGCAGGTCAGCGAGGCCAAATCCTTTCCTTGCTCTGTGTCCATATGGGAAGCCTCAAGTGAGCAGAGACTGGCTGGAGGACTCTGGGCAATCCTCAAAATGTGTAACTCATTCCCCTTGCAGTTATGAAAAGTGGACAGATTCCTCTCTCTATTTTTTATTTTTTTTAACAGTGGAAAAGCACAAAATCACAGCCACATTGGCCGCAGTTGTTATTCATTTAACAGTTGAACCTCCATTCTGCTTTAGTTTGCCACATGCCATTTTTATGTGCCCCACTTCTTACATCTTTCACAGTTAACTGTTTGAAAGGAGAAAGAAGTGATTTACCAGGGTTCTGCTTTTCTCATTGCTAGGAGGGTGTTTGGTTCAGATTGCATGCTTATTCATCACTAAAAGTGCCTTTTTATCCCAATCACCTCAGTTTAACTTGAAATTCTGGTCTTTGCAGCAATTCTGTGCCGTGTAGTGAAGTTCTTCTCCAAGAAACCTCTTTTCTGAGGAGGGTATGTAGAAGCAGGTGGGTGTGACACCAATTACAATACTTGACAAAGATGCTTGAATCAGGCACCACAGAAGCTGGACTTAATTCCGAATTGCTAGAACCATACTGATTTGGGTTGAAGGCACCTGTCTGTGAGCAGGGACATCTTAAACCAGAGCAGGTTGTTCAGAACCCCAAGGTCCAGCCTGATCTGTGATGTGTCCAGAGATGGAGCTTCTCCCATTCTCTGGGAATCCTTAGCCAGGGTCTCACCACCCACAGTGTCAACAATTTCTTCCTTCTCCACAGTGTGAATTCCCTCTTTTACTTTAAACCCATCACCACTTGTCCTATCACAGCAGGCTTTGCTAAAACTCTGATCCCATCTGTTTTACAGACCCTTTTAAGTACTGCAAGGCCACAATAAGGTCTTCCCAGAGTCTTCTTTTCTCCAGAAGTTCTTGTGACTGTAGCTCAGTCAAGCTTATCATCATTTGCTGACCTGGCATGTGACCTGAGGAGTGTCCCGGTGTACCTGTGTTGCAAGACCACCCTCCACTGACTGAGAATTCCCAATGATGGAGATCTCAACAACAATCACTGGGGTTTGGTTGTCTTATTTTCCATAAGCTGTTTGGAATCAATAATTACAAAGAAATTTGACCCTGAAATCCAGAATGACAATTTTATTTTAAGGTATTTGTTTCCAAGAATTAAAGTCACTTTGCACCACCTTCCCAGTACAGTTTGAGACAGAGCTGGTATATCAGTGGAACTTCTCACTGGCTGATAACCACAGTTCTCTCCAGTTCAGGACAACCCCAAACGGCAGTGCCAGAAATCCCGAGTGAGCCTATGAGCGTCCCTGAGCACCGCTGAGGAACCTTATCTCAGGGCAACCAGTCAGTTGGTGGTTGATGCACTGGGAACAGGAAGTGGGCAGTTTGCGTTTAAATGCCAGATTGTTTTGAAATATGGTCTATACAGTATGTAGGTCAGAGCTAAAGGGTTCGACTGTATCTGCAGAGGTGCTGAGAATGATTAATTTCCCTGGACAGAATTTGAGGGGGATTTTTTTTTTTTTGGGGGGGGGGGGAAGTGTGCATCTCTCTCCAATAAAGCTGCACATTCTCATTCATGATGGGCTCAGGTTTCGGACTGTCTGCCTAAAGGGGAAATTTATCCTGGCAGCTGCTGAAAGGGGAACTCTTGTGGATTGGCACCAGTTTTTCCATTAAAAAAATAGTACTTCTTTTTTTTTTGCTTTTCAACGATGGTTTATTTACATTTCCTTCGGCATTCTCTATCCATTTGCATCAGACAGAGCTGGTGTTTGTGCAATTTTCAGCAGCTGCCAGACACCACTTCAGATGGGTATTGGCCTCCTTTTGCTGCTGTGAGTGAGCAGTGCCCATATTCCTTGGGAAACTCTGATTTCTGCTGGTCATTTTTTTGTTTATAGCTATGAACTCTCATGGCAGTGAAGGTCTTCTCTCATGAGCAGGTCAGGTCTTCTCTGAAGCTCAAGGGATGGGCCACTGAAAATCTCTGTTGTGGTCCTGACCACAGAGAAGCTTCCTAGCTGTGTCAAACCTTTAGGGGTGTGTTTTTCAGCTCTTTATGCATTGCCTAGCTTAGCTGAAGTCTGAACTGCCAACTAATGCATGCTAGTGGGACAATATGATTTTAAACATAATAAAATCCATCCTAATGGAATATTTAAGGAACAGATGCTAGCTGACAGCCCTTTAGATGAGCATGAGCCACATTTCCTTTCTCCCTGTTGACTGCTGTGTCTGAAACTCACACTCTTAAATACAGCATTTAACCCTTGGCAGATAGGAAGCTTGAGATGAAAGCAAAATCTAGTTGTAGCGCAACTCAGCAGCTTCTCCATGCCCTCCTCCTGGCACGTGCCAATGCTCACTTGCATGTGCTGTGCGTCCTCAAAGACCACAGTGCCGTCATTTCAAAGAAGTCTTGGAAAAAGGCACTATTTACTGAGCAAAATGTGTTTTCCTGGAATCCTGATGCCTCATTGATTTATTGCTTCAGCAGTTTTCTCTGGAAGCTGCCGTACCGTGGACTGGTGCCTTCTGGGTCAGAGATGAAAGGAGCTGGCCAGTAGCTCTGTGGAACTGGAACAATTTTTTCCAAAGGTACAGTAGAATTTTAGCTGTTGTGTTGAATTGCACCGTTTTGCCTGGTCAGTAAAAATAATATTAATTCATATTTTTTCAGCAAAGGCAGGGCGTCTTCAGTTGCTGCTGGTTTTTTTAGTTTTGTGCCTTTCTCTCTCCTACTTCTCTCTCATTTGTGACAGAAACCCTTCTTTTGTTCTTCATTGTCTCCTTCACCAAAAAAAATTTCCCAAAAACTCTAAGCAGAAGGTAGAAAGGGAGGAAGTGTTTCACTTTGACCAGTATCTAAGCTTCAGAGGATGCTCAGGAATAAAATAATTATGGTAGCATAGAATTTCCAAATTATTTCTTTTGACTGAATATAAGTTATAGAAAATATTCCAAAACCCAGGAATTTTATGGAAGAGAAAAGCCCACATTCACTGCTAAGGATACTTAAAGATTTTACATTGAGAACTGTCAGTTTTTATCAGCCCTGCCTTGAAAGGATTGTCATTCTGTCTTGAGGTCTTGGTGTATTTTCAGCTGATTGAAAGCCTGGTGGGAAATGGCTCAGTGACCATGAAAGTGTTGGTAAAGGAGAAAGTATTGGTAAATAGCTGAGTTCTCTCTGGCTTTTGTCACTGCTCAAATCACACCCAAACCCAAGTGCTTTATGATTTGAAAGCAGAATTTTTAGAAGTCTGTGTATGCTTTTAAAATTCCACATTTAAGCTGAATCTCCAGCTATTAAAACAGTATAAAAAGAATCTTGGGCTGGAGAGACTTGCAGCCAGGTTTGTGAAACACAACCTGTCCTGGAATTTTCATCTGAAAATAAATGTGATCTTGCAAAAAAACCCCACTTTGTTTATTTCCAGGCTGTTAAATTCTGGACAGTCTAATCTAAGATGCTCTCCCACAATTTTAAGTGAACCAGAGATGGACTTCAGGATTCATTTCAATTCCAAGCAGTTCCTGGCTAGTGGCTTCAACCAAGTGGATTGACCCTACCTATAAACACAAAGATACTAGTTAGGATGGAGCCAAAAGTACTAAGAGTGTGTTTCTGTTGTGCATTTCCTGGTGAAAATTACTTGTTTAATATCAGGGACAAACAGGTGTTTTAGCTTCAAATGATAGAATTTAACAGCCTTTCCAATCTTAACCTGATTTTACTTTAGGCTTCTTCCTAACATGTCTGTGGATCTCTAACAAAAAATATAACCACCTAATAACCCACCAAACTGGTTAAAAGCATTTCATCTGGTCTTAAAGTAAAGGTTTTTTTTCAGTTATTGTTTTTATATTGCTTGGATAATGGAGTTACGTTGTTCTTAACAATACCAGGAGTTTAAGAACAAGAAATTAATATTTTTAATATTTCTTTTTGCCAAAAGCACAGACCAAATTCAGCTTTTATAAATTTCAGATTTCAGAATTTCTGGAATTAAATTCAGAACTGTAAAACCAGTTCATTTTTGGCAGAATTAAAGGAAAGAATTCTATCAAAAGATACAGATGTGCCCATTTTCCAAGGGTAACAGGGAGTTGTAGACTCAGAATCACATCAGGGTTTGAGTACAGAGGTGAATAGAGAACCCTGATTTCCTCTTCACTGGTTTGTTATAAATTCAGTCCACCCTTTTGCAAGAAATGCAGCCTCTGTGAAATTTGAGTTCTTAGGAACAAAACAAACTCCAAAGAGTAACCACCTAAGTTTAGCCTGAAAAAAGAAGTGTCACTTCCTCCTAAGGATTAGGTTCTGGAGATAGTCATCACTGTGTGCAAGAAATTACATCACCATGCTTTTTTTCTGCCCCACTCTGTAAAACACTCTGAGAATGAACCAATTCCCCCAACAAAATCTCCTTTTCCTGCCCTTTTCCCTGCTGACGAAGCCTATATAGAAGAAACCAGGATATACTTGTTAATTTAAATTAATAGTAATAATACATGAGGTGCTGCTATGTGGCACTAGCTCAGAAGTCTGAAGTCTTTACTAAAAAAGTCTTTACTCAGAAGTAAAGTGCACTATCAGGGTTTGACTCATTGAAGTAACCGATGTCTGTAACTGCAAAGAGTCATCACAGTTAGCTGTAACTGATCATTTCATGAAGGTATGAATGTGTCCATCACCTTGTTCCATGTCATCAGGTAATCATGTGGTTTCAAATTACCCAGAAACTTCAGCCCATGCAAATATTTTCAGAATACTAAGAAAGTAAATGGCTGCCATGTGGTGTGCAAGCCTGTTGCTTGGGTTAAAGTTGGGAGTCTTACTCAGAGGGAAGCCCAAGACTTTGATGGCCTGCAAGAGCTAGTGGTGGAGGTTTATGGCCTTTTGAAGTTTACTTAGGAAAATTTGCTTAACCATTATGCTTTGCTAATCGTTATCTTTAAATTAGAGTTACAATCCTTTGCCTGATTGCTTCAAGATGTGGAGGTTTTTTTCCTGCAAGTTCTTGTAAATCCCAGGAGAATCCCCTTAAATATCTGGTCTGGCTTCATGAAAGACAGGGTGGGCAACTGCTGTGATGCTCTAAGTAGAGGTGGCTGTTTGATTCACCAACGAGTCCTGCAAGACATAGAAATCAAAACTTAAAAGCTACTTTTACAACAGGGTCTTAGGATGCTGAAGCCAAGTCAGTTTAACTTTGGCATATCCATTATTACCAGGAGTAATTGTACTGCTGGTGGGATCATCTCAAACCAGGACTATCCAACTCATTATTGTGAAGGTTTGTATTACCTCCTGAGCTGAAGCCATCAGGCTCAGCAGCAAATCTTTCAGTGAGACACCAAGTAAAGGAAAGAGAGTCCCCCTGTGGGTTCTGCAGAGCCACAGGCATATCCTTGAGAAGCTCATCACTGTGGAGATGGAGACAGAGTAGTTCTTCAGTGAACCTGCTTAGGAATCACTGATGAAGGAGGGAATCCTTAACTACTGGCTGAATCATTCACACAGGTTTTGTAGATGAAAGGACTAAGCTCCCAAGAAGGCACTAAATACACAAGAGCTGCCATGATATATGGGCCATGTTCCACAGTTCCAGAGCATATTTCAGAATTAATTGTGCTGACAAAAGTTTATGAAGAGCAACTCCAGACTGTTTTGGCAACAGCCAGTCCTGGCTCCTGTCTAGCAGATGAACATGTTTTTCTGGTTTGATTATTTTAGTCTTGGCTCACACACTTACTGTACGGATGATGGGGGGGGGGGGGGGGGGGGGGGGGGAGATGTTGCGGGGAACATTCATTAGCCTGGCTTCAAATACTCCCAACAGTCAACAGCTTCTTAAGACATTGCTCTGGTGACTCAGAAAGGGGATCAACAATAGAACCAGATAGGGAGAGGTGGAGGTGGGAGCTAAGCAGCCTGGAATAGGATGCAGGCAATGTTGTTTGCAGACAGTATAGATGGTTGAGGTCTAGCTTGTGGAGAATTCCAGTGTGGTTTAGTCTAGACTAAACATTTTTGGATGCACCCAGTCAATTTCCTCTCTTTCAGATTCCTGTGCCAGGGGCTAATTGGAGCTGATGATCACCTACCCACGAGAATTGTGCATTCCATTTGGAAGGTGCTTTCTGCTTTTTCTTTTCCTTTTTTTTTTCTTAAAAAAAAAGAAGCATTTTATAGGTTTTGGCAGGAGGATATTTTTGGCTTCAGAAATGCTTTGGACATAGATTCAGGTAGAAATGTTAATATTCTTCAGACTCTTTCATTTACAAATGATGCCAATTACAAACAAACAAAAAAATCCAACCCTCTTTCCAATTTGATTAATAGAATTTGTGTTCCTTTCTTTTCAGGCTTAAGAAGCTGTTTCCTTCAAGCCCTCAGCTGAACCATAGAGTCTGTGGGATCAGTGTTGGGCTGAAATGGCCTGGTTACTCAGGTTGTGTTTGTTCATTCATTTCTTCTAATACATTTTCCATGGATGAACTCTTTTACTCCTTCCTGAGTTTTCAGTGTATGTTCCTTGGCAGCATGAACAAAAGGAAGGTGATATATTGTGTAACAGAATGAATTTTAGGAATTAATTGCTGATATTCTTCCAAATTTTAGGAGGAGATCATTGAATAGATTTGGTGGAAGAAATTGTGAAAATTCAACTCTAGAAGAAGATTCAGAGCATTTTCTTCTCACCCCATCTTCAGCCTTGTCAGGAAAAGGACAGGAGAAAACCGCAAGGGCAGATATTTTAATGGCTGTAAATCAAAGTTGAGGTTTTGAAGGAGAGATATCAGTAGGCAAATTAACTCAAGGGCTGTTAAATGAGGTGTTTTGTGAGGATGTAACACAATGCCAACTCAGAAACAATTAGATTTTAAAAATGTTTTTGTCAAAGTGCATTGCCAGTGTCTAGTTCCTGAGCATCATCAATCAGTCCAGACAGCAGTTCCTCTTGAGTCACCACATCTCATGTTTGTGGTCTTCTGACCTGCTCTTTGCTGACAGGTTTCAGATGCCTGCACTGGACACGAAAGTCCTAGTGAGCAGCTGAGATCTGTTTGCAAGCCTGTCTTGCTCAGTTCAACTGCCCCTCCCTGCCTCTGTGGTTTTAGGGTCTGACAACGTGCAGGTCAGTAAACAAAAAGATGGTGTTTAGGGCTACAGCGAAGTTTTGCATTGCATAAAATTTGGCCATTTACTTTTGTTAAGGTACCTGTTTTTTCATCAAAGACCAGATGAAAGTCAAAGTAAAAAGCTTTTAAGAGTCCAAGGCTGATCAGCCCATACAGTTACTGTGGGATCAGTTGCCAGGTTTAAAGAAATTACCTCAAAAAATCAGCAGGAAAAGTGCTGCACACATTGATTTGTCCCATTTTGCTGCTCTTCTGACACTTTTCCTTGAGTTTTAGTGTTCATTGGTTCATGCTTTGGCTTTATTACATTTGACATCAGAGATACTTCTGTCAAAGAAAGTTTTGTATTTGGTTAAAACTGACAAAACCAGATGAATTTCAACCACATAGTGAAAAATTCAGTGAGTTCCAGTATGTGGACCAAGTTTTCTTGTGTTGTAGGTGCAAACAGAAGGAACTGAACCAGATGGAATCACAGACCAAAACCTTCCCCTGTAGGATTCCAGGACATGGTTCTCACTGGCGTGAAGGGAAGGCTGGAGGTGATGGTCCTCTCATTTCTATTGCCGAAGCAGTGTGGTGAGAATTTCAACTGTTGTTCCTCTGAACTCTGAGGCTTTGTGTTATCCACAAGCCAGCATACCCTTCTTGTTTGTCATCATCCTATTGCCAAGGTGTTCATCATTTCCATCTGCTGACACTTCTCCACCACATGTCCCAGTTCAGATAACTAGAAAAATATGGATGGGGAGCAAAGTGAAGCAGAGTCTAGGAGCTGACAAAGATAATCAAAGGCTGCAGGAGAAGAATGGGATGGGGAAACAGTAACTTCTGAGCAGTAAAACCCCCAGAAATTATGCTTACTGATGATCCCTTATGGTGCTTCTCCTGTTATTGTCATAGGCTTCTCCTGAGTTAAATACTCCTTTCTGAGCCATTTTTTACCTTCGGAAAGGCAGTAATAACTTGGGGAAGAATCTTTCAAACCAAGGACACTTTCTTACCTTGGAATAAGTCAAAGAAAAGGATCTTTTAAAAAATGATGCTCAGCCCATTCATTGTTTATTGGCATTTCTTATTTTGCCCGTGTCTTTAGTAAGAGAAATTAATCAGTTGCCATAGGAGCAGGATTAAAAGTGCTAAAAGAAAGCAGAGGGGATGTAAATAATGATAGAGTGACAAGCAGCAGACATTAGCCTCTTGCAAAGAAGAATTCCAGTAAGGAGTACAGCATTTCACGATATTGTGAAGCCTTCCTTTAAATGGGAAAATTTCTCATTCTAAACTGCTCAAACCAATGAAGATCTTGGCTCTGTTTCACCTGACCAGATATATTTATAGATAGGCTGCTTCATAGTTTTCCAGAAACCAAGTGATGGTAATTAGCAGTGAGCAGAACACTTCATTTTTACTTACCAGTAACTGATTTCCAAAGCAGTCAACATTTAAGGTCACTGATGGGATTGTTAGTGTGGAAAACCAGAGGTGTTGGTTCTGTTGTGCCTGTCTGAGTGGGAATGAAATCCTATGGTGCTAACAGCAGTCTGGACAGTCATTAATGTATTAATAAATACTAATTTTCTGTCTTCTCACCCAGCCCTGGCCCTGCTTGGATGCCTGGACCACCCAGACTCTGAGACTATTAGCACGACTCAAATCTAAACCCAGTTGCAGTGTGGCCAAGAGTGACACAAATGAAACCACAATTGGAGCTACTGTTTGTGTTCCCTGGGTTCAGCCAGGACTCAAAGACCAAGGAGGAGCAGGTGGAGGGGAGTAAAAACCCAGAGTTTTACCTTTCTACTTAGGAAAGGAGAGATACTGGATGCAGATGACAGTGAGTGATCACTGCTTTTGCTTTCTTTTTCTTTCATCCTGTTGATGGAGAACAATGCTATATACCTGATCCAAAATACAGCAGACTTGGAGCAGATGCTGACTCAACAGCTGGGGTATGTGCAGGAGCTGACTTCAGCATCATAAGCTGAAAGGAAGTGCTGAGGTTAGGTTTTCTAGTGGGTTACATACCTCACTGATTGCTAACCCCATCTGTAGGGTTGAGATGTGGAGGACAGTTTGGTCTCAGCTTTAGGGAATGCCTTAGGGGTGGCTGTGTCTTTGTCTAGAGGACTCTTATCCCTTTTTCACCCTTCACAGTATCCTATTGATTGAGTTGACTTTGTGCTGGCAGCAGCTCGGCTGCCTTCTGTGATTTATCCTAATGGCAGCACTGATTTACCAATAGTAAAACTGACCTTGAAGGGTTGGAAAAGATCAGTTGCTATATATAAAAAAAAATCCAGATCTTACTGAAGTTTCTTGATCTGAGGCCATCAGATTCAACTGCTTGGAGGGGGAAAAGGGGATGGGAATTCCTCAGAGAAGCCTCCCCACCACTCCTTGCACAAGCTTTTAGGTAAATGCTCCAGAAAACTGTCCCTTTGAGTGAACTATTTGTAGATTGTCTGCTCTGTTTAGAAAAGCAGCAAGTGGCATTTCCTTTCCCAGAAACTACCCTTACACTGCCGGATGTGTTACCTGGCTGTAAATCAAACCAGCAATACCAAAAGCTATGATACTCGTAGGATCTTTACTGTTAGTAAGTATTCAATTCATAGAATGGTTCAGGTTGGAAGAGACCTTAAAGAGCATCTAGTTCCAACCTCCCTACTATGAGCAGGGACACCTCCTACTAGACCAGGTTGTTCAAGATACCATCCAACCTGGCCTTGAACACTTCCAGGGAGGGGGCATCTACAACCTCCCTAATCGATATGTGACCCTTATCTCCAGCTCTTTCTGGTTTGAAAAGGTGACAGGTTACTGGTATTAGAACAGCCTGAGATCGTTTGTGTTTTCTCCTGGGCAGCAATTTGCTAAGTGCCCATCTTAAAACTTGACTTATTTTCACACCTGCATTGCTGGAGTCTTCAGGGAATACTTGACTGCTCCTAAGGTACACAGTTTTTCTCTTGAATTCCACACATTCACATATGTTTTGGGGGAACTAGAAGAGACCTATACAGAATCACAGAATTATTCAGGTTGGAAAAGACCCTTTGGATCATCAAATCCAACCATTAACCCTAGTCTTATTCCAGTATGGACTGTTTAATTCCTCTTACTGGGTTCTGCCTCTGTCCAGGTTGACTTGCTTCCAGGAACAAACCAGTCAGAGCCTGGAACTTGTAACTCAGACTGTATGGAAAAGTGGTAACAGACTTTTCATACTAGCAGAATAGCTGCCCTAAATTTAGCAGTGTTACAGTAATGTGAAATTGTGCTAATGAGATCAGAGCCCAGTTTTAGACACTCATTATCAAGTAAATACATTATGAATTGCTTTATCCCATGCAAAACTCTTCTAGGTGGAAGCTCTTTCCAGTTTGCACTGTTGAAATGGGTGTATTTAGCTGGGTTCAGTGTTTGGGTAATGCATCCCCAGACTTTGGGTTTATTAACTGGCTCCAGGACTGGACCACAATGTCAAACAGCCCAAAGAGGTTTCACATTTACCTTGTATTTGGCTATTTTCTGCTGCGCTGCTCCTTCCTGCTGCAGTCTGATCAACATGGGTGTTTGATAAGTGCTTCTCCATTATGCCACTTGCCCTGTTTGCTGAAGCTTTGCTTTCCAAGCAGAAACATTTACTTCAGATGCATAGCCTTCAGCTAAGCTTATGCTCTTCAGAACAAACAGCTCGCCTGTTCCAAGCAACAAACCACTGTTAAACCAGTAACAGAAAGGTTGTACAGTGAGGATCACAAAAGGAGCAACATAGAATCATAGAATCATTAGGGATTGGAAGCATTCTCAAAAGATCATCCAATCCAATCCCCCTGCCACAGCAGGATCACCCAGACCAAGTCCAGGCAGGTTTAAAATGTCTGCAGAAAAGGAGACTCCACAAACCCCCCCAGGCAGCCCTCTCTAGTGCCCCGTCACCCTCACTGTGAAGAAGTTATAGAATCACAGAATCAGTCAGGGTTGGAAGAGACCATCCAGTTCCAACCCCCTGCCATGGGCAGGGACACCTCACCCTAGATCAGGCTGGCCAGAGCCTCATCCAGCCC
>VZRI01005973.1:12502-30585 GCA_013397515.1 Upupa epops
TCAGGCAGGATTTGCCCTTGGTGAAACCATGCTGATTGTACCAAATCACCTCTTCACTATTCTCCTGTCTCAATAGTGCCTGCAGGAGAATCTGCTCCATAATCTTACCGGGCACAGAGGTGATACTGACTGGCCTGTAGTTCCCTGGCTCCTCCTTCCTATTTTTTTGAAAATAGGTAGTTATATTTCCCCTTTTCCAGTCAGTGGGGACTTCACCACTGCCATGACTTTTGGAATATAATAGAAAGGGGTTTAGCCACCTCATCTGCCAGTTCTCTCAGTACCTGTGGGTGTATCCTGTCAGGTCCCATGGACTTGAACACTTTCAGGTTCTTCAGGTGATCACGAACCTGATCTTCACTTATGATGGGCAGTTCTTCCTTCCAGTCCCAGCTGTTATCTTCCATTACTTCCATGTTCTGCGCTTGTTTGTAGACCATGTTTCACAAACTAAATATCCTTGACATATCTGTAAACCATAAAAGAACAACAGTTGGGAAGAGAGGCTGCTTTTCAATCCAGAGGTTGGTTTCAATGGGCTCCCACATCACTGCTCCAGTACATGTTGCACGATTGTCATGTATTCTTGGCTGGATGCTCCAGCACAGTGCTGATGAGGACGAATAATTGCATAGTAGTGGTTGTCTTTGAGATGTTAAGAAATTGCAGTGGTCATGTTAAGGAGCTGTAGAGTTCTGAATGCAGCTTTTATGCCTTCCTAGAAAACAGAATTCACAGCTTACATTTTTTTTTCAGATTTTTTCACTGTTGAACAATTTGTTTCTCCTTTCTGCAGGAGGTAAAATGAGTCCAAAGCATCTCAGATAAGAGCATCTCCAGGTAAGCATCTCAAGGTTTCCTTAAGAGTCTCAAGGTCTCCTTAATCCCTCCAGAGGCTTGGTGGTTTACCTGTCTGTGGTGCCAAAGAGCACTCTAGCAGATTATCACTGGAGCTTTGGCTGTCAAACAAAGCAGGGAGGATGGTGAGAGTGAAGAAAAGAGAGAGGTATTGATTTGGGACTGGAGCCGGGCATCTGATTTCAGGGCTTTTTGCCTGGTTCACAGAAATAAGTAACCTGAGGTACAAGATGTTTAACAGATTTTCCAGGCAGAATTGTGATTGTCCTCTCATGGCCTCCTCTAGTTTTAAAAAACTATCCCCATTAATTAATTGAGTGAGTTAATTCAGCATTGTCATCCTGACATTATTTGAAACTCAGATTAAGTTCTTCAAGCTAGTGCTCTCAGGAGAGGAGTATAATTCCCATTGCTGTGGGAGGCTCCAAAGGCATGGCCAGCTCCACACCTTACCATGGAGTTACAGGGTGAACTTGGGCAAAATCAATGAAATTTTGATTTGTCCATCAAAAAATGGTCACTGAAAAAAAATCAAGTACTTTGGAAGGATTGTCTCCAACAAGGAATGGGGTAAAAATACTGCTGACTGCTAGGACTTCAAGGTTTATAGCTCAGTCCTTTTGTATTTTACAAAGCTAGCCTTCAATGCTGTCTAAGGAAATGAAATAGGAGTGAAAAGTTTGAATATTAGACTTCCCTGTGGAGCTGGTTGCATGGCAGCCTGACAGCCAACATCAACAGTATGATAGAACAGCCCTGGTGTTCCTAGCTTGCCTGTGTAGCCTGCTGAGATGGGAGGGAAAGAAAGCCCCACTGGGAAAACCCAGTTCACACCTCCTACAGACTAAAAGTCCTGAAGGGAAATATTCTCTTCAGCCCTTCCATATAGGTGAAAATGATGATCACAACCTTATCCTTCCTTGTTGTCAGGTGCTGCATCCAGAATAAATGTGAAGGAATGCGACTGCTGAGCATTGTTCTGTGGAGTAGGACAGGCAATTCTTATTCACCAGCCTCCTCCTCTGCAAGTGATGAGTAAGTGGACAGTGATTTCTCTTATCTCTTCCTCAGCTACACAAGCCAGAATTTATGTCAGATTTATTTTTCACCAGTGATTGAACTGGGAGGCTGAGAATGCCTGAAGTGTTGTAGACGTTTAAGTGACATCTGCTGTGTGCTTCTGCTTAATGCAAGTCTGCCCTAATAATTCCCATTAAAAAGAAGACAAAAAATACCTAGAAAACCATTTTTTGTGTTTTGTCCACCCCCTCAGTGAGGCTGATACTCACGTGGTAGCCACTAGTTGTATCCTGAGGAGCTACACTGGTTTCTACCAACTGGAGATCCATCCTGTAGCATCATAGAAAAATTGTGAATCCTTGAGACAGGTAGAGCAGAATGAATCCAAGTAACTCCACTGGTATTTGGAAAAGGGATCTGAAGCGGAGCTGACTCACGCAGGGTGGGCAGCTCCAGTTCACAGTGGCCAGCTGGATGCAGGCAGCGGCGCAGATGGAGAACATCAGCAAAAGCTTAGATGAGAAAAATGTGAGAATGCTGGGCTGGGACAAGAGAAGAGCTGTGAATGATATTATAAAGCAAACGAAAAGGAGAATAAAACATCCCTGTGCTGCCAGCACTTAAAAGCAATCAAGAGAGCTCAGAGTCTGGGGAAGTTAACAGCTTCCCAGTGCCTCCTCTGGCCCTTGGGCCGGGCCCACCAAGTGGATGCAAGTAGGTATAAAGGCAGCATTTCTCTTGCAGCTACTTCAGAGACTATTTTGGGCAAAAAGGCAAACACTGTATTAGATACGTGTCATTGTCAGTCCAGAATATTTGAGGGTATTTTCATATTTTATGTTTTTGTTTTTTCACTGTATCTGGTTGAAAGGAAAGTGTTTGTGTTTTACTGTTCACCACCTACTTCAAAGCCAGGATCATTGAGTCTAACCTTTGGGTCACTGCTGGGTCACCACTAACCAACCAACAATTCTCTCTTAAGAAATGCTTCTCCAAGAAGAGAAGCTGCTTCTCCAAGGTTTAAGGCAAGATTTAACTTAACATCCTTGAGATATCCCAAAGTGTTTTACACAGTGAATAGGCTGTTTAGCCTAAAGAGAAGTCTCAGCATATATAAATATCTGAAGCAAGGGTGCAAATAAGACAGATCCAGGCTGCTATCGGAGATATCCAGTAACAGCACCAGCAATGACACACAGCCTGAATAACAGGACATTATCTGTTGTTCAGCCAGTGCTCAAGACGAATACTTGGACAGCCTCAAGAGGCAGCACCTTGCAGAACCATGGAAGGGTTTGTTTCATGTGCAGTCATGAGCTTGTCCTCTTGGGAGAAGGTTTTCAAAGGTCTGTGCCTTTGCATCCTCATGTAAAATGAGATGTTACCCTGCACTTCTTGTCAATAGTAATTACAACTACACAAGGTACTCACAGTTAAACTCCAGGCTGTTTGTACTTTATTAAGATTTCATTAGCTTAGCAAACATAGGAGGGGGAACTACCTGTGCTGTGGTCACAGAACCATCTACAAGATCTTGCAAAGGATCCTCAGCCTGAACCTTAGCTCAGCCTAATTTATTTGGTCTTCACATTGTTGCAGCTGGACATGAAACTAAAGCTGAGTTGCTTGGGAGGCTTAGAAACCATTTACAAAGCTGAGAATTCAGTGTTCTGCTGTCAAAGAAAAAAAGAGGAGTTACCAGGACATTCCACTGCAAAGAGTTCAAAAATCAAATTAAAAACTACTGAGAATGACCCCAGAGTCCTTAGGTTGCTTTCTTTGCTGTCTGGTGCACATCGAGCAGGATCTGCAGCAACGGTTCCATCATGTTCCCAATTGAGATGCAAAATGTCAAGGATGCAGAAGGTAGCAGAGCTCTGTCACTCAGAACTAAGGACTCCTCTTGCTTTTCCTGGCTCAGTGAGCAAAGGGAAACATTTCTCTGTCTTGTTCTTGCTCTTCTCCTTCACCTGGCTGTGGTGAACCCCTTATCTCCTTGATCCTTCTTTCCATTACATCTTGGCTGGCTTTTCTTTGCAGCCCCCCAGCTTGACTAATCTTGAACCTGCTCCATCAGTTGGAGCTAGACAAACTCACTCATCAGAGTGCTGTGATGCTTTTACATTGGAAGACCAAGAGTGATGTGCTCAGCTCTTTGGCTGGTGTATCTTGATCAGTGCTTTGTGTAAGTAAGAAGTGAAGAGGCTCAGCTGCAGGGCAGAATTAAGGAGTATTTTCTACACAATTCCTATTTTTTATTCTATTTTTGTGCCAGCAACTGCATATAGGTCTGTATCTGGTTTATAAGCCTGTCCCCTTCCCACCATGTTTATGACAGTTTTCTCTCTATTTGGATGAATGGAAGCACAGCAGAAATAAAAACAGCTCCTGAACTGAAGACAACTGTTGAGGGACGTTAGCCTGCTATGGCAGCGTTTGCTCTGTTCTGGAGGTGGAACTCGTGAGCTGTCACACTGACTTTGCCCGGTGATTGAATTCCCTCTCTCTCCTATGCTCAATTCAAGTTCTAGTGGAGCCTGAGCAAAGACAGTGCTATCAAATTTCTCTTCAACAAAGCATCAAGATGCAAATAGAAAATGAAAGGATCGTGTGTCCTGCTCCATGGCACTCCAGGAGAATTGCTAGATGAGGGCTTTCCGAAAACCTTTTGTACTGAATAATTTTTCCTTTGAGTTTTTAAATACTTCTTTTTCTTTTAGATGTGGTTCCTTGCCAGCAAGAACCTGAGTTTACAGGTTCTAGTTGGTTGGACATTTGCATAAAGGACAGCTTGGGAGCCAGCAAGGTGAACAACTACAGCAGTGAGCGAGTGAAACAAAGGGGTGGCTGCAATTACTGAGACTTTGAATTTGTTGCTGGTTTCCATAGGGGATAAACTCACACATTTGAGGCTGAATGCTACACATGAGGTAGCTTGTCCTCAAGTCAAAAGCTGCTCTGCTGAAGGCCAAGGGAAAGCTGAAGAAGGACACTGGAAAAGATAAGATTTCCAAGTAAACTACAAGGTAAGGAATATGCTTTAATCATACTGAACTGCTTAAAATCTACCTCAAACTGTAGAATGCTTGAGCCTTACGAGCTCATGGTTGCTCATGTTCCTCTGCAAGTTCTGAACTCAGTGGCCAGTTGTGTTCATTTGTGTCTTCTTTCTCAAGCTGTTTCAGCAGAAATTCTCCATGTATTCTCAATTGTGAAGGCTGGTCAGAGACAGAAGCCAAAAACATCCATTAATCCACAGCCAAAGGACTATTGAAGCGGCAGCAGTGAAAGTTCTCACATGCTGCCCTGGAAGTAACCCTAGCCTTGATGTGGTAAGGTGACCCTAGGTAAGGTCAGAAGCTCAGTTCTCATTTCCATTTAAGCTTCTGGTTTATAAACAGCATTTGGAGTAATTTCTTGTTGTTGCATTGCTCTCATGAACCAGATGGATCCTCAAAGAGAGCTGGTGAGGGAGCAGATTCCAGAGAGGCAGAGGTCTATCTGCTGAACATTGCTACGCTCTCATCTCAACTTGTTCTCGTTTTGGCTTAGATATTTAATGACTGTGACCCCATGTGTGAGCAGGAAGCAGTATCAGAATTTTAGCTTAAGCTGCTTTGCAGAGACAAAGCACCTGTTTTAATTCCTTCTGGAAATTGAAGTGATATGGAGGTGTCCCAAGGAAGGACCAGAGCCTGGCACAAACCCAGCAATGATGCAGAAATCCCCAAGTAGTGATTTTTTTCCCCTGTTACAAGCCCATCTCTCTTTGGGGTGATGGGGGAATCCCATAACTCAGCCAACAGTCTCTGTTTCTGGCTTAAGACCTGATATTAATGCAAATGGACCAGTAAGGTGTCCAGGGATGGCAGATATGGACACACATTCCATACCCAATTAACAATGAATCCCAAAGAACATACTGGTATTTTAACTACATAGTTGTGTCTGTCAGTAAACTCACCAACTTACCAAAGGTTCCTATATGCTGCCAGGATTTTTTCAAGTGCTCACCTTTTTCTGCTTTTATTTCTGGATGATCTGCTGGGAGTGGTCCCATGGGTCAGCAGCTCTGGAGCCTTCCTTCTTGTTTTTGTTGAGATCCAGGCCAGGTTCTCCTATGTGGAGAACCCAGTTGAACAGGTCAGTATCTGTAGGAGTTCTGAAAATTACTCTTTTGAAAGGGGCAGCTTGCATCTGGAGTAGGATCAGACACTCTTGTTGGCTTCTCCACAGGATATTATTGATTTTTACATTCTGTTTTTCATGTCTGTGGTGCAGCTCTGGTTTTTAGGGAGTCAGGCCAGGATGGCTGATTTTCATTATGTTTGAGAGGTAAGGGAACACTTAAAATTGGAACTTCATTTCACTTCCTCCTTATGGAAACTGCTTTTTTTTTTTCCTGAGAAACTGGCAGAAAAGGAACCAGAGCACTGAAAAAATATTCAGTTCCTCTCCATAATAAAGCCAGAGGGCCTGTTAACACGTTTCAACAGTGTTGGTTTCAAGGTGTAACATGGAACATGGGGAAGATTCTGCTCTGCTATGTACAATATTCTGTCCAATCCTAAAGCTTTATGGGATTACTCATGAAGCAAGCTGCTTACTGGAGGACATGGCCCTTTATGAGGAGGCCTTATGATGTCTTCCTATGATTCTGTGATCTTTACTGTCACTCAACAGCTTGTCTGGGCTGCAACATTGCTTCTCTTCTTAGGCCAAGTTTAATTGTACCTGCCAGTAATGCTGATAATTCACTCCCAGTTCCTCCCAGTAGCTGTTTTACATGCTGCCTTCATAAAATGTATGGTAAGGGTTGCAGCCACTTTGTTAAAAGCAATGGTTCTGCTCTGTTTCATCACTTCAGTAGTCCACTACATTAATAACATCATGAAAATGATTCAATAGGGTTGTGTGGTTTAAGAGTCCAAGGGCCTAGGCTGTTTGTGGCACCTTTGTTAGCCATGATGGTGACAAATGGCCTGGAAAGCCCAAGAGAAGGGACATCTTTCATTTTAGAACTTAAAAATTTGCTTCTGGTCTATCTCAGGAGTTTTGGTGGTCTGGAGCTAGTTGTTGTTTTCCAGTTGTGTGAACCCAGAGGTCTTTTTGTGTGGCCTTGGCATTGTGTACATTCACAATGCCTCTGACAAATGGGCTCCTGTCCCTGAATGGGACCTTAGGCATCACAGCCATGCAGATAGTAATGAATTTGGGTCCCACATCTCTAATTACTCAGGGAAAGAAAAGTCTTTCTCCGTTTCATCAAGACAGCAGGTCAGGGACACACGCTCCAGTTTCTCAGGAACAAAATCTGGGTCTCCTACCTCCTGGCCTCATGCAGGAGCTGCCCTTGGTTATGTTCACCCCAGGGGAGAACCTGAGACTTGAGCTATGCACAAGTAAATCAATGGTTTCTTTGATATCTCCAAACTAGACTTTAATTGTCTCTATGTCTGAATTGTCTTTCACTGATTTCCATTTGCAGCAGATCTGAAACCACAACATGCCTTGAGAAGATGGAAGTAAAGAAGATGAAATAATTAAAGGAGACTTAAGGAGAGACCACCTTGCTGCCTACAGCTACCTGAAAGGAGGTTGTAGGGGGTGGGGATCGGTCTCTTCTCACAAGTAATGAGCAATAGGATATGAAGTTTAGGTTGGACATTAATTACATGAATTTCAATAAGGCAAAATGCAAGGTCCTGCACTTCAGCCACAACAACCCCCAGCAGCGCTACAGGCTTGAACTGCAGTGGCTGGAGAGCTGCCCTGCAGAGAGAGATCAGGGAGTGTTAATAGAAGATAACCTGAACATGAGCTAGCAGTGTGCATATGTGGCCAAAAAGGCCAATGGCATCCTGGCCTGTATCAGAAGTAGTGCTGCCAGCAGGAGCACTGAGGTGACCTGACGCAGCAGAATAGAGGACCTATCGCGTCACATCCCGCAAGCCCGCATGCGCGTAATACAACATCGACCATTCCCCTCTCCTTAGCTTTGGTGAAGCCACATCTCGAGTCATGTGTCCAGGTTTAGGCCCTACAGGAGGGACATGGAAGTGATGTAGAAGGAACAGAGGTAGCTACCAAGGCCAAGGATTTGGAACATGTATCGTATGAGGAATGGCTGAGGGATGTGGGACTATTTAACCTGGATAAGAGGAGGTTGAGGAGGAGACTTTACTTCTCTCTACAGCTACTTGAAAGNATACAACATCGACCATTCCCCTCTCCTTAGCTTTGGTGAAGCCACATCTCGAGTCATGTGTCCAGGTTTAGGCCCTACAGGAGGGACATGGAAGTGATGTAGAAGGAACAGAGGTAGCTACCAAGGCCAAGGATTTGGAACATGTATCGTATGAGGAATGGCTGAGGGATGTGGGACTATTTAACCTGGATAAGAGGAGGTTGAGGAGGAGACTTTACTTCTCTCTACAGCTACTTGAAAGGAGATTGTAAAGAGGTGGGGGCGTTGGTCTGTTCTCCCTAGTGGCCAGTGATAGGATGAGCAGAATTGGCCTTAAGCTGCACCAGGGAAGGTTCAAGTTAGATGTCAGGAGGGATTTCTTTTTCTGAAAGGGTTTTCAGACACTGGAACAGCCTGCCCAGGAAGGGGGTTGAGTCCCCATCCGTGGAGATGTTTAAGAGAAAGGTAGGTGTTGCCTTGGGGGACAGGGTTTAGTGATGCTTGTGGGGCTAGGAAAAGGTTGGACTCGATGATCTTGAAGGTCTGTTCTAGATGAAACTTTTACAATTAAGAAAAGCTCCTCAGAAGGTGTGATTGAATTGCCAGCCCTGGTCGTGTCTACAGGTCACACAGGCCTGGAGCTCAGGGGCAGGATTTAGAAATTGGGACAGCTGGGATAACAGCTGAACTCGATCAGCAAAAACGTCTTTTCTAACTTAATCCACCCCATAGGACGTCATTTGGACTTTGCGGGCGCTCCAGGACTCTCCTATAGGATAGGTGGCCCTGGGGGGCGGGGCCGAGGGTGTGGCCACAGTCGCAAGATAAAAGGGGTGGTGGCTCGCGGCCGGCTGCGGCGGCAGCAGCAGCAGAATCATTGCAGTTAGTCTGTCGCTCTCGCTGCTGCCCCTCTGCTCCCAACCCGGCCCCGGGGCGGGCAGCGGAGAAGAGGAAGGGGAGGAAGGAAGGAAGGAAGGAGGCGGCCGGGCCCCGGGATGCTGCTTCTGCCCCTGTGGGTCGCGGCCGCTGCGCTACTGGGTCTCTGCACAAGCATCCGCCAGGTGAGTGATGAAACAGGCATTGAAACGTCACCCCTGGGACTTTCCCGCGCCACGATCGCCTCTCCCGGGCTACTCCTTCCTCCCCCCGTCTCATCCTTCCGTCGGCACCGAGCTCCGAGGTACCGTTACCGGGGATGCAGCATCTGCGGTGCTGGTCCCGATCCCGCAGCATTCCCGGTGCTGGGGCTGGTCTCGCAGCATCCCGGATGCTGAGGAGGAGGATTTGTGAGCAGCTCCATTTAGGTTGAACGTTCTCTATTATTGTACTGGTGGGAATAGGTGTTTATTCGTTTAAGGGCAAATACCATCCCAGAAATGTAAGGAAAACCCCAAAACCTACTGCCGTACAAAACCCAACAGATTTTCAGCCTTGTAGAAGCACTTTGTCCGACGGTGAGTTGTCATTTCACTGACAACTTTGTGTTTCTTATTTCCTCCACAGGCTAGCAGAGAAGAGCAGATCGATGCAGGTAAGTGTCTTCTGCTGTTACTGTTGAAATAGTTTTGAAGGAGCTGTAGCAGTGGGAGCAGAGCCCAGGCCATTCCTTTTCCAGTTGCAGTTAGACTGCCTTTTCCAAGGTTTTGCCTCAGGTTTTGATATGAGAGGGGTTTTTTATTTAGAAAAGAATCTCGAGTATTTTGGAAATCTGGTCTCATTTTCAGGTCTGGCACTGTGTTCTCCTGGTCTTGGGTTGATTTCCACCATGCAAAGTGAATGGTGGGGACTGAGGAGTCTGGTATATTCAAACCTCACTGGCAGACAGCTTTTTTTTCCAGCTCTCTCTTGGTCTTGCCCTTTATTTCTAGTCTTTTCCATGAGGACCAGGTTATCTTGGAACTGCAGGAACTATGAGCTACCCAAGAACTTCATCCTTCATCTGGAAAATAACTTTTAGTCCTTCCTTTTCTTTTATGGTTTTTGTGTTGCTGCAGTCAGGAGCTTTTTGAGGAGCACAGGAACTGCAGGAGAGGTCCAGTGTGGTGTGGTAGGGGGTGAATTAGGCACCTCATGGCATCTCAGCAACTTTTGCAGCTTATCTCACCATATTTCAAAAGGTATGGCTTTGGTCCTTTAGAGAATGGAGAGGTAGAGACTTCTCTAAGCTGAATGAAGGAGATTAATGGCCAGTGTGCTGCAAACCACCAAGAGGGACCAGTGCTGTTGGCACTGGTAGCACACAAAGGCCAAAGGTGGTTGCACATGGGATGGTGCTGTCTTCACTTCTCCTGCCTTAGCTTTCCATACAGCAGAGCTTCATTGCTGGAAGGAAAATGGGATAGAAACTGTTCCCTGCAGAATGACAGTGCCAGGCTGTTCTGCTGGTCAACAGGTATCCATGGGACAAGTTGGCACTGAAATAGAGGAAGGTGGATGCTAAAGGGTCCTGCTTCAGTTGTATGGAAATTCTTAAGAAATCCATCCCCCTTTTCTCCTGTCTTTCTCTCTGGGCATTTCTGCCACCTAAAGGCAGCCCAACACAGAGCTGAGTGATCTGGACTGCTGAGAGTGAACAGGACAGAGCTGTTGACAGTGGGTGATGGCAATTCGTGTTTCAGGTTTGTTTGAGGGGATAAAAGAGCAAGGGCAGCCCTCTTTGGAGGAATTGGCTAGTTAATTACGTTCTGGCACACCGTGAAAGAATGGGATGTTATTCTCCAAGTGCTTTTCTTCCACTTAACCATTGTGCAACTGCAGCTTAAAGCCAGATCTTAAGAGAAAGAAGACAATTTGAGGTTAAGTGCTTTTTACTCTAGTCATTACTGTGAGCTTTGTGTTCACAGAGCAGATCAACCCGGAAGATCTAGCATAGGGAAGACCTACAGCTGGGCTAGTATTTCCCCAGTCTGTACAGTCTGTGGAAAAAGGATAGTAAAAGTCAATGGTGGAGTGGAGACATCTTCAGTGTTCAGTCATGTCATGTTGGATTTTAATTGTCTTTGAACAAAAGGCATTTCTTCTTCTAGCTCAGCACTTGAAAGGTCTGAAAAAGGCTCTTGCTGACTTGAAGACTTGACACTTCATATTTTCTTACCTTGTGGCAAGCTGGCTGCTCTTATTAGCCAAATACATTTTTCTCCTCTTGCCCCCGCAAGTTGAAAGCTGGGAAAGCTGCTGCAAGTTGTGGGATGAGCACAGAATTTGATCAGCAGACTGTGGTCTCTGGCACCAAACATCCTGCTTTTTAAGTAAAAAAAAAAAAGCCACAAAAGCTGTTGGTGACCTAAAAGGAGGAATATCAGGCTGTGAATGGGGTCTGATGGCTGAAATGTGAGGAATGGGGAATCTCTAATGTTGCTTTGACCCACTTAGGATGGACAGCCTAGCAAGTCTGTCTCCTGTTGGTGTCTAATTATTAAAAATTAGTTTAGAGGTTTCATTTGTTCCCTTCTCTAGGGAGAGAGATTAGGAATCCACACTTGGAATTCCCAGTGTTTAAGGTGGGAATTACCCCAAGGATAAAGTTCTAATTAAGAGGCCACTTTTAGAATCTGATCCTGGGGGGTTTCCTTGGCAGCTACAGGAAAAAAACCCACAGTCAAACCCCTTAGCAACTGGCTTGAAAGAAAATGGGGGGTGTGGGAAGGGAACTGTTATATGAAGCCTTTAGGAACATTTTCCTACTAAAGCTATTTGTTGAGTGAGTCTCTTAAAATAAGCAGCCGCTGCTACTGGGAAAGAGGAGCTGCCTGCTGAGCTTTTTTCTCTTAGTTCTCAGTTCAAGTGCGGTTTGCACGGAGTGGGTGAAATTTACCTCATTTAATTATATTGGTATGGGGCATGGCTTTGGTCACTATTTCCTTTCTTCCACAATGACTTTGCTTAGCTGGGATCACTTCTGCTGCCAACTGATTGGCTAAAGCCTTATGTGACCACATCATTGAAGTAGCTGGTGATGCTCCACCAGTGATTTAAGGGGTTACACCACTCTGAATTGCTCCAGCAATTAAACAGCAACAGAAACAGCTCTAAGAGGAATCCTACACTGGGTATGTTGGAAGGGGACATGGGGTGCTACACACATGACTTTAGGCACATGGGATTTGTGGGGTGTCCTCTAGTCAGCAAGCTGCCCCCAGAGCACTCTCAGAATCAGCTCAGCCCTTAACTGTGGCTTGTGGTGTGTATCCTTGTGCCCACCATTTGTTGTGGCGATATGAACTTCTGTGGCTGGACATCTGGTCTTCAGACTTGTTGAATGTTCTTGTTCTAATTTACATTTGATTTGGGGTATTTCTCTTGGCAGAGCTATGGAAGAGCAGAGCAAGGCCATATGGGTTGGTGATTCCAGTTAGCACTGATGCTGATGGGAGCTACATCTCTAATATTCTCTCTGTGAGTCACCAAAGAAGATCTACGCGGGAGGTATCACAAAGCCCCAAACAGCTCTATTTCAATGTCACTGCCTTTGGGAGGGAATTCCACCTCCGCCTGAAACCCAACACTCGTTTGGTGGCTCCCAATGCCATAGTGGAGTGGTATGAAGACTCTGTGGAGACTGAAAGTGATGCTGGTAACACCAGTCAGACTAGAACCACTACTGAGAGGTTATGGAAAAGAGACCCACTCTGGACCAACTGTGCCTATGTGGGAGACATCACTGATATCCCCGGAGCTGCTGTTGCTATCAGCAATTGTGATGGTCTGGTAAGGTTTGGATGATGGCATCAGTGTCTGGGTTTACCACCTGTTGCTTTTAATTATACATTGCTAATGACATCATTTAAAGAACTTAATACCTTCAATTCCTTGGTGATTCCTCACTATAAATTGACATACGTGTTCCTACTATCTTATTTCAGGATGGTTTCTCAGAGTTTGACAACCTTAATGTCACTGGAATATAGACAATATAGATTCTATTGACATAGAATCACCAAATCACTGCGTACTTCTCAGATAGGAAAGTCACGGGCTTTCCAAGAACAGCAACAGATTGGTCTTTAGAGGTTTATTTATGAAAAACCAAGCCTGCCTTTCTTTCCATTCAGTTTTGTTTCATTGGAAGTTTTCTTATGAGAACTGAGCATTTCATGTCTCCAGATGGTTCATTCTCAAAGCACCACTGGCCCCATCAGTTGAAAGCATGTGGCATTTCATTGCATCCTGGGCCTGGCTTGGGATACAAATCTCTTGCTGAAAAGCGTATATGCCATACTGGGCATATACGAAGCTTGCATTCCACTTGTTAACTCAATCATGTGGCAAAGTGAGCTAACAATACTTACCTTGTGCTCTTTAAGTAGCAAGAGCAGTGGTGGGACGCAACTGCAGCATCCAGGAAGATTAATGTAGTGGTTAATTGGCTGCTGTTCAGGAGAAAAGCTGTAAGAACACTCCTGCAACAAAATTCCTTGCTCAAAGAATGGGTGGTGGTGTTTACATCCAGCTGATGTCACTTCTGTGCATTCTGTCTGTGTTTGGAGTGGTTTTTTTTTTTTTTTAGGAGAATCTGGGTGGTGTTTACAAAGGCTGTTCCTGGCTAGATAAGGGCTTCAGCAGAGGAGCCTCTCAGGCTGAGAGCTGCATTTTAGTTGTAATCTCATATGAATCTTGAGACAGCATGTTAAGTCAATGAGTTGGATTAAATGGAGTTAGATTAAGGAGTCCAGCAGCTCCAGCAGAGGCTGCCATGTGGCTGGTTGTGTTTTCAACAGAAGCAGTTGCCATCTTCACAAACCTCCATGAGTGTCAGCAAAGGGATCCTCAGTCACTACAGTCTTGGTTCTTAACCCAAGCCATCCTGTACAGTCTTCAAGGGGCTTCTTCAAGCTCCTGTGGCAAGGTTGGAAACCTGTTGAGCACTTTGTCTCTTGCTTGCTACACCTTGCTGTTGTCACCATCTTCTGGAGCTTGAGGATGAAATGAATAAATGGTCATGCAGTTGGGTAGGATTTGAGGTTCATTAGTTTTTGTCCTCCCAGCTGCAGAAGGGACTCAGGGATAGCATTTCTGCCACCTTTATCGCTGTGCTTAGTGTGTCTCAGTGCAGGTGGGGTATTTGACCCTCCTGTGAGTCACAAAGTTGTGAAGAGTGAGACAACATGGCTTAACAGAAACTGGAACAAGAGTGAGAAATTCTAGGGCCATGTGTCTGCTGGAGAGATTATTTTCAACTTCAAAAGAATTTAGACACTCTCCAGTGCAACTGATCTGGGGCAGAGTGAAGGGAATCACTGAAGCAGCAGTTCTCTTTGTTTAGCTTGTAGAAGTGTGTTTGATGTACAGGCTGGAGAAGCAGGAAGGCTTGTTCCTTGCTCATGGGTTGTTGCTGATGTGTCATTGCAACGTGGCTTCCCCTAGCTTCCCCTAGGCTGGAGAGATGATGTTACTGACAGGAGAAACCGCTTTCTAGGAGCTGATAATATGATGATTATTGTCTCCTTGTATCAGAGCAGCATTTTGGAGGCAAACACTTGAACTGCTGCTAAACATCTGGTAGCCCATGGGAGTTCCTTGATGAGGTCCATTCCAGCATCCTAAAAGAAAATATTCAATATTATCAGTGTGAAGGTCATGGGAGCATCTTAACACAATGGCACTGAGTCACAGCGGGCAGAATTTTGTCAATGATAGAAAAAAGGGAGATAAAACTGTGTGTGAATGCTGTTCTTGTTCTTAACACTCTCATTTTGCTGTCTTGGCAGCCCCATGTAATTCTTTTGATGGGTTTGACATCAGTTCTTTTTGGGTTTGACAGGTTGAAACTGCCTCTTTGGATAGACAGACCCCATTTGGAAAGCTAAGCTCATCATCCCCATTTGACCAATAGACCCCATCTGGGAACCTCAGTCCATCCTCCTTGTTTGACCAAGAAGCCTTTGGTCTTGCCAGGTATAGGCTTCATCCGAGTCACCTCTCCAGGACACAGCACTTGCTATAGGCTAGTACACAGTAAAGAGAATTTCTCCAAGTTCAGAAACTCCAGAAGTTTGGAAAAATGAGGTGCTATCCTGTCACTTCTGTGGGGTTTCTTCATACAACACTGAGTATTGGGAAGGGAGGTGATGGTTAAGTAAAATGTCAGTATAGTGTAAAATAATAGGATATGCTTGGTTTATATGTCTAGTTGTCTTCTCTTTGAGGTTGTCACTCAAAACAAGCAGGTACTCCTGTATTGGTGGAGTTAGTGTTTAGGCAGATGGTTATTCAAGGTCCATTCATTTCTTCTTCAATTTTATATAGTTGTCTAAAAAAACTTGGTGGACTACTACAGGTTTGCCTGCCTTGGTAGCTCTTGTCTCCTCCTGCCTCATGTCTCTCCCATTCTCACTTGGCACCAACAACCTGTTCCCAGGTAAAATCTCCCTCTTCTTCCAGAGCTCTCACAAAGCTTGTTTTTGTGCTGCTTTCTCTCTTTAATACCAGAGAACTTGTGTCAGAGACACAGATCTCGTGGGTAGATGTTTACATGACCTGGAGGACATCTGAGATGTTCCAGTCCCTGGCTCAACTCCTGAACCCCTTTCTTCCTGAGGGAACCTCAGCCATGACCAAAATAATGGGAGAAAACCCTTTTTTTTTTTTTCAGAGATTTTTTCAGAATCCTGTTGCTTCAGCAAATGGTTTTTAGAAAAACCAGTTGTTTGTTCTGTCTTCTGGCTAGCTGCTGGTAGATGGAGAATGAGGGAAAACCTTGGGCTTTGTACTTACTGCACAGAGTGGGAAGCCACGGAAAGGGTTCTACATGGTTGTATGCTTTATGTTCTCAAGGCTAGTGGAACCTCAGTGTCCTCCTCTGAAAGTATTACTTTCTTATGAGCTGCAGCAACTTCTCCTTTTGTTCCAAGGACTGCATGATCATAGGAAAAACTGAATAGAGATATTCCAAATTCTGCTGTGGCTGTGGACATAATGCAGAGCCAAGCTATAAGGAACAGCACAAATACCTTTCATAGCATGGAAACGCACCATCTCTCTGGGTAATGGGTTTTTCAAATGGAAAAAGCCATTGTGTATTTTTAAAATGGGGCACAAAACCTCTGACAGTCTCATTGACCTGAAGAAAACCTCCTGCAAGAGGGATTTTCTTCCTGCCCCATCCACCACTGCTGGGTTGAATCCAAGATGATGAAAGACTAGGAGCATGACATGATTCACACAAATAAAAAAAGTAGCTAAAGTTCATGGAGCATGCTTATGCTGTGGTCCATCTTGAACTGCAGAGTCCTGCTGGGACAAAGTGCTAGAGAAGATCAGGCTCAAGAAAATCCCTTTTTGCTTATTTAATGAGACATCCACTCAAAGATTAATGAGCTTTTCCATGTTTTTAATGTCTGAACACATGCTGAAGGTGTTTTAATCAGCCCATCTTCTCTCGCAAGGGATTTAGGATATCTTTTTATTCCTGGAGGCTCATGGTTCATAAACCAACCCAAGCTTATTAAAATTACTAAGTACATGCCTTTTTTTTTTAATATGGTCTCAGTAATAAAAGCCGGACTGTCTGACTTCTGTGGAGTCTTGATAACACACCGAGCACATGAATTGGGTTCTTGCCCATGTCCTGCCTTTATGTATTGTGTGTGGTCAAGCGTATGTTTCAGCAAAAGCAAATAAATCCTGAAATAGTCAGTGTTCTCAGAACTTCATCATGGTAACCCCATCAAAGTTCTCATTGACTGGGAAGCTGGTCCTATTTGCAGCCATACAGAAGTCATATTCAGCTACACCTTTTTTTTTTTTTTTTGTGGCCCTTGTTAATTCAGCACTGGAATCGCTCCTATCTGGTATTTGACCTCAGAGCCTTATGGTCTGAGGTTTGCAGAAATGCAGCTGGACAAAAAAATCGCATGTAGGATGATAGAGGGGAACAAGGAAAGGCTTAGATGGGTTTGTCTGTGGTAGGAACTCTTCATTTGCCTTCAGTTTTTGTCTTCTTCAGAGTGTGGTGTACACAGTGACTCTTATTTGTCATCACTCCCTGATTCAGGCTCTGCCAGCGTTATGGAAATGAAAGGTGGTCCCTTTGACCTCCTGACCTGCTGTTCCATCAGGAGGTGCTTCCTGAAATGATGGATAAAGCTGTTCATGGGGTGATATGTGCTGTCACTCGCATTTTCAACTTCATTTTCATAGATTGCTTATTCTCAATAATTTTTTTAATTTTTTAAAACTTTGTTAATTTAAAATTTACTTTCTACCCTCATATAAATCCCACTGTCACAAGGCCTTTGTGATTTATACCTGAGTGAACCCCAAAACTGAATTTTTTTAGTACTCTTTCAGTAGGAACATCCTAGTACTGCCCCATGGTTGCCCCTAGCGCCAAGCTCTGCAGCAAAGATGAATGCAACCCCTCCAGCTGTCGCAAAGCCCCTGGTAGAGCTGATTTGCGTGCTCCTTACAACATATGACTTACAGCAAACCCTGTAAGGTGATACATGCAGAAACAGGGTTTATTAAGGTTGAGCTAAGCTGTCCAGTGTCTGATTCTTGTTTCTCAGGAAAAAACACACTTGATATTCTTCTATAGATTGTGAAAATGAAGCAGGAACTCTGTGGGGAAAGGAGCTACAGCCAGCTGTGGAGGGAGCAGCCCACAGTGACTTGCCTCTTCTCCTGACGAAGATGTAAAAACTGATGATTTTCCTATGTTAGAAATAAAGCAGAGCAACACAAACCCCCTCTAAGTGCTACAAAGCCCAAACTTGTGCTCAGTAAATAGTTCTGCAGGGATATGCTGAGCCTGGGGAGATGCTCTATCATACTGAGCATGTTCTGTGCATTCCTTTCAGGGTTTAAGAACCAATATTTTAAAACCACAACTGCTCCCTTTAAGGACAAAGTGTTTTCTGTGCCAGTTCTTTGCAGTGCTTTGCCCTTAACAAAAAAACAATCCCCGGGTAGGTTTTCCAGGGACAAAACCCAGTGCAGTGTTTTTTTCCACATAAAAAGCAAAGCTTGTGTTTTTTTCTTTTCTTAAGGAGTTCTGGTTTTTGGGGCTTGGGGTGTTTTT
>VZRI01005974.1:0-74517 GCA_013397515.1 Upupa epops
CTGCCTGTAGAAGACCTCATAAAGTTCCTCATTTTGATTTGGTGACCTGTAATAGACACCCATGACAGTGTCACCCATGCCAGCCTACCCCTTGATGTGCACCCACAAGCTCCCAACACTCACTTCATCTGCCCTTGGACAGAACTCAATACATTCCATTTGCTCTCTCACACAAAGAGCAACTCTACCACCTTGCCTTGCTGATCTGTCTCTCCTAAAAAGAGTATAGCCATCCATGACCACATTCCAGTCATGCAAGCTGTTACACAAGGTGTTTGCAATCTGGGCTTATGGTAAACCTAGAAGTACTGACTTCTATATGGATGATTCTGTGAAGACACTCATTCTGAGGGTATGACATGTTCATTTTGAGCCAAAAGACAGCAGCCTGGCTGGAGCTTGTCAGTCACCCTGGAACCTAGCCTCCACTGACAGGGATGCATGGACTAAAGCATTGGCTCCAGACAGCTGAATATTTTTCTCTTATTTCTAACCTGGGAGGGGTTTTTACCTTTTCCTGAGAAAAATACATCCGAGGGCTTTGGCTTGTTTCTTAGTGGGTTTGGTCTGTTTTTCTTGGGTCCCCATTCCTCAGAACTGTTTTATATATGAGTTACTCCCCCAATTAGTTTTGACAAGGTGAACCAATGGTTTTGTTGATTAGTGTGTCTCATGATTGAAGAATTGGGCTGCCTTGAGAAATAATGGAATACATGTTTCTGAATATGGATGGTGTTAAGACAGGGCTTGTTTATCTTGCATCTTAAATAGAGCAGGGCTCTGATTGTCTGCACTCTTTACTAGAACACTAACAGTAATGAGATCATTTTTATTTTGGTGAAGGAGGGGCATTGTTTGATGTATAGTGTGTGCCTGGGGTTTTTAACAGACAGGTTATTCTTTTAAATCTTGAGAGAAAGCAGCTAGGAGTTTTTCTATTCTTAAATTGATTTTGCAGTCCTCTTTTCTAATATTAAACTGGTTTTGCAGTTTACCTACTTTTAACATTAATCCATTCAGTGATTGTTGGGGAAATGGTTGGAATTAAAACCAAGGTATAACTTTTGATAGGGCTGTTGAAAGTAATCTGATTCATCAGTTCAGTGAACTTTCTGAGTAAGTCAAATATAATTTCACATAATTTCAGTTGGCTGAATTTATAGAAAGACAAATATGTACTCCTCATTTGCTGAAGAGCTTGACTTTCAAAGCTTTACTTAGCAAGCTCTGACACTCAGGGTACATCCTGGTAAAGCCCTGTTCTTTGCCTTTTTCTGGTCTGCTAAAGCCAAGTCTTCATTATGTGGCTGTGTGTGTGCTGTCAAGCAGGGCTTACCCAGTGAGGTTTGGGCCTCTGTTCTATAGCATGACTCTGGTCCTGTGCACTGAAACTCAGCAGCAGTTTAAGTGCCTCTTCTGTTGTTTCATCCAGCATCCATTCTAATGACACTGAGAGTGCTCTGTGATGCAGACCAAAGTGTATGGTGTTTGTTTTTCTTGTAAAATCTCAGGCCTGATCTTAGAAGCATTACGGTTGGAAGAGACCCCCAAGGTCATCAAGTCCAACCATCAAACCAGTGCCTCCATGCCCGCTAAACCATGTTTCCTGGTGCCACTAGGATGCGAACTGGAAGTTTAATGTAGGTGGGGTGGTACAGTCTAAATGCTTCTTTACTTTTTGACACAATGCTTTTAAATAGTAAATTTAAAAACCAAAAAAGGTTGGGTTAGAAAATATCAATTATTCTTTGCATAAGGCAGTGGGAAAATTTGTTGAACTATTTTAACATTTCTCAAAGCCAATTTTTTTGTGCATAGTTGATTCAGAAGAAAAAACAAATGTGTGGGTTCACTACAATTCTAGAGAAAAGGAGCAATCACAGCAGCAAAGCTTGGGATGCAGAGTGATCTAATTCCTGATGGGCAGAAACAATAGCCTAGACAAGAGCCAGTCAGTACATGTAAGACTTTCAGCTTTAAGCCTTTAATACTTATAGAAAATTGCAATGGAACATATAGTTACATGATATTTGAAGTAATAGAAGTGCAAGTATGTTCCACAACATTAACAGCTTTTGATTTGTGCAGACAGCTTGTTTACACTCAGAGTTATACAGCAGGTGATTGAGTGTGGTTCTGGTGGCAACATTCAATAGCAGTATGAAGATTCATTAATTTTTTTGTTTACATTTTTATCAGATATTGTTAATGCCAGGAAGTAGAGAGTGGTGGGTTCCCTTCCCAAGTAGTTCATGCCTATTTAAGAAAAATGGATCTAGAATTACTGAGAAATAAATTTTAGCTAAGATAACATTTTACACTCTAACAAATAGTGAGTTGCATTCCAGAATATTACTGGAATGTAAGTGCTGTCCATGGCTGAATTGGACATCAAGGCAGAAAGACAATGTACTTCTAGGAAAAAATATAGTATTATGAAAATTATTAGAAGATAGCTATTTGCAAACTCACTGACGTGTACAAGATTATGCTCTAAATATATCTATATATAGATATCTATATAAGTAGTTACCTCTTTTCAACAGCTTAATGTGTGTCATTTCCATGGTTAAACCATATGTTACATATGTTGGTTTTGTTACCTATTGTAGAAAGAAACTTATAAAGGCTGCCTTGAAAAAACTTAAGAATCTTACCGTATCCCACATTTTTGTAAACCTTTTGCAGATAGCTTCTGCCTTTTGTCATTTAATTGCTTTTAAGATTGCAGAGGGAAAGAAAATTCCTCTAGAACAGTATTTCATGGAAAGTTCCAGGCAGCTGTATTGCCAGGCTTCCAGTGTTTTATGAGATTAATTTTTTCCTGTTTGAATGAAAGTAAAATTTCCCTGAGTCCCTTTGAGCTCCAGCAACTTATTTTCTTAAAGTATTTCCAGCTGAGGATTAGTGGGTTAGAGGTCTGTGCTTAATATGCTGATCACTTGGGGCCATAAACCTAGAAAGGTGAAAGTCAATGAAGCTGCCACTTGCCATATTCCTGCAAGGCTTTGAATTAGTTTTAATGGATTTAGCTATAGTTACATTTCACTGGATTCCACATTTTATACTAATGAGGCTCTAGACACTTGCAGACAACTCAATAAAGATATGGAATATGTTTCCTTATTGACAGTGCAAGTGAAATTGTGATTGCTTGTGGGAATAATAATCTATGGAATTGGTTGTCGATATTAGCATTTGTGGATTATGAGCATATGGAGAGAACTCAATGAGACATGCATCCTTAGAGAGACTGTGGGGTACCCAACCTGGGAAACTAATGTGATCCTTGCAAACTGGCATTGCTGAGCCCTCATTACCCAGTGAATACATGATGAAAACATCGCAGGAGTATACTGCCTCTGCAGTTAACACTGAAATTCTGACTTATAAGACACGATGGGGATGACTCATGTCACCTCAATTACCGTTTACTTGCAAATTAAAAATCTAGTTTCTTCTGTGCTGGGATTTCACCGATTTTAATAATCTGTTTCTTTTTTTTTTTTTTTAACACCAAGTCTTAGATTGGTTCCTGGTGTTCCAGAGTAGTTTTGTTTCTATACTTGAGTTTGCATGCTGAAGACTTCCTGACAAATTCTCTTTTTGCTGATAGCATTGTTGGGAAAATGAGTTAGGAAACAGGAGAGTGGGTAGAATCGTTAAAGATGGATGGTAAAATATTTGTTGCTTGTAATTACTCTTAAGTTTTATCATGGAAATCAGTATAAGTGTCTGTTTGTGTAGAATGGATGCAATTTACAAAAGTTTTAGAACTCGGAGTCGATAAGAGCGGCAGACTCAGTGCTTCTGTTTAAAGCACTGCCAATTGTAGTGCATTTATGTGACACATTCTCTGATTTAAAGATAATCACACTCAAGAATATTTTAGTTGTTCTTTTTATTCATCCTCACAAATCTAATAGGAAAAAAACCTGCTCAGTCTGGTGATGGAATCTGTCAACCAAAACTGGCTTTGTCTTAAGAAAATCAATTAAAGTTTAAATTGGGAGAAACTGAGGTGCTTGCTAAGAGTAAAGTAAGTCTAGTCTCTCCCCACATGAAAAAAAAAAGCCGCTGGTGGTAATAAGTCAAGCTGACAGAGAGCCCCATCAGTAAATATCAATCAGATCTGAAAGCCTCTCCAAAAATGAAGAGTTTTCCTTCTGCTTCTTACCCCTTGAGAAAATTCATAACCAGAATATTGAGCATAAGATAAGCCTGGAAGCCCCTACTTGACTGGCAGTATTTATTTAGTGACTGTAGTGGATATTGAATCATGAGCTTGCCTGAAGTAAAATGCTGTTAATTTGCAAAGGAACTGTTTGCCATTAGTCTTTTGTGAAATGGTTGTTATCAAACTGCATCGTAAAGGACTCCTGGCATGTATTACTGTGTATGGTGAGGTCTTCCAGAATAAGGAACAATCTTTTAGAATCTGTTTTCTACTACCATGAGAAAATAATGTACTAATGGGAGTCTGTTAGGGATATAAACTTAAAATCTTCCAAGTGTCTTATCAGATACATTTGAGCAGTGGGGAGTCGGTACCAACCAGTGAAGCAATTTGTTTTGCAGGACTACTTATTTAACTTTTTTTAGCTGCAGTAAGGAAAAGTAAAAGTTTTCAAAAGTAACAGTAGGTTTGGAGCATGGAAAAACTTTGTTTAATAGAGCTGACATGCAGCTGTTTGTTTCAAGTGATGTTAATATGTATTTTGGCATATGCTGTTCAGAACTACATTCCAAATAATTTCTTTTCATTTAATTTTCTCCAAATTCACTGCAGTTACTTACTAGAATTCCCTTCCTAACCATTGATACAATGTAGGATCACCCATTTCCTTCCTAGCCATGGACACAATATAAGATCACCCTCTGTTCTGCCATGAGTCACCAGCTTTTCATTTGAAATTAGCTTTTGTCATCATTGAAGTTGAAAAATACTGTTATTTCTACATGGAATGTAGAAACCCTCCTGAAGCAGCTCAGTGCAATTCACTGATACCGGTAGAGGGTTTAAAATTTTAAGAGCTGGTTCTTTATAGACTTGTTTGTTTATTTCCTACCTCTCTAGTGTCCAAATTCCAAAATGTGCTTACAGACCTCTAGAACAGTATTAGCTAATCTAGGTCTTATCTTCTGCTTGGCTGTTTATATTTCAACCACTGTTCCAAATTTTTCTTGGAGTCTGACATTTATCTATCTGTTTAAATGTCTCTGTTCTTCCTTGCATGAGTTTGGAAATCTCTGCAGTTAAAATATTTTGTCAGCTTTAATTTCTTTGGTATCCAGATTTTACTGATTGGATATTTCTTGATCTGAACATTTTTAAGAGCTACTAATTTATATAATAAAAGGTTTTTGTTCACAGGATGATACATTTCTTTCCAGAGCTTACTTTCACATTAAATTTTCAGCTGGAACTCTTCGTTTTGGTTGTTATTAGCAATGAGAAACATGTTTGAACATTTATCTGTTTTAGCATATTTTACACATAAAGCCTGCAGCTCAGATAATCCACATCCATTGAAAAACCACTGGTTCATGAAAATGATTTCTCAGCCAGCACAAAATCAGATATAAAGGCAAGAGGAGTAATGGGAGAGAGAAGGCTTTTGAAATTAACCTTCCTTCATTTATATAAATGCATAATGTGAAAAATGCTGGTGTATTTATTTATTCAGTACTATTATGTGAGTTTTAAAGCTAATTTTACTTTTCACAGTCTCATTGTGTTCTCTGGCAGCCTGTAATAGATAAGTTTTGCAGTATTTAAGGAAATATGGGGAAAAATCCTTGCAGAAATAAGTCTTAGTAATATTTTTTTTTAAAAAGGCATTGACTGTTTCTATGTAGGTGCTGGGCCTTGAAGAAAGAAAGATAAACTATAAAATTATGAATTTAACCTCTTTATACAGCTCATTTCAGTATGTGGATCCATGGTTCTCTGCATGTGATCTCTCATAAGCTGTTAAATGTTGTTGTTGCAGCTTGCCATTTAATATGAGTATCTTGTTGAGATTGCATTAAACCCCAAGCAGATTTAGTGTTAGGACATTAGGTGTAACATACATTGTGTAGGGCTATGTTTTAAGAGTGTAGTGGCACTGCATGTTTCCCCTGTTCTCTTCAGCCAATGTAATCACTGTAATGTACAAACTGCTTGACTGTAGCCATGTTTCCAAAATTAATAGAATGATACTGCAGTCACTTATCAGTGGAATCTTTATTTGGAATTCTTTTTCTGCTGTTTTAACAAAAATTAATGGCTCCAAGTAATCATTGTGTCCTGATGGAGCCATTGCATTTAAGGACCTCTGGCCAATACTCATGAATCTTGTCTCCTGCAGCTTTGCTTTTACCTAGGTGACCAGCCTCACGTTCTGTATCTTTCTGAACAGCTTCTATTTATGTTTAACTAAAACAACAACTTGACCTTATGACATGGGACTTCCCAGCTTCAACATGTTTTTTTGCTGGGACTGTTAGACTGAGACTGTCATCTTTCACCACTGGCTACTGCCAGCATGATATTCAATGAGAAGGTGCTGCATAAGTGTTTCCCTTCTCTTCGTGTGTATTCTGCTAAACCCATAGTTGCATTCAGTATGCCTGGTAACTAATGTTGCTGGTGGGGAGCAGAGCCCCCACCTCATCCAAAGCAAACTGTAATGCAAGACTAGAACCATTGTGGAGTTTGGAAAGTAAATGATATGAATCTTTATGCACAACATTCAGGCATCTGTCGAGAGAGAATCTTGTTCTTTTGGCAAGCAAGATAAAAATTCAAGTTTATGTTTTGGAAGGAATATGGGGGTGGGTTTTTCATAGAACCCAGCTGTGGGTGAAGCATGAATGAGAACCGCAGTGCTTTACACCTAGTGATTTCAGTTGTGTGTAAGTACTTCGTTAGCCTTAAGTAGTCTTTCAGCTTTTAATTAGTTAGTTATTTTCCCCGCAAGGTCTCAACCTTATATAACTTCGAAGTGTTACTGCATTTTGCATTCCTTAGGGAAAGCCTTTGGGAAAAGTAGATTTTTTATTTCTTTTTAGATAAACCAGGAAAAGGAATACTGAAAAAGGTGTTCTCACAACATTGAAATTGAGGTAGGTGGAGTTGTCAGTGACGAATGGTGCTTAGCTAGGTTGTATCATTTTTATTTTATCATTTTCATTTTATCAAAGAAGCTGCTCTCTGAGAAATAAGACTGTTGATGTAGTAGGTAGTTTTCTGGAAGACAATGAAGAGTGGTAATTCTGTCTCAGGCTCCTGTATTCGCCCTTCTTTTTTTCCTTTTTCTCTTTTCTTCCTTTCAAAACTGTTTGACAGCTGCTAAGGTTAATAAATTTTAATTCTAATTTTGCCTTTTCTATGAGTTGCTGACAGTTCCTTCTATACCACAGGGACCCTACTTCTCCAACTCATTTCATGTTTCAGTTAGAAGTGGAGCATCTGATGGCAACTTCTTCATGAATAAGTGAACTCAGCTGGAACACAGCCAAACACTGTCAGAACTGGCTCCCTCAATCCCAGCCTTGTGTTTTACTGTGGTATGAGAGATTAGATTCATTAACCTCTCATTAGAAACATGCCAATGCTAAAATCCCACAGCATGCTAGATTCAGCCTATTAGAAATCCCAAAAGGCCAGTTAACGTAAAGAAATGAGTTTCTTATCCCAGACCTTAATAGTAGATTCCTCATTTGGATCCATTCCATTTAATTGATATGGTAACTTACTAGGGGCTTTTGCCTTTAGAATTAGCAAAAACTGTATTAATCCAGACAGAACAGTTTGATAAAAAAGCTTTTGTCATAGTGGAAATACAAGCACTTGAAGTATAAAATTGTTTATTTGAGTATTGTATTTTCTATTTATGTCTATAGAATAAGATACATATGGTAACACTTGCAAGAGTTATCTCAATGCCAGTGATATCTTAACTTAGAACTTGCTATTTATAGAAGGATGTTAAATCCTATTTGAGCAGAAACAAGTGCATCCAGATATTAAAGATATTCTAGGTAGAGTTCAGAGTATGAAATGGAATGAAGTGTCTTTTCCATTGCCTTTTTACCTGAGGACTTTCTCCTCTAATGAGAAAAAGCACTGGAAAATAATGTAAGAAGGAATTCATTTTGCATCAGTCACATTACGTAGCTTCTGCTCAAGCTTGATGTGAATGCCAGTTAAAATCCATAAAACAAGTAGCAAATGACCCTTTACCAGCATACATCTGTGTGTGTATTCATCTGCTACTGTGAGCAAGAGTTTTCCATCTTGTGTGGTTATTATAAGCAGCAGGAAATAATACGTTTGAATCACTTAATGTCGTTGCTTGAAATGGAAAGTAGTATTTTCAAAGGCATTGCACATTGTTATATAGAGCCGTACTTATCAGCCACCATTATTAGGACATTTGGGTGCTATTTCAAAGTATGTAAGAGTTGAAGACAGGGTCATCAGTAGGGAAAGAAGAAAGATTTAGACTGTTGTAACCATGCTCTGTCCCCCTAGAGAGCAAAGGGACCGCCACCAGAAAAATACACAAGGTTAAGGGGATCCTTTGTCCTCCCTTAGCCAGGCTGGAGGTAGCAGCTTAAAGGAAAAGTGTGCATAGAGATAACTCCATGGTTGGAGAGGCTGGTGACCCTTTTCCTTGCCCACCCCACTTTACCAGATGCCTCTGTACAACAGGTATGAGGCTCTGGATGTGCAGGCTCTGTTAGCTGAGTCAGTTAATGATGGTCCTTCTACACCAGAGGGGTTGCCAAGGTTAGAAAGGACTGTGTCCCATAATGACTTCCTCCACAGGAAGAAAGGATGGCTTATAGTGCCAGATGATTCCCTTCTAAGGGAAACAGAAGAAAGATCAACAAAAGGGAAGTGTATGAGTTCATTGCTAGAGTTCATGGAGTGTTCACCAAGCATCGGTACAACTGATGGCACGTGTGGCACTTTCTAGTGTTTTGCATTATCATATTTCAATAAACTTTGACAGTGGTATCTGGACCCAGAGGTTGTGTTGGTCTCTGGATGTCGGTCTTGCAGCTGTATGTGTTTTAGTCATGTTGGAGCAAGACCACTGGAGCCTGCACTGAAGCCTATGCAGAATATACATTTTGATGAGATTACTGCATAGGGTGTATCTCTGGAAGGGCAAGACTCAATCAACCATCTGAATGGAAAACATAAAAGCAGTGAATTTATGAAGGTGTTTTCCACAGGAGTTAAATGTATCAGCATTGCTAGAAAACCACCTGATAAATTGCCTCAAAAGATCAATGAAGAAACATAGTGGTAGAGAAGTTAAACTGTCCTTGTTATGTATAATGGCAGTCGTTGAGGTAATAGAAACAAAACGATCAATGTATGGAATGAGAAGTTAGCAGCAGCATGGTATCTTTAAAATACTTTTTAAAAAAATCTTTAAATGGCTTCAGAATTGCACTCAGGAGAGAAGAAACATTTTAAATATGTATTTTCCAGTTACACACCGTTATACACTGTCAGTATAATTTTAGGGTTTAGTTGTCAATTTAAATTAATGTTATATTTTGAAGAGATGGATGTTAGAATATTAGAAATTTTGGCTGCATTTGCAGTTAAGATATTCAAGAATTTTTCTTCAGAGGAAAGGCAGGGTGGGAATTCAATTTGTTTGACAGATTTCACCAAGCAACACAGGGATGATTTCTGGCACAGGAAGACTCAACAAAGCAAAGAATGAAAATACAAGTTTGGATGTGTTGATTGTCACTTTACTTTTTGAGACATGTCCTGGCTGTGTTGTGCACAACATAGAGAATTACTTTACTCAGTAGTTTGGGGTTTGTTGTGGGGCGTTTGCTTGGGTTTTTTTGTGGTAGCAGGTGGATTTGTTTTGTTATTGAAGGTAACTTTACTATTATTCTTTACAAAAAGCCAAGAAAGAAACTTCTTTCTAGAATGCTAAACTGAAGAGCAGGTATCTGGTGAAGTAGCTAAAGAGGAACACCTCCCTTCTGAATGCTGTTGCTTTGTAATGGCACGTTTGCTTTTCAGCATACAACATTCCTACCTGCACCATCTGAAAAGTCACCACTGAGATGTGCTTTTGTCTGCCCAAGTGGAACTACATTTATGAATGAGTTTAATTCAAGAGGCTTTTACATTCTGTGACTAAACACCAGAAATGGTGTAGCATAATGCTTAGAAATAATTACATATAAAAATAATGTTATTATATGTGCACTTTACTAATAATTTTCTACTCTTATGTACAAATAGAACCTTTGCTTCATCTTGTAACTTTATAGCAAATCTGTTTACCCAGCACTTCCACCAGACCTGCAAGGCAAAGTTACTTTCTGCTCTCACAGAGGGTCCTGTGGCATTCTGTGGACAGTGGGCTATGTCAGGATGTTAGTATGGGTGTGTTCACCTGCAAAGATGTGCTGCGTTTCACAGTGATGCTATGTAAAGCTCTTTTATTATTTATTGTTGAATGACATTGTGGCTAAAACAGTTTTAAAGCTCTTAAGTCTCAAAAGCCTCTATGTGTAAATACCTGCAGGTGCTCTGCTTCTGTAGTTTTGACCATGAACTGAGAGTAGTTGATGGGCTTCCCTGATGGGTTTTGGGATTTTCAGGGTTTTTTTGGCTTTTTCATATGAAACAAAACAGCATATTAATGAACATACAATTTGTTTCTTAATTTGCAGTGAGTATTATCACAATGGACAGTGTCTGCTGGTGAGATTCTTAAAAGATGTAGTAAATGTCTAGGTTGCTTAATGCATTCTGTTAAAAAACTTACCAGTTTTTTGCTGCATCATCTTCAGGGAGTAAGTTCTCCACACTGTATGTTTTATTAAAAGGCCAGCTCAAAATGAAAGGAGGTTGGTTGTTCCTGATCTCTGTCCATTTACCATTCAGTTTTAACTTTATATTCTTTCACCTCCCTATAGCTTGACCTCCTGGATTATAGCAGTGTAACATGTGCCAATTAAATTTGCCACAATCTCTGAATACCACTGAGCCACATCATTCTCCTTCTAGCACCTCATTCTTTCAGTGGCACTTTGTTGCAGCTAGGAAGGTTCCTTAACTGATGAATCAACAAGCAGTGTCATTTGGTAAAAGTATAGGTTGCTGATCATGTATTGTATCTGTTGTTACTAGTTTCCATGAGAGCTGTATCTGCTTTACGTATGTGTGAGAGGGTAGCGTGGCCTCATATATACCCCTTGTATTAAAAGGTTTGAGAAAGGAAAGTTGTCCTCTGAAACCACATTTTCAGTTTAAACAATGGTCAGGTAAATGTTTTCTTCAAGTACCTACTGGTAATAGCAGGTTCACTAATCCATATAAGATGCCGAACCACTGGAAACTTAGTGCTAGAGAAGAGATTTCCTGAGAGAGGCGTCGGGATACTTGACATTCTGCCTGAAAAAGCAGAAAGCACTTTCTGAAAGATGCGTTGGTCATGACTTGTGTGGTGGCTACTTTTCCGATGCCATTTCCGGACTTACTGAGTGATTCTACTGAATGTAATCTCGTTTCCTTCACCTCCAGAACTTGCTTTCAAAGCAAATCTACTTGTGTACAAGCTGTGATTTTATAGCTGGCCCCTGCAATGGTTTTTGCTGAGCTCAGAGTTGAAAAATGTCTTCCTCTTTGTTTACTGTCATTTTAGTCTTTGGTTTTCAATTTCTGGTGTGATAACTCTTGAAACTTTGGAGCTTTAAGATGTCCAATATTTCCATCAGTGATGTTTATTGGGCAATTGATACATAATCTGGCAGTTGTAGTAAGGCAGCGGTTCTGTGTAGATTCTAAGCAGCTTTTATGCTAACCCACATTCACACCCCATTCCAGTAGTATTCACACATCCCAGTAGTCAGGACACACAGTGTTTATAAAAGAATGTGGATCAGTTGCATGTCCTTTACAGCCACTAACCAGCAAATACCTTACTGTGCATGTTTAGTCAAGGCAAATCTACCTATTCAGTGGATGCCTGCAGTCTTGTTTTCAATTACTTTTACTTTCAATACTTATTCTTCATAATAGAAGCTTATGTAACCTTTCTATTTTTATCTTGTTCTAGCTGCAGTGTATGAATAACTTGTAATGCTCTCTAATAGCAGTGAAATAGCAAATATACACTTTGGGGCATTTTGTTACTGATTTTTGCTAATGTCTGTAATTCATAAAGACCTCAGTGGTCAAACTGACTGTTCGTCTCCTGTCACTCAGCCCCATGTGGTGAATTGGCACTCAGAAGCTTGTAGCTAATTGCACTGGATAATAAGGACACTTTCTTTAAGAGTGGCTATTAGCAGAGGGTATACTTGACTTTTTATGTGCTTTCAAGAAGGTACAATTTTGGAAAAAGTATCTAGGGAAAGGTGAGTCAACATTGCTTAAATGATTTAAGTAAATGGTCCTTGAATGGTGCCAACGAAGGCACTAGAAGGAAGGGCATGATCCTTGTGATGTACCTACAGAAGTCTCACTATCTTGTATCAAAAGAGTATTTCAACACCCAAGAGATATCATTAAGGCATAATATTTTGACTTTTGTAAAATGAGTATTAGCTTGTCCTTAGGTAATTAGTGGCTTACAGGAGACAAGTTCTATCTGAATCACTGTTTTGAAAGACACTGGCTAGTAAATTTTATGTGAACTCTGATTTACGACACTGAGACTTTGACTGTTCATGTGTCTGAGATGCTTGTTAGGTATTCAGAGTGTTTTACATGGTCACACAGTGATTTTTGTACATCAGCTTTTCTAACTTAATGTGCTCATAAAAAAGGCTGAGGAGACAATTACCAATTGCTTTATGATCTAAGGGTGATGCTACATCCCTATAGCCGCTGTGGGCAATCATGATTCTCACTATCCTCTTGCCTTGGCAGTGATTATGCAATGCGCTGATACTTGACTGCTTTACACCAGCATTGCCATCTCTTCTGCTTCTGGTTGATTTTGGGTGATTTTTTTAAAGCACAGACATTAAATGCTTTTTTTTTTCCTTTCAGATTTCTTAGATACAGTGAAGGATGTAGCAGCCATCTTGGGGCTGAGGACAAGGAGCAGAAAATGTATGCCTAGGATTTAAAGCAGATGCTTAAGCAGCCTTCCTCTCTGAGGAAATCTAAGCTGGCTGTGGGGGTGCTGGGTGACTGGATGAGATGTCCTCTGTTAGCTGTGCATAAGTGTGCTGTACTCATGATGCTGAAAGTTAATGTTGAAAGGCTGAGGAAAAGGACACCATCTTTTAGAGGCACAGTCCTTCTTCCTAAGCAGAAGACTGTGGCTAAATTCTTGATGACATTTCTTGAGTAAATTTGACTTTTTCCATCATACAGGTTTAATCTACAAACATCTCTCTTGTCCATCTTCCTTTGTACCACGTACTGTCATAATCAGAGAGTCTCAGAAAGCAAAGAACATGGAGAAGATAAGCTTGTGTCTAGTAATATAACAAATTATATAGAAGGTCAGGGACAAGCGTTTTGTGAGTGACAGTGCACTCTCACATTATTAACCTAAGCAGACTGTGGTAAACGCTATGTGATTTAGCTTTGTTTTATTCTGTTTTGTTTAACAAATGGATGTTTTTCAGTAGCCTTACGCATTGTATTACCTTGTAATGGAATTGCAGCCCACACCGCTGGCAGCAGAGTGGTTTGGTTTTCTTCCTAATGGAAAATTGCTTCCTAAAATGACTGATTCCCTTGGCAAAAGGTATTCTTGAATTGGTTTTTATGGGATGAGAGTTTTGTGTATATGAACCATCTCACACTATCAGTGCAAGGACAGAACTGGTAACAGAGGTAAGTTGAATGCTGTAATAGCAAATTTCTTTTTTGAGTGAGTGATCCACTTCAGGGGCTGAACACTATTTTTTTTTTCTAATATGTGTAATTTTGCCAGGAAGTACAGCAGTTTTGGTTTTTCTCACCTGTTCTATGATATTTGAATATTGTTAATTTAGAATTCACCTGAGTGCTCTCATTCTTGTGTCACTTAATAGTAGTTAGTGAAATTGCCCATCTCATAGCTACTGGATACTATCGTATGGAAAATATACTTGGATAGCAGCTGGCTAGATTATGAAAATGTAATCCATTAACTTGCAAATTTATTGAGGAAACCATCTTCTAAACTTCAGTGCAAGACGTCAACTTTTTGATTTTAAGCCAGAGAAGTAACAGTTCGCTGTCTCATTCTCCACACAGAGAAAAAAAGTAGGCAGGAATAACTTGATTGCTTTAGTCCTTAGTTGCTGTTGAAAAGGCTATGTAGATAAATATTTTTTATTCTTTCAGATTAATTTAGCTTTTGGTATAAAGGTGTCCATTATTCTGAGCTGGTTTAGTAAAACTGATCAAGGTGAACCTTCCGATACATTTGACTTCACATTTGGGTGTCTGTCTTACTATTTTACGTTCACTGGCTGTGTTCATCCTTCTGTGCCAAACATGGTACCCATAGGAAGAAATATTTCACTGGGAACATGTGCACTGAGCTAGGACATTCAGCTGGGCTAGTGAAGCCAGTACCAGCCTTTCTGTTGTTCCCTGACAGCTGTAAAATTTTCCCTAATGTGTGTATCCAGCTGGAGATTTTTCATTATTTGTGTGCGAATAAATAGCCAACAAAAAGGAAAGGTTGGCTGGGAAGTAAATTCCAATGCTTAAGATACAAGGGAAAAGGATGTTTGCTAAGGGCCCAGGTATTGCGTTCGCCTACTTTCTGGGATTTCAAGATAAATCCTATGGAGCAGTGCATAAAGGGGTGAACTGGAGCTCTTTCTTAAGTGGAACAGGTCACTGTGCTGTTTCTGAGTAGAAAATAAGATGAAGACTTTTTTTATAGATTTTTGTGTCTGCTTTTTCAAGAAGCTCAGTGTGGTGCAGTACTGTCTCACTGAGTGTGTGAAAGTATCTATAGATACTCTGTCAACATAATTTCTGTACTTGTATTAGAAATACGTGTTGCTTACCCTGACTTTAAGGACGTTACTGACAATTAATTCAATTAATTCAGCAAGAAACTGGACTCTGCTCATGATTCTATTACTGACTTGTGTAACCTTTGGCAAATTGCCCGTGATTTACATACAGAGTATATGAAAAATGTTAGAAATTCTTCTTGTCTAATGCTTCTGGGGGAAGCCAGCTTTAGAATGAAGAACTACTGGATCAAAACATGTTTCTTTCTCTGTGTTAAACCCATTGGTCCAGAATTTTTTTCACATATAGTTCCTTAATTCAATAATGTCTTCTTTCCGGAACAGTTCCCAAAATTATTTTCAGAGGACTGATTGTAGTGTTAAAAGCAGAGAGGAGGTAGAAGACAGGCAGTTGCCTGCTTCTTTCACATACTCGTACTTTGCCCCCTGCAAAAAGAGCCAAACCCTAGCTCCAAATACAGTGGTACTTCTGTTTTATAGCAGAATGTCCAGATGGTTATGTGGAAATGGAAGGAAAAGGTGATGTGTTATGACTGCAGAAACACACTGGGAACTATATTGGCTTGAAAGTAAGAGAATTCAAATTTTTGAGGATGATTTAATACCAGTACTAATGAATGACCTTTACTTTTTAATTGGGATAAAATTTTATCCTTATATCTAGTCAGTGTTCATTGTAAGTGACTGACTTCTTTGCTAGAAAAGGCGATGATCATTTTTTCTACAAGAGAGAATCAACACATTATGTAACTTGGGAGTACTCAGTTTTCTGTGCTTTCTGAACACAAAATACCTGGACAAGTGCATGCACGGGTTTTGCATCATGAAAGTTATTGAGTCTGTAATAGCAATAATGCAAATATTTCTGTATTTTCACCATAGTGCTTTGAATTTGGTTTTGTTTGAGGTACACAGAATGATAAAAAGTAGTCTTACTTGAGAACATTTTCCTCAGATATTTAATTTAAAAATTACCTATCAAAAATGTGTTTTGTAAATAAATTAGGAGAAGAATGTAAATGAGGGGCCAGAGAAGTTCCCAATGCAGCAGCATGCCCATTGTAGCTTCTGGACTAGTAATGGATGCATATGTGTGAGAGATAAATAAGTAAGCAGGAAAATCTGTTCAATCTGATGTGTCTTTGAGTGCCTTCCTTCTCAAATTTCCTGATGTTTGCCTGTTAAAAATCTCTGAAATGTCAGACCTATAGAAACACTATGACACCAGTTTAATTTCCTTTTGGCAAATAAACATAATACTCATCTTTTATGTGTGTGTGATCTTGTAGAAGAGCAATGATCTAATATATGGTGAAAGGAGTGGGCAGGTTTAAGAGAGCTTAATCAGAGTTATCAAAATGAAGTGCTTTCTGTTATGTATAGAAAGTTAATTATAATCAAGGAGAGGTAACACATAGGTCACCCTGTTGAAGAAAGATTTAGATGGGTACAGTGAGAATAATGTCCTTCAGACTTGAGTCTATAATAACAAGTGTGGAACGACAGTGCTTTTCTAGAGATACCACACATGGGCAGGCATGCCAGTCTCTGTGATTGCGTGAGTGCTTGTGAAGGCAGTCTCTGATGTAAGTCAGTATTTATGGAAACACACACACATGGTGCAGTTCAGGATTCAGACTTGTATGTTTGTATGATCTCTACCTAAAACACCCGTTTGGTAAGTGAAGCTTGGAGTTGAGCAGCTGCTGGAGAAGCACTGGTGAGATCACCAGAACTCTGAAGGACAGCCTCCCACTGCCTGCCTGCTCCAGCAAGCTGCCATAGGGCAGCTGAGGGGCCAGCACCTGAGGGTATGTAGTTCTCCCATATTTTTAAATCCACCTTCTTCTGTCTGCACCAGAGAAACTGTGCACCTTCCATAGCAACTGCCTGTAGGAGGGAACCCATTTTGGTTAAGTTGACTGATGGGGTACACGCTGACCACTCAGCATATAAAATTGCTTCAGGCTGGGTCCAGCAACAAGAGTGGGACTCTAGTGCATCTTCCCATGGGGTTTTGGTGCTGTCAAGTTTCCGCACGTGAGTTGTGCTGACTAATGGCTGCCTCTGATTTTTTTGTGAAGGAGCCTGATCAAAATAATACTAATCTGCTCATATGTTGATCAGGTTTTTGTCACTTCACGCTTTGATGCCCTTTGCTTAGAGGGCATTTTTGATCTTTCTTTTTGTCAAAAAAGGAAACTGTACGTGGCAGATAGAGACAGGATGGCTCACCTCAACTAGCAGCAAAATAAATAATCACATTCCTCTCAGTCAGCTCTTTCCATCTAAACCAGCAACTGTTTCAAAGAAAAGATTGCATTCTCTGTTTGTTTTTTTACAAATCTCATTGCATTCAGATAATTAAAATGCTGTAACAGTTTTCACATTTCATAGCCTAATTAACAGCAATAAAGGCCACACTAAATCAGGATGAATCTGTAATTTCAGCACTAATCACACAAGTGTGAGTGTCAGCATCATAATGAGATGCACAAATCTGGAGGTAATGAGGCTGTGGCTGTCTGGGAAATTAGAGCAAGTGCTGGCACAAATTGTACAGCAAGGTTTATTCCCATTTTATTAATTATATGCTTGCACAGGGAATTGTAACCAACTCAAATTACTTTAATTTGTGAAATTCATGCTCCAGCTATGAACTTGACATCTGAGCATGAAGTTGGGTTCCCCAGTCCTCCCTCAGTGCAAGAACGACAACCCCCTCAGTGCCCTGGAATGTTTGTTTAGATGTGAAGACTTTGATGTGGAGGGTACTGTGAAGCAATGGCAGCACTGTTGCACAATGGTCATTTATGGCTGATGGGACTGTCTTACTATGTAAGAGGTGAAGATGTTCTGAAGTAGAAAGGGGTTTCAGTAATGCTGAAGTTAAGAATATGACAAAAAGATTGGCGATGCAGATAATGACTACTAAAATACAATTTCATCGCTTAGCCAGTGTGCTAAGCTGCTCTGATTGATGAGCTGAAAAATACCAGCTTGACTGGTTTTGGTTAAGTGAAAGTATAGTTTTGCATTCCAAAAAAAAACTGTTGCAGTGCTACTGACTAAACCATACTAAATCAAACTTGTTGGTTTACAGGAGGTCAATTGATTTTATGAACAGTCCATGCAAGTTCAGTGTGATGAAATTATTTGTGCAGATTCTATCCTGAGGCTGTATAATAAACTTCTGGGTAATGTGGATGTTTGCACATAAAGTAACTTTTTGTTACGTATGCACGTAAAGTAACTTTTTGGGACGCATACACATTCAATGTTGATGGCCTAGTGTCATGATCACATTTCTTGCACTGTTATCTTTTTTAATTAGTTAATATTTGGGCCCCAAATATCTTAAACTTTCATTTTAAATGTTGTTAGGCTGGTACCTGGTGAATTTTCTGTAACATAAAGTCACACAAAGTCACTATTCCTCATATCTATATTCAGGTTTTTATATTGCATTGTTTCTAACCAAAGTGTTGGTATCAAACCTACTATCATAGTCAAAAGATTTGTTGACAAGGGGTTGGATGATTTATATTTCCTGAGCTGTGTTTGCCATGATGTGGAGAAGTTGTAAAGGTGCCAGTGAGGTTATTGATTCTCTGCAGCAGCATGATAAGTATGTTATGGGAGAATACTGACAATCCCACAGTATGTAACCATTTATTCACTTTCACTAGATAAAGGTTGGTACTAGCAAGTAACTTCTTGTATCAGTAGTTAATAGCTAAAAAAGTTATTCAGAAGTCTGTGGATTTGTCTTCCATAGTCAGATTAAATGCAGTGTTTCTTTTTACCAGCCAAGGGCACTGCAGTCATTAAATTTGACAGATTCTATTTCCAGTTTCAGATATTCACCAGGAAAACCTGCTGTATGTTGCCATATAATGGGTCAAGTTCTTGGCAAAAGACTGAACTAATTCTTGCCAAAAGACTGAACTAACTGCCATTCTCTGTGTGAAACAGCTGTATATTGGTTTAGATTAGAGAACTGTCTCTCAGTCAATCACATCAAAACCTTGATGCATTTGATTGTGTTTTAGCTTCATGCTGGCTTGTAGTTTTGCTCATGTTTCCAATCTTGTTAAGTCTTATCAAGTTCTTTGCATTAAAGGAAGACAGTGGATTTTTAAAACTCCAGTGCCATGGAAAGTTCTTTTTCCTTCTGAGTTTTCTTAATCAGCCCAGCGGGACTTACTCAGTCACCTGCAGATAGTCGGTGTCAGGAACCAGCATCAAGGTACAACTGAAAACATCCTAATTACTGCCAGAGCAAAACCAGTCTTCACGTCTTCATCTACTGTTAGCAGATGGCATTAGAAGAGATTCAGTATGCTTTTTCATGAGACTTGCTGGCTGCTGCTTCAGAAGAAAATTTTCTCTGCTTATTTTTCTATTTGGCAAAACTTGCTCTTAAGAAATTTGACTTAAAAGTCAAAGTTTGACAGAACCGTGATTTTGACATGTACCATAAGGCTGGCTGGTCTCAAGATGCCATCTGTCAGCATCCTTGTTTTTTATCTGTTCCCTGATAGAACATTTAGGAAATCATACGGCTTTGAGTTTTTGGCCTAAATGATACAGTGATAGACTACAGTGTAACCCACGTGGACAGTGCCTGCCTCCTCTGCTCTTAGCTATAGTCTTCAATGCATAGCACACATGTCCTTTTGATTCTCTTAGAAGAAAAACTTTAAATAGAAGTTATATCTTTTTCTCCATTTTTGTTCTCCTTCAGATCTCCCCACAGAGCAATTAGCTATTTTCTGAATTCAGCCTTGTCACATAGCTGCACATCTTCTGTGACCCTTTCTTTGGCTTTATGAATGCTCTGTTGACCATCATATCTCCTCCGAATTTATGTGTTATTTATGTCCCAGCACTCACAGGACTGGGAGTAGCTGGGACTATTTTTTTTAAAAACTTTCCTTCTCTCTGAATATCCAGGAGACTGAGGAAACTTGGAAACGAAGCACAAGGGAAAAGGACACTAGAGAATATGCTTAATCTTAATATTTATTTTGTATACTGATTTAAATTCTTTTACACAACATATTTTTTTCAGTAATTTTGGTTGGATAAAACAGAGGAAGTTGATTTGCTGCAATATCCCAAATGTCATCAAAAGTGCCTCAATGGTACTGTGCATGAGATGAACTGCATGCAGCCACTGTTATGGCTCCTGGGAGCTTCCAGTTTCTGATTATCTCAAAACATGGAACTGAGTCACAGAATCATAGACTCGTGGGGTTGGAAGGGACTTACAGAATCATTTAGGTTGGAAAACTTTAAGGCCATCAAGATCAATTGTATACCATACTCTACTAAGACCCACCACTAAACCATGTTCTGTAACACCACAACTGTATGGCTTTTGAACATACCCAAGGATGGAGACTCAAGGCTTCTGGAGACTGGCTAGTCCAACACCCCAACTGGAGCAGGATCCCCTAGCGAAGATTGCACAGGAACATGTGTAGGAGAGTTTTAAATGCCTGCAGAGAAGGAGACTCCATAATCTCTCTGGGCAGCCTGTGCCAGGGCTCTGGTACCCTGACTGTGGAAAAAATTATTTTACCTAATGAAACTGAGATTCAGAAATGTGAATTCTCTCAAATCTGGAGAGGCGGACTATAGACAAAATTATCTTCTTACATTCTGATAGATCTATGGTGAATTAGTATTGAGGGACTTTTTGTTAGATTTTTACCTTGCACTGGTGGAATTACAGGAAACGATGAGGAAATGGGACTGTAAGAAGGTTGAGTAGAAGTAGCGGCTCAGCACTGAGAAATTAATTAGGTATTTGAGTTTTTTAATCTTAACTTTTAGGTGTCAGTGCTAATTGTATCTAAATACTACATTTTTTATTCTTCTTCCTCTTCCCTTGTATGTAATCAAGCTTTAAAAGATGCCTTTCTGAAAGGTAAGAAATACTGAAATGCTATTAAAAATAGAATACTTACATGTACTGGTAGAGATGATCTGAAGTAATATGTGTAAGACACTGGAACAGTAATATGAATTGCAGCTGACCTAGTTTGTTATGACTTGATAAGCTTATGCTGGCATTGAAAGCACTCAGGCTTTCATACCATCAGCTTTTATTCTGAAATGTGATTATCCTGCTGAACTGTGGTCAAAATTCTTTGTTACTTGATTCACTATTCAGAAGACTCTAGCCTTAACAGTAGATTAAGATACATGTCATGTGTTTGTAACGCATTAATTCACTCCCAGCATTGATCAACACAACGTATAATTAGCAAGCAGAATTAACAATCTGCTAGGACAATACCCTCTGTTGTATAACTGCTGTGCTTATGTCTCTCAAACTACGGGGCAGAGAGAGACCACAAGAGAAAGATTGTACCTGTGCTGTGGCTCTTCAACAAGCAAAGATAATGTGTTGCTGGGTTTCAGAGAGTAAGGTTTATGCATCATATTAATTATAAAGTAAAATGGAATATACTGTCTGTAGTGCAGCCTTTAGTATCTGAATGTCAGGAATGCGTAGTTGTGGTGCATAAGGGACACACAGTTCTAAAATGAACCATGATCTATAAGAATAACTTAAACTAGATCTCTCTTTTGTGGGGGTGTGCATGTTTTCCTGTCTTACAATACCCTTTGTCAGGAGAGTAATTGGAAGATCTGTGGGGACTTGTTGCTAGAAACGCCCCCTTCCTTTTGTTCATCTTAAACACTTAATAAAGAAAGTCCTAGGCACAATAAGCTCTTCTCAGCTGTCCTGCTAAAGCTCTTTATGCAGAACCCTTAAGGAAGAGGACTGTAGAAATATCTGCTTTTGAGCAGTGCTTAAGGAGTTCATCTGTTCAGGTATACAGTGTTTGAGTATCTACAGAAGAAATACCTGAAATAAATACGCATTGTATTAATTAGCTTGTTATAAATTTCTCCAAATATGACCCTGTCTCAGAAAAGCACTTGGCCTGTGCTCTTCCCTGGTGAAAGCCTGGGCACTGCTGCCCAGAATGCATATTGGTAAAGTAGCTCAGCTTTATGAGTGAAGGCCTGAAATCCTGAAATAAATACAGTACTCAACTGATTCTAACAAGCAAAATCTTTATGATATTCATTATGTCATAGTGACTTTCTGGGTTGCTCTGGGAACACTGGAAGAGTTTATAATCTTCTATGGACATCTCCAATACAGTGTGGCTGTCAGCTGTTCATAAACAACGGTTAAGAGCTGTTTCTCTGAGCAAAGATACCCTATTGGTGAATTTGAACACAATTTTCATATTATAAGCAATTAGTGTAACTTGTTTATAGAGAAAGCGAAAAAATTCTGCACATCAAACATGGCAATTTTATGTCTTGAAATAGACTAAAATGTAATTGTACTGAATAAGAGTTGTGAAGCAGCATCATTGTTACAATCCCATCTGGCCATATACTTTGTCACTAGATGCTTTTCAGTACAAATACTCGCTTAGCCATGTGAGGTTGAGAAATAGCTGCGATAAAGCCTTGAACAAAGATGCTGTGGTAGTCCCTCATCAGGCAATCAAAGCACTTATTTCTGAGGTTACTGCTTATCAAACTAAGACTCCTGAAAGGCTTTACTTTTTTTTTAATTTTCCATGTTTTAAAAAGATTCTTCTGATTGCAGTTGTAACCTGCTCTTGCATTTCTCATAGGAATTGTTCAGAGGTAAAAACTGCTGTGTTACTTCAAACTTCAGTAATGGCTTCTGGTAAAAGGGCTGTGAGACAGGCAGTGTTGGGGAGTAGATGCTACTGTGATACATGGAAAGCATCACAAGCATCACTGACAACAGCAGCTGGAACAATTAGCCAATTAAACAGTTCTTATTGATGATCTGTAATAGCTAATAAAGTTTTAACAAGCTCTAAACTATCCCATGGATCAATCTTGCTATTAACAGGCTGGCTCATAAGCAATACTGATTAAATCTAAATAACATTATGGTTAGGAAAGGGAAGGGAGTCAGTGGACTGGATGCCAAATCTAATATAATCTGTTAGTTTAGGGAATATTTATCATTTACCTTAGCAGATAAACCAATCCCTTTGAAAAGCAGAGTTTGGGGGCATCTTTTTAGCTTTCCAAGATGGGAGTTCCAGCTATGCAGTTACAGCAGAGTCATGGAAAAGCTGACAGAAAACCAGAAGGTTTGGAGGGATAGGGTGTGCTTTTGAAAGTGCCATAACCATCTTTAGTGAAAAACTGTTCAAAAACACAGAGCATAAGAAACTTCAGTAACTATTTGCTGGCATTGTGTTTTTTTCTAGCTGGTTTAATGTTTTCTTAACCAAACCAGTGATTTAATGTGTTATTTCAGTTTTGTGAGGATAAATAAATAGAAGGCTAGTAGGGAGGTATTTAAGGACTAAGAACTTACAGAAAGTAAAATGCTGACAGGTAAGATACTGATCAAAATTTAAAATACCATACATACTAAAGAATCTCAGTAGTTATTAATCAGTCTTACTGTTGTAGGCAAAATTCCCTGGGATTCTTAGAGTTTCAAGTGCGTGTCTGATACAAAATCTAACTGAATTCTTGGGAGGCTCTTGCCAGATTTCCAAATAGTGTCGATGTTAACAGTTTGCATTTTTTAATTTCTGCTGTCACATTTACTTGTGGGTAGTCCAGCACCGTAACTAGCATAACTTCATGGTGACAGCCCCCTAATGCTAATGTCTTTATCTTTTTGCCCATTGTACTTTATCTAATCAAATAGCTGATTTAGGCCCTGCCAATTAAAACAGTCCTATAGCTGTACTGTCATTGAGGAGGGATGAGAAAGTGGGGTTAAATCAAGACATGCTGGTTCCTTTAAGTTTTTAAATATTTGTAGGATTAGCCTGGCCTTGTGGCCAGGGAAATATTTAGAATACCTTATGATTTTATGTCCCATCCAGCACTATTGCTTGCATTAGCTGAAACTTTGTGGGGTTGCACATTTACAGGAACACCAGGATTATCATGTGCTGTAGTCTAAAACTTCAAAGTGGTACTTGTGCTTTGTGGCCTCTGAAGTGTTGGTTATTTATGGAGGTTTTTGTTATTTTCATTTCAAAAAGAAAGCATTCTCATCTTTCTGTCTCTCTTGAAAGTCTCCAGAATTTTGAACGGTCTGTACATCTCTTTTGGATCCTCAGATTTCACAGTGTTTTTGTATCAATTGGCATTGTTGTGACAAATCAGGGCTTGCTCTGTTGTTAAGATAGTTCTCGGCAATTTGCACAGTGTATCTTTCTAAAAAAGCAAAAGTTCTACCAGATTTCAAAACCCTTGATCCTTTAAGTACAATCAAGTTGACAAATTACATCGTTAAGATGCCAGGTCTGATGCAAATAAAATTAACCTGCTTCTATTTCTAATGCTTGTCAAAATGCTATAAAACGTACACCCTTGCTTTATTACAGTTTGGATTGTCTTCTGGCAGGGTTTGTACACCAGATCAGGACTTGCTGGAATATGATTGAGTATCTCATCTGCTCTTTTATAATTCCTGCTCAGCCCACAAACTTTTCTGGTGATTGACAGCTTCTATTAGCGCTTATTCTGATAAGGAGGTTAAGCCATAAAGGAACTGTGACCCAGGCTTCCACATTTCCCAGATGTCTTCCTCTTCTGCTGCAGTGGCACCTACCAGCCCTTTGGAAAAATGAAGATGCAGTATATGCTCAAACCAAGACTTACATTGACCCAACTGTTTGCAGTGTTATGGGCAAAGTAACAAAAAATATTGCTGGTTTGGTATTTATTTCTTAGTTCAAAGTGATGAGTGGCAGACAACAGCATTGGCTGGAGATTGTTCCGTCTGGTGAAACGTAACGCTTGGCTGCAGGTTGCTGTATTTGTTATAATATACTTGCTATAGATCATAGGCTTCCCAGCACTAGAACTGGGAGCAGCATTCAGAATACTTTGTAACACGATGGAAGTAGTTTATCACTTGTTGTTCATGTTTCTGGTGACCTTTCTTACTAATTTTTAATGTTCTCTTTGACTCCTTGACAAATCATATGTGCTAGACTGGTGCTAACAGAGAACCACCTATAGCAACCCAAAGGCCCTTTTTTCTGGGTGATTACAGTCTATTCAGAACCAATCCTGTCCTTTTATTATAATTACTGTGTTGTCTTCATTGGCATCAGGTTTTGGTTGCTGTTTTACTGCCACATAATTCATTGTTGTGAACTTCTGCAACTTGTTTCAGTCATGTTTGGTTTTAATTGACCCGGAATGTTTTCATATAATCAGCAAGTTGTACACGCTTGCTAATTGTGTCTTTTTCAGATGTCTATGAGCATGGATCCAACAGCAAAGGTCACAACAGAGCTATTTATAAAATTTCTTTATGTTATAGAAATAACCAGTTAGTATTGCTAGAAAAAAAGTCTATGTCTAATAATTTTATGAAAAAGGCTTATTATGTACAGAATTATGATTCTTACTAGTTTCTTCTTTTCATCATGAGAGGGCTTGAAGTCAGAAGATGCCAGGCTTCTGAGATGTCAGAAATAGGAAATGTTGGCAGAAGTTCACACAGTAGCTGTCTCTCTGCAACGTGTCAGCAGACCCAGTGTTATTTGCAGCCTGCCTGTGTGCTGCCCTTAGTAGGAGACATGTGCCTGTGTCCTTTGGCCACACAGATCTGTCTCCTCACATTAAAGTGATTGTTGCCTCCATTCTGCAGTCCAGAATCCATACACCACACTCTACTCCCATTTGCTTGTTGGCAGAAAATGGACATCAGGACGTTGTAGGCTGGTGGTCCCCAGTATTGCCGGTGTTTGTTCCTTCTTGAGTGCTAAACCTTGGACTGCTCAGATCTTCCATAGTGCTTATAGACATCAGCCTTTTGGAGTGGGACCAGAGGAGACCACAGAAATTACGTGAGGGCTGGACTCCATCTGCTGTGAGGCCAGGCTGAGAGACAGATGTCAGCTTGGAGAAGGCTCTGAAAAGACCTTATTGTGTCCTTTCACTGCTTAAAGGCGCCTGTAGGAAAGATGGAGACAAACCTTTTACCAGGACCTAAGGATGATGTTTTTAAACTAAAGGAGGGTAGATCTGGACTGGATATATGGAAGAAATTGTTTACACTGAGTGTTGTAAGACTCTGGCACAGGTTGCCCACAGAGCTGGTAGAAGCCATATCCCTGAAATATTCCAGGTCAGGCTGGATGAGGCTCTGGGCAACCTGATGTAGTTGAAGCTGTTCCTGTGCTCTGCAGAGGGGTTGAACTAGATGAGCTTCTGAAGGTCCCTTCCAACCCAGAGCATTCTGTGATTCTGTGATTATGCCTGTGCATGGGCTGAGCTGAGAAACCCAGAGAACAACTGCCCACCAGTTGTAGCTTTGCCATATTCTTTCTGTTGATACCTCTGTGGAATGCAGATCAGTGCATAACTGGAAGGGACTAGATGGCATGCAAGTATTTCCCAGTGTTTCATTTCCAATAAAAGCAAGTGACACAAAAGTTTTGAATTTGAAATCATTTCACTCCTCCTCAGGCTGTGCATTGCAGAAGAGCATGACCATCACCAGCCAATTAATGAATTTTTTTTGATGAGTGAATAATGCATAAGCTTAGCTCTTACTGCCACCAACAATCCATGTTGTGCTGTAATGAAATATGCATTTCTTTTATATTTGAGAAACGTAAAGTACATTCATTTTGTGGGTAGTGCAAAATTGATGACCTTCTTAATTATTAATTTCAATGCTTTTATAAGTGTGTAGGTGTATTTAAATGATGTGACAGATGACCACCCTGCCTCTTACCAACCCTTGAAATAAAGGATGATAGATTTGGAATTCTTCAGGCTTGAGTTTTCTCCCATTTGCTATAGATAAGAGCTCTAGAGTCTGCAGTCAGGTTACTTAAAGCATTAATGGTTTAACTTGATGATCTTGAAAGTTTTTTAAAACCTAAATGATTTTATGATTCTAAATAGTGGATTTCTAAATATGCTTTGAAAAACTATTTTTGTAAGTAATCAGTCATTTACTGATACAGACACACCTTTTTTCACAATGGCTGACTTCTGCTCCCATGATGACTGTGAATACTCACTCTTGCTGCTCGCAACATCTCAGTCTTTGCCTCCATGTGGAAGGTGAGACACTGAGAAGGTTAATCAAAGATGCGAGTGAGGCATTTAGAAGATGACAGAGCATCATGAAAATAAGTTATTCCACCTGTCCTTGAAAAAAAATCCGAGGAGACCACTGGCAAATAGTTGTTCACACTTCAGAGTTTTTCATAATTTCATGGAAAATTCTGGAATGGGAAAAATGGTATTTGTGTACCTGTGAAATGTATTTGATAGTATTTTCTCCATTTATGAAAACTTTTGTATTATACTATCAGAAAGCAGCTTCTAAATGACAAAGTGTCTAATCAGGTGGCATGATAAATTAAACCAGCAAGGTTCATTGGTCCTTTGTAACTCTTTGGATTACACAAATGACAATGAAGATTATTTGCAATGGTGTAAAGAAATTGAAAGATTTTTTCTAGTTTTCTGATAACCATCTTAAATTATTGTTTTCTAGACACTGCTAATGCCATTGCACTGTTTCTGGAGAAATATTTATGCTTCATGGCATATTCAGTTGATGCCCTTGCAGGTAGAAGTCATTGGTTTGTTATACAAAATCCCCACAATTACTGACTGGATTGATACTGCTTTTATCTAGTTTAATTTATAGGATAATTACAGACATCTGTCTTTTGATGAAGAACTTGTTTCCAAATAGATTCTTCATTTTAATCAGTAGCCTTCCCACCTCAATCTTAATTGCTCAATGTTTATGTATCTTCCTGAAGTGTGAAATGCTGTGACAATTTTATGGGTTTATGAGTCCTGTCAGTACCCTTCTATTCAATACATTCTTATTTTATTGCAGGTACAAACTGCTGCAGAGGTGATAGGTTTGAAAGTAGAGTTGTGGTTAGAAACTGTTCTGCCAGCAGAGGAGAATCAGTAATACCTACCAGTCAAATTCATTACATTATGTTGTTATAGCAACTGGTTGGCCTCTTCCATACTTATAATATCTTGTGTCAAATAATTAGTACTGCTTAATTGTATCTTATTGCAAAAGAGGCAAGTAATTAAAGAGGTTCATGCAATGGCTGTGGGGTCAGAAAGGGTCAGAAACTACTTGTGATTGGAATATATTCTGTGAATATAAATTAATAGTTCTAATAATCTGTCTCTTCATTCCCCAGTATCAAAAAAAAAAAAAAAGAGGTATCCAGCATGTTTGAATTGCTGTTGCTTGCTCAGAAACATTGATGGATAAAAATTTCATTCTTCCCCACTCATTTTTTTCTTTTACTCTGTCTCTTGCCATCTAAAGAAAATTATGCTGTGTGTGATGTATTCAGACCTTCCCTGATGTGATACCTGCATAGACAAATCACCCCCCATAAATCAGTCTTGGCTTTTTCAGTGGCTTTTTCTGTATTTTGGCTGTCGGTTGTGTTGCTGCAGGTCATTTGGGTTTCCTCCTAATTTGTTCCTCTGCATGGAAACTTCTGGAGCATTTGATCAAAGACAGTAGTCATCATAGCCCACAAATGTAGAACTTTGTAGGGGGAAGACTACCAACAACATTATATTTGGGATTTCAGGCCAGCAAGTGTGAAAATCGATGAATTCAGCCAATCCTAATTATGGAATCAGAAAAGCCAAGGGCCTGTGTTTTTTCATGGTCAGAGGAGGTAATTTTTATTTCTCATCAGCACTTCTGGATTTAATTTGTCAACCACTTTTTGATGTTGAGTGTAGAAGCTGTCTACCAGCAGTAATAGTTCTTTGCCTACAAAGAAAGCTGTGCCATCCCAAGGTGGGGTTGAAGAAAAAGAGTTTCTGAAGAGGTGCAGGAGCTATATTGTAGACTACAGTGTGTGTAAAGCAGTACTGAGATTTATTTCAGTAGCTGCAATGGAAAATGGGAGAGGAACAGATTGCAACTCACCACCCTATGTAAACGTAAGCACAGTTCAAGTAATACCTAGCAAAAGCCTTTACCAATCCCAAACGTAGGTCAGTAAGTCTGTCAGTGATTTCAGTTGAAACTTTGTCATCTGATCGAAGCACTATTTTCTGTGTTATTCCTGTTCCTGCATTGTAGAGCTTTGCAGTTTTGCAGCTGACAGTCCCATCTGTTTTTCTTCATCTTCTAACTTTGCTATCACCCTCTTTTTATGTTTTCTTTACTTAACAAGGTCATTGATACCTCATCTCTCTGCATAAAACTATAGCAGGAGCTTGTGATAATGAGGTATGTAGGGAACAGGGACTTATTCCCAGGTGGCATCTCTGCCATATGGTTTTCAAATGGCTCTTTACAATGAAAAGTAAAGCTTTAGTTGTCCCCTCAGGCCTGCCTTAGGGGAGAAAAGTTGACTTATTTGTGACAATGAACCATGACACCAGTATCTTGTCATGTTTATTTCCATTTTTAATTAAGACAATCAAATACTTTTCTTGAGCCTTTGAAAAAAATAATGTTCATTGATGAAATCAGAAGAAAAAATTAAAATTTGAACATTTTTTTCCCCCAGCAGTTGTTTCTAATCTGTGCTTTTAAAAGTGTTTGGTATTTAACTCGTAGGGATTTACAGTTAGAGTTTAAAGGACTTTGCTCTCCTGTTAATTCCACAGCTGTACTGGTCACTGTTTCATTTGTTGGGTGGCTTGTGTGGGGAATTTGGGGGATTAGACTAGAGCATCTTTTAGACTAGAGCATCTTTTGAGGTCCCTTCCAATGCCTACCATTCAGTGATTTTGTGAATGCAGAGTGACAGTATTTTGAAAGTGTTATTGCAGTTTCAGATTGTCATATGAAACCACTTTGGATGTTCTAGCAGTACCAGGATAAATTGTGAATTGTTCAAATAATTGCAAAAAAAGAGCAAACTTTATTCCAACATGGCAAAATAATTTATTTTCTAACTTCCTTGGGTACTGACAAAGTTTTAGAATGTTACCAGATCGTGCATATGCTGTGGGTATAATTCTTTACACTGTTCCTCTAAATCAGCAATTTTTTCAGCAAACCAAAGACCCCTGTGGACCTGGTAGAGGGCTGTACTTAGAGTTAATGTGAAAAGTAATTTAAAGTAATGTAAAGATTAAAAAAAAAACAACATGAATGCCTGTGGGAGGTAACATAGTATTCAATTTTGAAATTTCCACTTAATTTCAAGGGAGAAAAATGTAGTGTCCATCATGTTGTCCCTTAATTTGCATTCTGAAAATTACCACGTGATTGAAGTAACAATTCTTTTGGTAGTAATTTTGAATAAATATTTGGTTTTGCCCTTAACAAATTTTTGCAACTGGCGCAGATGTTTTTGTTCAGCAGAAAATGAACAGATAAAAATATACAAATATTTGTTGGAGATACAGCAAAGTGACAGAAGATGCTCTGCTGTTTTTTTCTGATGAAAAGGGGCTTTTCTTTAAAACAGAACACTGCCACATGAATATGTATTAGTTTAACTACATAACAAGAGATTTAAAATCCATGCTCTCAAGTATTTACACTGCCCTGATGAAGATTGTTTCTTAAAAGGGCATTAATCTCCACTCTCATTGGATAAAATACAGTTTATTATTGCATAGCCCATCTTCAATTCAAGTCATGCTAGAAAAGGAGGAATTATATGCCATCCAGATTATTCTAAGACCTGTCAAAAGTGTGCTACCTCTGACATTTGTATTATTTATGAGAGATAAATAGACTTTTGCATGAATTTGTCATTCTATATTTTCAAAACACAAAGGCTGAAAGTCTCCCATTAATAAAAGGCGGCTCCAGGTAGACCTGATTGAAGAGAGCTACAGGAGAGCTAGGGAGGAACATTTTATTGAAGTAGTAGTAGTGATTGGATGAGAGGTAATAGCTTTAAACTGAAACAGTGAAGATTTGGATTAGAAAGAAATTCCTTACTGTGAGGGTGGTGAGACACAGGTTGCCTAGGCTGTAGATTCTCCAGCCCTGGAAGTGTTCAAGGCCAGATTGCACCTGATCTAGTAGAAGGTGTCCATGCCCAGGCAAGGAGTTTGGAACTCGGTGGAACTAGGTCCTTTCCAACCCGGTCAATTCTATGATCCTGTGATTCTCTGATTCTCAGAGGCATTTGGGTTTTTGCAATCAGCAAAATGCTTGGGGTCTTCAGGATCTGTAGCAGAGTCGCCCATGGCAGTGGTGAACGCTGCGTTCTTGCTTCTCCAACTCTTCTTCCTACAGCTTTAAGAATGAAGCCTGTCATACATGTCCAAGTGCAGGGCCATGGTAGCAGAGGCAGCCTTCAAGAGGTTTTTTTCACAGGATGCTGCATTTTAGAGCTGCAAAACATAGTCTGACAATCTGCTTTAAATGAGACTTTTCATGTTGTCCCTGATGTGTAGCAGAGACTGTTGTGATGGCTGATGAAAACATTTCTTAATTATGAAATAGGAAGTGTGAGAGAGGGAAAGATCTACTGCATATCAACTCTGAAGTTATTGAATTATTTATATTAGACAGTTTTAGACATTTTTTTCTCGTTTTAATTCCAGTTAAAAACTGGGAGGAGGAGGAAAATTCTTGCTTAGAAGAGAGCACAGAGGGAGACCTCTGTCTCCTATAGTTCATGACTCAAATGAGTCAGAAAAAAATGTTACCTTTGAGGTGGCCTGTTTCATAATTTGAGAGAGAACCCTATTATTCTTTGTTTGCCCAGTAGAATGGCTACTTGCCATTAAGTCTATGATGAACACTGAAGAGAGCATCATATTTTTATTGAATAGTCCCATTTTTTTAAGTGTGTGCAAAGGCAAGCAAGACCAAATATTTTTATCCAAGAATTCAAATTGACCAATATATGGAGTTAATAAAAAAATATAAAAAAATAAAATCCCAAACAAATCCCAAACATTTTGACTATGGAACCTCGAGCCTCTAGCTCAGTCAAACTAAACATTTTTTAGTATGACTAAATAGACTAGTCCATGACAGTATGCTTTATTTCATTCCTCTCTCTTGGGCTTCTTTGTTTCTGTGAGCTTGCCTTAATCCTATTTTTTGTTCTAGCACAGTAAACTATTCTACCATTAACTTGTCTCCTGCCTGACAGAGGGTGCCCTTTGGCCAGAGCAGAGAAGCCCAGATAATACAGCAGGCTTTTAAAGGCAACAAACTCACTCTTTCAAGACAGCAAAAGCTGCCAAAACCAATCCCTGCTATAAATAGTAGCCCATTGTGTGTTGGATTGAATAAATGGGCAAGAAAAATCAGGCAGAAGATTGATTATGTAGCTAGACAGTTGGAACGTGGCAGTGGCCAAGAACAATGAAGTTTTCTAAAAGAAAATATGCAAAGTTAATGCATACGAACATAAAGCAGCTTGGTGAACATGATAAATAATAAATAATTTGCACTGGAAAAATACAAAGTTCACATTTTATAGCCCCAGGTATCTTGAAAAATAGAAGAGCATAACAACATAAATGCCCAAACCTGTATCATTACAAAATAACATGGAGCTGCTGAAGAACAGTGTGCTGCTGTAGGTGTACAAACAGGTATGCAAACCTGCCTCAGTCTAGTTACAGCTCCCCAGTGTTTGAGAAATATTTCTGGTTTAGAAATAAAGGTATTTTCTTCTGTAAGGACATTTTTGTACGTTTCTCTCATCTGTCAGTTTGAGTCCTTAAATACTTAAATGCTCACAACTTTTTCTACTTTGTATGTAATTACTTCTGTTCTTTGATCAATGTTTGACTGTAACCGTTTTCTTTTTTGAAAGAATCACCATTCTGCCTAAACTGAGACAAGTTAGCACGCACTAGAGTACTTTCAGCTGCTCTTTTCAGCTGCACTCACAGTTCTTGAGGGTAATTTACCATCAGACCATTACATGCACTCAGATGAGGCTTTGTCTTTAGCAAACCTCTGTGAAGCTAAATGAGAATAAGGGACACATGGAACCTGTGTCCACAGAAGTAGAGATGAATGCTGTGTTTGCTTCTGTAGCTGTAGTAAGGCACTGAATAGTTGTTAATACTTGTTGTTACCCTGAGACAAGAGCAAGGACACTTGTGAAAAGCTCTATGTTATCTTCTGTGTCTCCAGAGTTTTTAAAAACAGGAATATTCAGCTGCTTCTCTGCAGTCATATCTACCAATGTATGATTACTCCTAAATTACTTTGGAAACACTAAACAAGGTGCATTCCTGCAGAGGCCAGAGTAACCATAGTTTTGATGAGGTTCTGCTTGTTTGCACAGGGCTTATGTGTGATGGCAGGAGGTCAGTCAGTAGGTTTGTGTGTGGTTGATGGGGAAGCACCAATAAGTGTCACCTGTCAGGTCAGTGATGAAGTATTATGGAGAAATCAGTGAGGATGACATTACAGAAAACTTAGTGAAAGCCACGCACCCACAGTTACTCTATGGAAACCTGTTACTGTTCAAAGGGTAAAAACACTATTGCTGCCTTCTAAAACTGCCTGAGCAAAGGTACAGGCAACAACAGGGAGAAGATTAACAGGGAAAGGCAGTGTTTATAGATTTTTCATTCCTAGGCTGCTACTTGGATACTTCACAGCTTCACCCCAGACACCCCACAGTAACAAAAGGGAACAGATTGGTGTTTCTGCAGACTGCTTGGTTTTAAGTCAGTTTGCATGAACGAATGTAAAGATTGTAACAGAACCATTTTTGAACAGCATACCCTGCAGACAGAATAAATAAGGCTTCTTGAGCATGCTCGCCAGTCAAATGCATAAATCCTCAGGCTGAAAATGTTTTAGTAGTAGTTAGCCTGTTCTTTTGAGTCTCTAGAAGATATGTACGATCTTTTTCTTGGATCACCTGTTTGCTTTTGAAAGAATCTGTGGGATTTGTATTAATAAAATCCAGATTCTTTAGCATACAAGAGACTGCTATAACAGTATACAACTCTAATGCCTGTTAGAGTTTGGATATTTGTACTTACATATTTGTTGTAAATATGGTGTTACTGAGCACTGAATGGTGAAAGGAGATGAGTAAAAATGTACTTACATAATTCTGAAGGGACCAGCATGGTGAAAGCTTACTTCGTTGTTCAGGCTGTTGCTGCCCTGTAGTACTGCACACCGATACTATATATATGCACACAGATATTATATCATGCTATTAGTGAATCTGCACCTAGGCTTTTCATGAATTTATGCATGCTTACAAAACTATTTAAAGGCTAATATCTAAAGAGAGTGAAATTGCAAATCATCTCTGCCTTTTGCAAGCTGCAGTTGTAGGGATGAAGTGAGAACCCCAAATCTCTACATAATAATCTTTTTCCTTTTTCAAATTTTCTTCCTTTTGTGTTTTCCTTTATTATCACTGAAGGCATCTTTTATCAAAAATATTGGTTTCATCATTCAGCAACTTTGCAGCTATTCCATAGATATTACAGAATCATCAGATTATTTTCAGATTTACTGGCAACTGTTTCTAAAACTGTGATGTGGCTTACAGACCAGAATTTAGCTTTTTGAATATTGTTGATTGTTTCCTGCGACATATCATAGAAATCATCTTCTAATAAGCAGAGAAGAGAAAAAAATGCTCAGTTTTAAAATCTTTTTGATTTCAAGTTTAAATGTGTTTTCAGATGACATTGTTTCTTAACATTTCATCACTCCAAAAAGGAAATAGTTTAAGAAAAGCCTAAACAACTAAAATATGGCTTTCCATGTGATTTATCTTATATGGTTCCCCAGAAAGAGGGGAAGACAAGCCTTATCTGGTTGAATCTAAAATCTCTGTTGCTGTGCACAGGCACTGCTGATGGACGAATATAGAGATGCAGTTCTTGATAGGTTCGTAGTTTGATAACTTAAGTCTGTTGTAACCGAAGCAAAATGAAAATGTGTGGAACAGATTTTCAAGCTGAATGGTGTTTTTTATCCATTGAATCACTCAAGTGATGCAGCAAGAATTGATCCTTCATTCTGATTAGAGACATGTTGCTTCTAGTCAGAGTTTTGTTCATGTGAGAGCTGAGGAGAAAGTGTAAAATGCTAGAAACAAATATCAGCGTGGGCTATGTGCTCACTAGTGATTTCCTTTTCATGAAAGCTGTTTTGTCAAAGAGCAACTTAGGACTAGAAAATCAAAGCATCTGAGGATTTAAAAAAGTCAACCTTTGTAAATAAATACTAGTCTAAAAATTATATGCAAAGCTATATATTTTCCTAGAATACGTAATCCTGTTGCAAAAGATATACTAGAGAGTTGTTTATTTCCGTGCACGTGAAAAAGCATTACCCATGAAGATAAATATCTTCTTCAGGGGGACTATAGATCATGATTTTTCCTTTAACGTATGCCAGTGCCACCCCATTTTTCATGTTTTGGAAGAAACGTGTCTTGGAAAAGGAACACTAGCCATAAATCTTAAGAACCTTTCTTCTGGATCCTTTATTAGTTGAATGTGCAGCATAGTACAATAGTGTGTAGGTGTAGCCATGTCAGTGTGGCAGGACTGACTTTACCTGTACTCCATAGCACGTATGTTTTTACTTCTTTACTCTGTGGAAAGGAATGTTTGTTTTCATCCAACCCTGCCCCATGGGTTTGTAACCAGGAGTCTCAGAGTCATAGCAGACTGTGTCTGTAGACCAAGAAGAGACATACTTGACAGAGCTATGGCAGTAAATTACCGATTAGAAGTCTCATATGAGAGGTGGCAGGCAGAACTAAAACTGTTTCCAGACACTTCTGCATTTTGTGGCAATGTTTTTTTACTAGGTCATGGCTTTGAAACTTTCAAAGCCCAGTTCTGAACTGAACTGATAGTTGAGCTGATTAGCTGTTGTGAAGAAGGAGTGTTCTGGGGAACAAAAATGTTGTTTTGCAAGTTAAACCAGGGCCTATTGAAATGAGCCAGAGGGCAGGTGTGTGTTTAAGAGCAAATACTTGCAAGGTGGACGTGTGGGGGACATCTGCCTTGTGTTACTATTCCTGATAATCCATGGAAATTTGTCATTTATACTTGCTGCCTTGACACTTCATTAGAGACTAGCATCAATGCTGCCGATCCTTCACCCATGCTGACCTCATTTCAGGCTAGGACCAGAGAAACAGCCTGACCTTCTCTGTGAATGGTCACAAACATCCCAGGAAATATGGAGTGCCCTGTGCTAAAGCTGAGTTTTTTAGTGCTTATCATACTCTTAACTGCTGAGGCAGCTTGGTAGAAGAAGAAAGCTAGTAAGTTAGGAGCTGACAAGATGAGGAAGCAAATAAATTAGTGTGGATAGGACTATAAAAGCAGATGCGAACTGGGACAGTGCAGTAGAAAGAAGGATAAATTGGAATGACAGGAGAGAAAAATAGCAAAAAAATGAGTCAACAGTAGGGGAGAGTGCAGTGAGAGGTGGAAAGAAGGAAGGCTGCTTGTGATTTGCTCCCTGCCCTTCCATTTTCTGATCTCAGTGCCTGGAAATGAAGGTAGATCTCTTGAACCCCAGGCATACTAACATCTCCTGCTTATCTGGTTCAGCACAATGGCACATTCTTTTGTAAAATAATTGTGTGTCCAGTATTCGTGGAGTCAAGTGCTGCCTCAATTAGAAGATACCCAGTTAAAGACTGCCTGGGTAAGGTTTAGTTTGAGCTGATCAAGTGTTGTCTGTCACTTACTGTTTTGTACATTCAAATTTTTATTTTCTTGAGTAGAGACAATCTGAAAACCCAGTCAATATTTTTCAAGTAGGTCCCTCCAAAATTTTGACAATTGTGGGCTTAATATTCTTTCCCCCAACCAAGCTCTGAACTGGTCTCTCAACCATAGATGTGATTTGAAGATGAACTTGTTCATTTTTTTCTCTTACATACCGTAGTGATAAATGTCTAGAGGCAGCAGAAAGGGAAATAAATTCCCTGTGCCTGGTCAGGAAGGGTTCTCATTATCAGCAAGAAGACATTTTTGATAGAGTGTTCATAATCTGAACATGGTTAAACTGTGTTTTCAGAAATTTCTGCGATGTAATTTCTTAGCTTTTTTTAGAAAAGTTAATTCCTTATTTATGTTTCTAATTTCTAGGTACATTGAAACCTTGAAGGAGCACAAACCAAAAATTTTCTGGGATGAACAAATTGCTGAACACTACTTTGAATACAAAAAGTGAGTTCCAGTTACTAAATTACTGTTCTGCAGACATTTTTGGGCATGGCCCAGAACACAGTGAATTACCCTTTCTCTATCTTATGCAACTGAATTCAGCAAATGGAAATTCTATTCCTTGTGATCTGTGTGTCAGCACTGAACTGCAACATGAAACAGTTCTTCGGGTGAGCAAAGTCAATCAGAGATGGATTAATGAATAACATAAGCTAAAACATGCTTTAGGAGAGAAGTCTGATGGGTCATATCTGTAGAAATTATCCATCAAAGTTATCTGCAGAGTGTCAGTTAATCAGAGGCTCTGACATTAGTACTGTGAGCTGTTGGGTGATTACCAGTAACTCTGCCAAAAATAGTTTGAGAAAAATCTGTGGTACAAGAACTTGGTTTTGCAAGTCCTAGTACTCAAGCAACAAACTTCCTCTAGACAGACAGGACTGTGAAGAAATGTAATGAGAATAATACCAGGTGGGTAATACTTTTTTTTTTGCCCTCCTTTTTTCATCATGAAATGACAAGAGGATTCCTGGTGTTAGGAAAAATGTTCTGATACTAGAGTAATAATAAAATCACCTGTGTCCTTCAGCACTGTCTTTGTGTCCTTTTAGAGGGAAGGAACAAACTGAGTTTGAATTCTAACCTAAGCTAAACATCCTGTGGGAATCCATCAGAACTATTGTGACTCTAACTTTCCTGTTTTGCAGAACGAAAGGAGGAAAACATGCCGTCTTCTACCCAACGCTGAAGGTAAGTGCCATTTTTTTCATGTCAGAGGGCTGTCAAAGTGAAGAAGCATTTACTTGACTTGTTGCATTATTGAGACACTTCAAGAAATGTTGAACTGAGTTTAGGCTTTTGTTTACTTCACGGTAGTTCCTAGGAAGCTACCTTTAGATTTTCTCAAATTAAGCTAAAGGCAAAGTGTTAAGCCTCTGCTTGCTTTTAACATTGAAAGGGAATTGCTTCTGTTGTAAAAGTCTATCATATTTACGAAGAACAGTGCCGTTCCATATAGTTAAACTAGTGTGAAATGATCCGAGGCTCTGTTTTTATGAATAAGATTGTTATCGTAAGCTCTATTAGCACGAGCATATTTTCCTTAATTAATCTAATACTGGTGGAAGTACAAATGCATATGGGATATTAATTACTGTGTCTAACTATCTTCTTGCTTAGTTAGTCTTAAGAGCACCAGTAAGTTTCATTGCAAACCTATCAGAGAAAGATAGATGGTGCTGTGTGTTATGTTTCTTTGGCCGTATGGAAGGATTTCACCCTGCTGTTGTCAGTGCTTGCCAGGTTAAGAACATTGATTCCTGCACTGCCTTCATTGCTGCTTCCCTAGCAGATATTAATGAATTTGTGGAAACGGATTTCCTTTCTGATTTCAACAAACTTGCAGCAAAGTATTTTGAGGTCGGTGTGCTGGGGTGAATCAATACATTACATGCTGTTCTGGTTTGAAGGCCTGTGGAAAGCCCTTGGATGAGACCCCGAAAAGCCTATTTCTGTAATAGGCATGGCTCCACCATTCTGCTTGTTGCCACCGGGCTGGCAAAGATCCTATATACTCTGCCACTGAGTGGCACCTTTAATAAGACAGAGAAAGAGAGATCACAAGTACTGATCTCCTAAACCTTCGGCAAACAGAGAGAGTCTGGAATTCTGTTGTATCCTCTACATTTGACGCTGCTATAGCCTCAAAGAAGAGCCCCGAGCTGACAGGAGCTATAAGTATGCCAGAGACATCACAGAGTGCTGATGTCTGCATGAGGATTGGGAAAAGGAACTTTTCCGCAAGCACCAAATGTGTATTTNGGCACCAACGCAAACCAATTGAGACCCTCTCCCTAAACCATTACAGATGCATAATGGGGATCAAGATGAATGAGAAACATTTAATTTTATTACCCAATGACAAGTCTGTTTCTTCCCCTTTTCAGTGCTGTAATCTCTGGCAGGTTACTCAATATTGGTTTGTTCACAATCAGTTAAAAGCGGTCATGAACAACAGGTCCAGTGGATTTGCTGATGACGCTATGATACTTTGTTCGCTTTTCAGTGAAAATGGGTTTTAAACACATCCCTGGTGGGAGCAGTTTAAATGTTGCAGTGCTGCAGGTGGAAGTAAGAAGGTAGAAGGTAGATAGCAAGCTCAATATGAGTGAACAGAGTGCTGCTGCAGCAAAGAAGGCCAGCAGGTTGCTGGGGTGCTTTAACAAGGGTATCACCAGCAGAGAGAAAGATGTTATCTTGCCACTCTACTCAGCACTGGTCAGACCACACCTTGAGTACTGCATTCAGTTTTGGTCCCCACTAGACAAAAAAGATGCAGACAGACTGGAAAGGATCCAGAGAAGGGTGATCAGGATGATCACGGGACTGGAAGACCTCCTATATGAATAAAGGCTCAGAGAACTGAGTCTCTTCATCCTTGAGAAGAGAAGGCTTATGGGGGACCTTATTGTGATGTTCCAGTCCATCAAGAGTGACTACCAGGAGTATGGTGACTCCCTTTTCACAAGGAGTCCTGTAGAAAAGGCAAGGGGAGTGGCTACAGGTTGCTGCAGGAGAGATTCCAACTGGATTTGGAAGGAAAGTTTTTCACAATGAGAGCTGTTAGACAGTGGAATGGTCTTCCAAGGGAAGTGGTGGATTGCTCAACTTCAGGCAGTTTTAAGGCTCAGCTTGATAGGGTGCTGGGCCAGCTCATTTAAACTGTATCCTGCTTTAAGAGGTTGGACTAGATTATCTCTGAGATCCCATCCAACCAGCAAACCTGCAAAAATCTGAAAGTAAAGTTACTTTTCTTGTCTGAAGTACAGAACGAGAAGTGTGTCATTGCTTCCCAAGTAAACTTGTGGCTAAACTAGGTCTGAATGCTGGTGCTCAAATGGGGATATTTTTAAATACTAATCTCTCAGAATATCTGTAAAATAAAATCATGATAATGAAAATTGTGACTCTGTCCTGGGAGAAGACAAGAGTAGTTACGAGATCTTGATGGTATTTGACAAGTTATACTAATTGGCTTCAGTGATAAATTTTATTTTACCCCTAAGACATTTCTAGGAAGTGTGAGGATTTCTGTGAATTATAAAATGATAGCCTGAATTAAACAGTCTTTGCATAGTTCATAAATCTGATTTATTTCTCTAACATTTTGTCTGTTTAGCTGGTTATCTTTTATTAAGCCATTGAATTAACCGGTGCAGTTAACTGTCTGTTCCTGAATGATTGCTTGCTAACCAGAGAGTATTTCAAATACAGGCTAGGTCTTTCAGTATCTGTTTCAAGGATAGGTGTTTTTAAAATGTCTGATAATAACATGAATTGATGACAGCATGGAGTGCCTAATGTCTCTGACTAGACTGTAATTTCTTTGTGTTTTTGTCTTAGTCCATCCAGTCACGCCTAGAGCTCGCAAAAGAATTGGGCACTGGAATCTCCATCTGGGAGCTGGGACAAGGCCTGGACTATTTTTATGACCTGCTTTAAAATAAGAGATGATCTGGAAAGACTGTTTGCTTCACTGAGACTCCACCTTCATTTACTGTGGGTATCCCAGAGAGGAGATTTTTTAAATATTTTTTGTAATTTATACCTCTATTAAACTTGCATTTTTCCCAATAAAGAACCTTTTCTGATTTGTCACACAAATGTGATTATTGGCATCTGCTAAAGTTCAGATTAAAAAAACCTCACAGAAATTTCTTTTAAAGCTTCTGAATTCAGAGACAGTGAAAATAGACCAGCATAGCTGGGATGACATCAGAGTTGAAAATGCTTTCTGAAATGTTTTCTACAAGAAATAAACTGGATAAATTGATCCCATCTGCACAAAGGTAAGATGGAGAACTCTCAATTGCCAGTAATAACCAAATTAAGCAAAAGAATCCATCAGATTATGTCCAGCAAGTTCAGTAGCTGTGGAACCTCCTGTATCTTGCTGTCTTCTCATAAGGTAAGTCAACGTAAAATGGCTCAGAGGGGAGACCAGTGAGCTCACTTTCCCTCAAGCTGGTAGAAAATCAAGCACTGATGAGCTAAGCTATGAACTCAGTTTGTTTCTTAATCTTAATAAATTCCTTAATTATTTCAAAGTCACAGTCATTTTAATTCAGACTTGTTTCTAAATCGGTTTTGTTCCAAGACGTGCTTGATGATTTCTCCCCTCTGCTTACTGTCGCAGTTTAGAGGATTTAGCACCAGTGCTGGATGTATCAGTGGTTATTGTGTGGGAACTGTAGTGTTTAGCCCCAAAAGCTTTAATGGTAAGGATGGATTACATAGACGGCCCCAACAGACAGAGGCCCAGAATGGCTCTGACAAGCCCTTGGCCAAAGTAGGTGCTGTGAGTGTGGTCAGTATCCTTGTACACAAAACCATTCTTCCTTATCTGGACACGTGGCTATTTTTCTCCCAGTAATACACAGTGTTGCTGTAACAACTGATCAGCTTGAAAACAAAGCCCAGAAATTGTGCCCCTGGTTTATGTTTGTAGGAATACATAAGCTTCAAAGCAGTTTCTTCTAAGGAACTAAGGGGTGCTGGGAATTTGATGAGGGTGTCACTGGTCACCAGCAGAGACTCAGGCAATTTCTCTGTACTCCCACTGGTTTTCTTCTTGCCACTTACAGTTGTCACAAAGATAACTGCACTCCTGTGTTTGCATCCACCCTTCCCAGTAATTAATCTCAGTGGGGAATTTATCTATCCCTGCTGTTTTCAGCAGAATAAATCCCACTGTAATCCACCATTGATTAAAGAACTATTGATCTTCACCTCTCTGATTCAGTTCTGGCATCTCTCAACTTCTCACATTGGAAGTATCCAACAGGGTTTACTAATCAGGCTTCTTTCTTCCATACCATTAGTAGTAAGATAATTTGCTACGTGAATCCTTGTGTTCAATTAACTTGAACCTTCTAGTTCGTTCAAAAGCAATTTAAAGTCACTCTGGCAATGGTATCTAAAATAGCACAAGAAATAAACTCTGTTACACTGTTTTTTTTACTTTCAGTGGCACTACAGAACCAGATTGTCTCAGAAAAAAGCAGCCTGTAGGAAATGGAAGGGGTTGTGCTCAAAGATGGCATCCATTGTTACATTAACTGGTAGGTAGCTTTCAAAATGGGTGTGAACAAGAAAAGAGTATTTCATTTTAGTTTATCTCTAGAAAGATACATGTAATTTATCACATTTTTCATCTTGTTTGTATATTCTGTGATGATGCTCTATGAAGTTCAAGATGCCTGTTTGATTGTGAGTACAGCTATGTTAGAAAGAAGCCTTTTTCATCCTTAGTGATAGAATGAACATCTCTGTCAAAAATATCAAACTAGCTCTTGCTGTAGCGTTGAGAAAGAAATACCAGGTGAGAAGTGCATTGTGGTTTTGAGCCTCCATGGTGTATGGCTACCTGAGGCAAAGCTACCTTTAGTCTCTAAAGGAAAAACACATTTGTTGCTTTTGAAATGGTATTGCAGAAAAACAAAGTTAACATCGTTCTTTATTGTTCAGGTTCTCTGTTAGAAAGAGCACCAGAAGGTGTGTGAGCTCCATGATGAATGAAGACCAGCTTCTGATGGGTTTTCTTGGTTTTGCTTAATTTTTCAGTGTGTAGGAATGTCAAGGGGTCTTTCATTAGATATCAGAGAATTCACAGAGCAACATGCCATCAACCAGCCACCATGGAGCCAGGTTTCTTCTTAAATCTGCACCTCACCACATGTAAAACAAAAAACTAACCAGGAAGAAGTACCTGGTGTTCCTGTTACAAACAGCTGACATCTACTAGAACAAACAATGGAATGGAAGTGTCTTTATTTCAACAGATAGTTCATCATTCCATTTGCTGAAGAAAAACCAAGCCATACACTCTAATCTAGTTCTGTTGCAAGAAAACCTTCCGTTTCTTAGGGTGAGGTCTCAGGTGCTATGAATATAAAGGTGTCTTCCACCTACTTGAACTTTCTTCCAGCTGACCTTTGCTCTTGCATTTCCCCATGCTTTACTTTTTGGGTTTAGCCTCGTGCAGCGTTAAGATAAATGTGTCTTTTCTGCAATGTCTTGTCTTTACTACACTCACTAAAAAAAAGAAATAGCAGCTGATTCTGTTACAGCCAGCTTTGATATGAAACAAGTGTTTTATCCTCATTTATTGCTACACTTTATTTTAGTAGTTAGCGAAGGGGTTTTTTATAGCTGTATACAACTAGGTATCTTACTGAGCAGAAAAGCAGATTAATCTGACCACTTGCAGGATCAAATGGACCATTCTCCTGGGTTAACAATATCATCACATCTTATCTTGGGAAGCCTGTCTCTTGTGCCAAAGGTATCTGTCTTGAAAACTGGAGCTGCTACAGACTCTTTGTACTCAGAAACAGTTTTAACAGAGGATTCTGGAAAATAAATAGTTTATCTGTTTCATTGTGAGATGCTGCTTCTTCGAGGAAAATTGCTTCAGTACTTCAGTTATAGTTCTTTTTTGTTATCATATATAGTTGTCAAACTCTAGAATTAACTGTAGCTTCCAGGTAACAAAGTTGGGAGTAAAAGTGAGGAGGTAAGTTAAAGTGAAGGATGACAACAGGAAAACAGCTTCTTAGTTATGAAGAATTGCTGAGCAAGTTGTAACAGTTTAGTGTGTATGGACTTGGTGAAAATGGAAAATGCTTCCTCCATTTCTCTGCTACTCGTGGCAGTTACTTTTAAGAGTGGGAGGGTTGGTTCATACATACTTCTTCATGGAGGCTGCAAAGGTGATGTGGGTGTTCACAAGAGCTGTAATTACAGCCTCTCCTGAATTTGGGATGAGATGTTTGGACATTTACTTGTGGTTAATACACAGCACAACTGTTTGGCTTCACTTAAATGACAGCACAAAGCAGATGGGTTCTACCCCTGCTGCTCAAAGCTTGTAGCTATTTCCTGAAAATCCTATTCCCCCAGTAATCTTTTTATTTATGGAGTAAATGCAAAATAACTAAACACTACTTGTAGCCTACAAGAAAGCCACTCTAATTCTGTGGTGGGAGAAAATACATAATCTCTTTAGAAAAAACCTCTTCAGTATGAAGAATAACTGGAATAGCATCAGATTAACACTGTTTATTAAAAGTGTTGCTAAAATAAATAATATCACTTCATAGCAGTGGAGACTAAAAGCTGAAACAGGCCCTTAAACTAAACTAAAATATTCTATTAGAATATTATAACAAAATGTTATTTTGCAAATAAATGTGCGTAAAAATTACTTTAGAAAAAATACTGTATAAACCCCTGTATTTTCCTAGAAATAACAAAAAATGTTTCTTACAAGCTCTCATTGAGTCAGGCTCTTACTGTGACTTCCAGCACATCAGAGCTGACTGTACTCACCTGCGGAGAGCAGAGGAGCTCCTCTGAGTTGCCTTCACATAGCACATAGGGTACCATATTCTGATCTGCTTGTTGCGTGGAGATTAAATAAGGTAAAATTTAGCAGTGGCCTAGTGTAGGAAGACAAAACATAAACTAAAACGCTGTTCCTGTGTGTGTGAAGTCTCAGCTGCTGCCCGGCTGAGGTCAGAACTTAAATGCAGGGAATTACCTCGCCCACCAGTTTTTTCAACAAAAGTAATGAAAATGTTGAGTGTAGATGAGCAGCATGTTGACTTTCTGGTGACTTCCTAACCCTCCTAATTTCATTGACCAGGAGCCACTCCCCACGACAGACATAGAGGTGGTGGTAGAAGGGTGCAGACCCTCCCCTTCTTGGATTGTTTGCCATGTGGCTTTTGGGATTCTTGCTTTTTCCTGCTCATCCAGGAACAGATTTTTGGAGGAGGGCTGGCTAGTGTTCAGGTCTGTTGTCTTGCCCTGTGAAGTCTCTGCTGTGTATACAGCTGCAGCTCATGGATTACATGAAAGATAGAATTCGTCTTCCTCCAAGATCAGTGCATGTGGAATAGAAGTCAGAGGATTATGGTACTTCAGTTCCCTCCAGTATGGGAAGTCTGTACATTATGGTTACCTGTGCTGCTTGTCCCACCCAAAAAGGAAAGGCTGAATTTTGTTTTCCTTTGTTTATCATGCAAGTCTGCAAGCATTAAAGCAGCTCAGCAAAACCTTAGAGACTTCACTGTTTTTCACCAAACACTGCTCCTTTGTTCTTCCTTATGATCTATGTTCAGGAATGGCGTGGGTAGGCTCTATGCGGTATTTCTTCCTGTGCACCAGTAGAGAGCATCTACCCCGCTATATGCTCTCTTTGCTTGCAGATGTGGAGGACGGACTGTGGCAAAGCCCCATGCTGGAAGGTGCCTGTATCTATGTTCAAACAGTCTTTAATACTGCTTTGTTTTTTCAGATGAACTCATGGGGCAGACAAGTTGCCCTAGGTTATTTGACTATTCCTGTAGATTTGGTAACCTTCTATGTTTTCCTTCGCTCCTGTTGGGAATGGAATAAAATGAATGTTGTGAGCGGACACACTGGTGTGTCTTGAGAAGGTGAACTCTGTTGGAAATCTGTAGTGTCACGTGTGGCAACCGTAGATGCAACTTTAAATCAGTCAATTTATTTGTTTTATTGAGTCTGGATGGCTTGTTGGTATCGTTAGCTGGAATTAACATTAGATAGTGTTTTGTTCAATGATGCCTTTAGAGTCACAGCACTAGATTGTTGTCTGCTGTGTTGGGCCCTTGCATGCTGCTGCTTCTTTTTAACTCAGAACTTTCTATTAAAATAAAATTGCTTTTGCTGTTAGCTTGGAATTGTTTTAGATGGACTTGCTGTGCCAAAGAGGTGGTCAGGATTTTAAATGCTGTTTAATTCCTCCTTTCTTCATTTACAGCAACCCTGAAGTTGAGGTTGATGTGAGGATGCTATTGCACACAGGAGATTGGCTGGGCTCATGTTGAAAGCCCTAGTTAGAAGTTTATTGACTATTTTAAAGCACCGAGGTTAAAGTATACCTTCAGTATTTGCTTTAGGATTTGGGTTTACTGCCTCTGATACAAAAGGGAATGGTTGGTAAGTTTTATGAATATTGGGTTTTATGGAACCAGATTTTTCAGTTGTTTCAATAAGAGTTAGAAGACCACATAAAGAAAGTGGCAGGGAGAATCCTCATCACCAGAGCGGGGCCTTCCTGGTCTCTCTAATACAGAGCATGAGCAAGGTCCCTGTTTGGTGTTCAGGTTTCTTACCCCTTGGCAGTAGCTACTGCCTGTGCCTCTTAGGATGATAGACAGGACAGGGAAATGGAGGGGTGGTGGCTGCTTGAGGGAGGTAAGCGGGAGGGAATGGGGTAAAGTAACTGCTTTCAGGAAAACTATGCTTTTTCCTTCTCTTCCTCTTGTAGGAGCAGCAGAGCATTAGACTTGGCAGAACAAAACCCAACCCCTGTGTTCCCATGGTTGTCCCAGTGTATTTCGTCTGTGTGGAGCTAAGGTATGTGAAATATTCTGGCAGCGGTGACGCTGTATCCCTGGCATAAATATTTGTAAGAACGAAGGCTACTGCTCTGCTGGCTTCTCCCTGTGCTTCTTGGCAGAGGATTAAGTCACTGAGTGAATTTTGCAGATGACAACATGAATATTGTAAATACCTGTTGCCTTCCCAGGTACACGTCATTTGAGTTTCAAGTGAGTGTGGTATTAAACTAATTTGTCAGATATATGAGAAGCCTTTTTGCTCTCCCTCTGAGGAGCCCTTGTTTGTTAGGGGTGAACTGCATGGAAACACAAGTGGGCTTCCCACAAACAGGAGCTGGGACAGTGCTCCAGAGAGCACGCAGCCTTGACCAGACCTGGAAGACAGAGGGTGAAGGGGAAACAAAAGAGAAAACTACTTTTCCATTGTCAGGTGGTAAGTCTGTCACAAAGTCCAGCAGGAGCCAAGGTCCTGACTCTTTGATCACCAGCTGCCAGGTCATTGGAAAGCAGAATGGCAAAGCACGGTCCCTTCCTCACCAACCCAATGAGGGTCTTCTCAAAGTCACCACTGTAGAATAGTCTGTTGACAGCAGTTGGTGCTCTGTATGCCTGAGTGAACAGAGCACACAAGGATGAGCGAGAAGGGATCAGTCCCCTCTCCACCACTGAAAATGCTTTTGCTTGTAGATAGAGACAACTCTGCAAAGGATAAATGGGAGTAGTCATTTGCACACCATGCAGTCAAGTGGAGGAATGAACTACTACCATAAGTCAGAAAGCCACAACCACTGCTGGAGCTTTAAAGGCCTGAATATTTGCCTAGTTGTGAAATCACCGATCGCACACTTCAGCAGGAGAATAATCGTGTTTCAGTCCTCCTGCCATTAGCTAAATTGTTTCTCCTGTGAGGCATCTTCTCTTCCCCTTAAACTCGGCACACACTCCTCCCCCCTCACGGTCCCTAAATATTTGAACATTTTTTCTGGCATCTCTGGTACTTCTGACATTTTCTGTGTGTTACCAGGATAAGCTGCAAAAGAAGAGAGGCATTTGCCGTGGATCACGTTTGCAATGGCTAACCTTGAGCTTTTTCATCTTCCTTGCCTATGCAGGGGAGAGGCACTCCTCTGCTTTGACAGGGACTCTGGTCAGTGTGTTTGTGTGATGTTCGAGTTGAACTGCTCAGCTTTGATTTCCAAGCTGTTTTCTTTGTAAGTGAAATAGGGTTTTTTGCTGCCATTCAAACACAGTTGGTGTTCAGGCCCCATCGCTGCTTAAAGATTCCATGGCCCCCATTTGCCACTGACTTGCATGTGTGGGAGCCCATTTGTTTTGTAGGAATTTTGTTGTTGTTTGTAATTAGAACAAGATCTAGCAGTGCAGCTGCGGCTTTGTGACAGCTCTTTTAATGAATCTTGCTTCATCTCTCACAGTCATGGGGACTCAGTGAGACTGGGGAGATGACTTCAAAAGAGGTAATAATGCCTTTCGCTCCTCTGGCAGAAAATGTAAAACCATTACTTGGAAGGGCAGAGTGGATGGTGGTTCTGAGGGCTGAAAAGGAGATCGCTTCTGAGGACGGGGCTGTGCTGTGAAGTTGTACAGCCCAGGCTGTTTTTATTTATAAGGCTGCTTTTGTCATAATAGCCTTTTGCTTTTTAGGGTATTTCCGCTGGCAGCATCAAATAACTCATTTGCAGCTTTCTGGAAGTGAATGGCTGTGTCTCAAAGAATTCACTTCTAATTTCAGAGCAAACCCAAACTAATGAAAGTTTCACTTAGTGCAGAGCATCCTGCAGTGCAGGTGTCAGGCATTTTCATTTGGGCAGCTTCTGAACGGGGAGATGTCATGCAGACCAGCAGCCTGGGACAGAGCCAGAGGATAACAGTGTGATGTGCTTGCACATCAAAATGGGTTTGAGTTCCTAATTGTGTTAGAAAACCTAGAAATGCAGCAGTGAGCAGCATCTGGGTAAACTCTCAGTTCTCTAAGGCATCTCTGTCTCGTCTTCTCACTGGAGAGCTGTGCTTACTACCAGCAGAAGGGAGGCTTAGCTGAGAGGCAGTGTTTTGTTATGTAGCCCCCTGAGGAGGGTCAGTGTCAGAGTGATCTGTGTCCTGAGAAATGTCTCATTCGTTGGCCACTACTATTGGAACAGTTGTTCAGGTGGAAGGGACCCACAGTGATCATCTTAGTCCAATTGCCTGACCACTGTAGGAAATGTGTCTCAGAAGTTATTCAGGAAACTGAGGCCAAGTTGGTTAACTACTGCCACAAACTGGAAGATCCCTACAATGCTGAGCTGAGTGACCTTTAGAAGTCCCCCTGCTTCTGAGACATAGGCAGTCCCCTGTATATGGTCAACATCCACGTGTAAGTTCAGTGTGGCCGTTGGATCTTGGTCTGAGGGCTGGGAACGTTTTGGAGAATAAATCCCTTTGACTTTCAGCATTTGGAACTGGCTGGTAAAGTGCAGCTGCTCGCTCTGGATTTGAACTATTCCAGCTCACTCCTGTCAATGTTACATTAAACTTTAAGAATTAAGAAGGATAAGGAAAGAAATTAAATTGTGATGAGATAGGTCTGCCAAGCTTTATAGCAGGGCACACAGAATTTATGGTGAGGCAAACTTGGCTTCTGAGCAAGAGAGGAGATAATAAAAGAATGTATTTAGCCAGAAGATGAAACACTTATTTTTATTTAATGTCTGGTGGATTGTTCTGCACATTATCAGAATAATTGCTTCCCGTGCTTATGTAACACGTTCTTTCTTTTCAAACTATTTTGCACCTTAAGTGTTTTGTCCATTAAAATGATTCTGTGTTGTTGTGTTTTGTTATTTCTGCATAAAGAAGCATTTGCAAGCGTGAATAGCGAGTGTTTCCAGAGGCCGTGCTTAAAAAATAGGTGTTTGAATGTGGAATAAAGCATGAACAAACTAAGCTGGGGAACACAGAAAGAGCTGGTAAGCAGAAGATCATTTGATTACCAGATCTGCGGCTGTTCCAAGGACTGACCTGTAGGTTTTACAACAGGATTTGAATATTACTTGTTTTTAACGAGTCTCTTTGCAGAGCTCTCCCTTTCCCTGCTGTGGTCATCTGGGCGCTAGTGTAAGACTGACAAAGGTTCAGAGTTCTGGGTGAATGTCCAAACCCGATCAGCTTTAGAAATGTAAATCTGAGGTACTGACATGCCTATGGGGAAAAAGCTTAGTGTGGGGAGATAATACAGCACAGGAGTGTGCCACTGAGTTTTGCATAGACAGCAGTTAAATGTGGGTTATGTGTGTGCGAATGATACCAAAGGCTGTGATTGTTGTAATCCCCTGTTAATAAAGGGATTGACTTGCCATACAAAACAACTTGAGTTCTGTGTCCTGTATTATCCCTTCCAAGGGTTTTGAAGCCATCTATGCTTCCTAGCCCATGGTACCTCCTTACAGGAGCAGCAGACATTTACTGTATGAAATGTTAGGAACAGTCCTCACACAGGTCCACTGAAGTACTTTGTTCCCTACTGGTGTGCCGGTCACTGATGTGGGTCAGGACTACACAAGGCTGGGCCTGGGCTAAATCTCCAGCCAAATACATCCAAATGGTAACTTTGTGTTAGGGGGTCTGACCAACTCCTTGAGAACTTGTGCCTGTGTATTGGGTTTGCAACTAATTCCCTTGGGTCCAGGAATAAGTAGTGTCATGGAAAGGCAGTGCCCCTGCAGGAGTCCCCTGGCACAGTGCAGGGCAACATGCTTGGGTCTCCAGCGCAGGTCTGCTGGAAGAACCTCAGGCAGCTGCTTGGTGTTTGCTTCATTGTGTTTCACCTCAACTGTTGTAGCTGTGATTCATCCCCAGGGTTGCATGTTCACAGACAGCCTCTAAGCTTCTAACTTTTACCATTATTTGGCAGTGTCTGTTGCGCCCCTGGGATGTGTCAAACCGACCACAGTTCAATACCTGAGCCAGTCTGGAGTCTGGAAAGGGCAACTCAGGTTCCTCTTTTGGTTTGCGGAGAAGCTGCTGTGCCTTGTATTCCTGGCAGAGAGTTGCAGCATGCTGGGTCACAGGGGAATGGTGATGCTGTGCAGAGAAGAGCAGCTCTGGCTGCAAGAGAAAACGGATTGGAGAGAAGGGCACAGAGCAAAAGCCAGCCATGGTCCCCATGAGCTCACAGGGCTGCTAGAGTTGGGCTAGATGTTAAGTGAACCAGCTGAAATACCCAGGGAAAGGCTGACTAGATGCTGCTTCTTACCTATGAGGTAAAAAATGCTTTTTAGAAAAAGCCTGTATTAGATAAATACCCAGCTCATGCATTTTAGTCACCTAATTTTTAGACAAAATCATCTTGTCTGAAAGCTTTAAAAATTAATGTAATGGGAAGTGGCAGAGATCAAACATCTGGCAGGCTGCTGGTCTTGCTACCAGTAACCATTTGTCTGTCGTCTTTACCTGTAGTGTTTCCCACTAGCATTACCAGAGTAACGTGGACCCTGCAGTGAATCTCTTTCGACTGCCAAGCTATCACATTAGGGCAGGAGAACAGCGAGTCTGGTCCTTCAGAGGTAAATCTGTGAGCCCTGTGAGTCTAAACAGGTGGGGAAGAAGGTGGCTGTGGGACACAGGGGATTCACTACACAGTTGTCCTGTGGAGACACTTGCCTTTGTCTAATACCACCATGTGAATGCGCACCCATTTAATGGGAAAATGTTTCTCTTCTGTGCACTGTTTAGGATTTCTCAGTCATACAGAAGTACTTAAGATTAAGACCTTAATATTTAATAAGCTCTCTATTGTTAGAGAGCAAGCAAGCCTGCCAGTGTGAGATTGGGCTGGCAGCTCACTGGATTAATGGAAACCTAGAGCTGGATTTAGAAGCCCTGAATGATAATCTTTAAATATGCTTAGGCATTGTGGCTGTGCAGTTTCCCTGGGGAATCTACATAGTCTCTGCTTCAAGAATTGCATTGAAGACATCACTGAAACTACAGCACAGCCTTGCCTGCTGGCAAATCTTCTTCCATTCCTGGGGCTTACACTCCTTCTGTGGACATCTGCACACCCAGAGTGTTGGTCCTCGTGGGTTTTCGCTTATTATATTGTTGCCACAGGAACAATTCTATGTGGACCTGAAAAACAGAGTTGCAGAGCTGAGCAACTTCCCTACTTGAAGAGAGACCTTGCTGAGGCTTCCAAAGAAGTGGTGACGTTCTGTGAAAATACTAAAGAGAAAATTACATTGAGGTTGCAGTAAGTGCTCTCCTCTCAGTAAGGTAGCCAGAGGAGATTTGAAAATGGCTCAGCTGGCCGCTGGGTTCTTCACTTTTTACTTCTTTTCCCCAGCTTTCCTTTTTTGTTTAAAAAAAAATTATTCTTTTTAAACTCCTGCCTGTGGTGCTTCTGCTTCATGAAACCCACTTGGATGATAGTACTTCATTCTCTGATAGCAATCTGAGGAGTCCCACTGCAGTGATAGTGTAGACATAACGTGATGTGTTCTGGGATGCTTCAGACAGATTGAAAAGCTTGCGAGTGTTGTCTCAGTGGAGACTGCTTTTTCTTATTGATACAAGAACTTCCCAGTCTGAAAGGTGTCTGGACGTGGAGTTGCTTTACTTGTGTACACATTTCTGGGGATTATCTCAATTTCAATTTAATTTGCCACTTCACTTCATGCTATAAAGCTCTCAGGGAATTTTTAATTTTCAGTGAGAGCTTGATAATTAAAATGAAAATGAACTAAGCTTGCGTTGTCAGCACTGAGAACGGCAGCGCTGGCCTGAATTTCACCAGAGCTGCTTGTGCAGATAAGGCAGCAGGACACTCAGTTGTTCCCTCCTACATCTGTTTGGTAGCTGAACACACTTTGCACTGATGCACAGAAGCTTCTTAACTTGCAGGACGCTGCGCTGTGTGGCAGGGACACCTGCCTTGACACTGCCTTCTTTCAAACATCACGGGTCTCAGCAGATTTTAGTAGTGTTTCAATTACCTGTAAATTCACCCACTGATTCCTGGGTTGAGCCCCTGTGAGGCTGAAAGGGCTGAAGTTTGGACGATAGAGGAAGAATCAGTGCCAGTGCCCCTTGTGACTGTTACCGTCTGAATACTCCAGTGTTCTTTGGTAGCTTCAGACCCTGCAGCACCTGGGAAGGGAGTAGATGGGGCTGCAGCCTGAAGAGGGTAGGAAGGCAGTTGGAACAGGATGGAAAGCAGGATCCAGGCAAGAAAAGGTAAACAAATTTGCACTGAACATACTTCTATGTGTACGGTTGGCCTTGTATATACTAGATGGGGTTGGTGCCATTCCTCTTCTCCTGATGACAGTATTTGGTGTGGTGCCTTTGCTAGGACATTACCTGTATGGTTGCACAGGACCTAAGGGAAGGCTACTGAAGGGATGGACTGATCGCTTCTGCTACAGAACCAGTAGGACATCACATCTTTTGTCATACATTCCTGAATCACAGTGCACTACAGAGAAGGGCTCCTGAGAGAACTATCATCTACACAAAGCTAAAAACCCCCAAGGCCACTAAATCTCAGGCACTAGGAGGAACAGTTTAGAGGAAGATGCACACTGCAGCCCTGATTCACTTCTGGTTGAACGCTGTCTGAACGCTGGCATTTCCTGGGATACTCTTTTTGCAACTTAGAGGGGGAAACCGGTCTGCTCAGGTGCCGAGTGTCTGCCCAAGTCTCTTACCAATTCCCAACCTTGTCCCATGTATTTTATCTTCAGTTTTTCCACACCTGCCATTTTTAGCTTCCTTTTCATTCCTCATCTTCCCTGCTACAGAAGACTGGATAAACTGGCTCCTGTGTCATCCATAGCAAACATTTCTTGCACCGGAACACTCTAGCTCTGGGCAGAACGTAAGTAGATAGACTTTGGAATTTCCATCTGTGCCCTTTGCCATCAGGAACAAGAGAGTGTGATTCTCCGCGCACTTCTAATTGTGACAGTTTTTCCTATGATGGTTCTTTTACACCTGCGAGCAGTCACTTCAAACGGCCTTTTGATGGTGAAGACTGTGTTGTGTCAGGGTAACCAGCTGTGGTGTGCAGTTAGGGATAAGAGAGTGTTTAATAGGGAAGAACTTTAATGCATGAACAGAAAGGAGATTTAAAACTTCAGGTTTTATTAGCACCAAAATATCAAGCATGATACTCCGTAACAACAAGGTGCACTTCAAGCTCGTGAGTTACTCTGTTTAGGGCAAGGGAGTCGGCAATTAAATGACACATCAATCAGTGTTTGCGTTTGCAAATCCACAATTCCTTCGGCTGCACACAGGTCTGAGCTCACCGTTTCTGTTCTTCCCCCAAAAGCAGAAGTATTTTCAACTGTGACAGTTTGAGGCATCTCTGTTCTTGAGAGATCAGTAGCAGAACCTAGCTGCTCACCAGGGAAAACAAAGCGCTACTGGTTTCTAGGAGGAAATACAGATACTTCTTTCTAACATACGTAACGTTTCTCTAACACCCTTGTGTGCCCAGCTCCTGCAGCTGAGCTCATAGCATGAACAGTTATCCCACAGCATTACCTGTAGCTGCCTGGCGATCCCCTGTTCAACTGATGCCAAGAGGACCTTCAAATGAGGCTAATACAGATGCCAAGACAGTGGCTGCTGGTGAGGAGGGAGGGCAGTTAAGGACTGTGCACTGCTCCGGGGATGGTAAAGAAGCTTTCAGTGACTTTGACTGTCCAAAGTGATCTGGCGGGGTGGTGAAGTGCCCTTTTTACTGGAGTACCTGCAAATGCTTCATTTTAATTGAGTTTTAAACAGCTGGCAGAGGGTCTAGTTTCTTTGAGAAGATTGTTGTTTGTTGTTGTGGTTTCATAGCAGACTGCCACAGGACACAACGTGGGGCTGCGTAGGCTGCTCCAGTCACCTCAGTAACAGGAACAGCAACTTCTCTAGGCCAAGCTCAGTAGTCTGTCAGCTAATTATCTCAACTGAGCTCTAATGTCAAGGTGGGTTAGTTGCATCTGAGAGTGACACAGTAACACTGAACAAATTTCTAAGGTAAATGGGTTAAAAGGGAAAATAAAAAGGAAAAAAAACCCCCAATCCCTGCAGCATTATTCTCACTGGAGAATTCAGAACAGCCAGTAGCAGTGTTCAGACAGCCATGAGGGAACTGAGGACACGGAGGATAATGCAGGGTTAGTCACCAGTCAGGCCCATAACCAGGTGCATGTGAGACTCGGTCACAGAACACACATTTCTCTGCTACTTGGGGTGACGGTCTCCTAACTGGGCGTCAGTTTTAACTTTACATCCGTAAAGCCACGCGATGTCTCTCCTTGGGCACTTAAAGTTATAAAATACAAACCCCCCGGTGTTTGGCAGACTGGGGCCTTGATGAACCAGGTATGTGCGTGGAGAACAGCAGAATGAAATGGTGCAGTAGAGGTGGAAGGGCTAGAGCTGTGATAGGACTTACAGGCAAGAAAAAGGTGTCTGTGGGGGAGGGAGATGATGGGGAGCATCTGAACTGACTTTCACAAACCAGTTCCTGAAATCCCTTGATTTCTACAGTAATGTTTAGTGTCTTTGGGATGAATGTTCTACACCTGAAACTGCCCATGTGGGAAAATACTCCTGAGTAGTACACGTGACCAGGCTTGGGTTACTGGGATTTCTGAATGCTGTACTTGGTTTTATACAGATTTGTTTCTATTTTTTATTTTGTTTGCTGTAATTTGAATCCTATTTGGTAACAGGAGTGCCACAGCAATATAAGGAGTGGTGCTGTAGTGGATAAGGATCCCAAGGCGGTAGTTAACCACAAGTGCAAGGAAGTTTCTGTGAAGCAGTTCTATAGGAACAAAATGTTCTGCCTGAACAGTTTCTGCACAGGGAGTTGTTCAAGAAACCAGGTTTGCTTCTCAGCCATTTCTTGGCTCAAAACCCATGGGCTGCCATGGAGATTTGGCCTTTGACCCTGCACTTGCCAGGTGTTAACTGTGACAGATATAATGACAGTTTATTTGTCTGGAGTTTTTAACATACAGGAAGGTAAGAACCATAGGGCTCTGCATTTTGCTCTTTTGATATGTCAAGATAAACTCCTGAATGTTCCATAGGCCACCCCTGTGTGTCTTTGGATCAACAAGCAGAGAGAAGTCCCTTGTGCCACCCAGCCAGTAGAATCAGCTGAGTGTGATACTCCCAGTTGTGGCAAGCATGTTTGAAATAACAGCTGGAATAGCAGAGGAGTTGTTGCTGCAAATAGAAACACCTGTCTATGGACACACACCTAGTTCAAGAAGCAAAGCCAGCTGAGCTGGGACAGCTGCCTGGGGAAGGTACGATGGGCTTAGGCTTTTGAAACAACGGGACTGTGAAAACCAGTAGTGTGCACTGTTACCTGGGTTTTGTGGAAAGATGAGTCCAGTTAACCAGGGTAGTAGAGCTGCTTTGTGCCCCCATACTGCTGTGAGAACCACTAAGTTAGTGCTCTCAAAGCCCTGAGTCAATAGGTGAATAAAGATCCTGAAAGACAACGTGCTAAAAGCCATAGAAGAGATCTTGTACATGCCTGTGGCATGATGAACTTGTGAAATTCGCTTGCTGCCATGTAAGGGTCAAGTGGAAAGCTTCACAAAGGGATTAAGGGACCGATGTGGCTAATCAGACCATCTAGTGCTACAGTTAACAGGCTGAACAGAAGTAACACAAACCTGCTACACTGAGGAAGTTGTGAGGAATCTCACCAAAGGTTTGGGTTATCCTTCACAGGCTTCCTGCAACATCCTTCAAACCTCTCAGTCTCCACTTTCAGGCTGCGCTTACCCTCACACTGCCAACAGTGTTCCTGGAGCCCACAAGTTCTGAACAGAAAATCATTTCTCTTGGGTCTATGTATTTTATTGCCACTGCAAGTCTGACCTCCCAGTATCTTCTGAATTGCTATTGACTAGCACATAATTTCTGGCTGCCCTTAGGAGGAAACAGAAAGGGATGTAAATTTACCTGGGAATGGGGGAAAATCACATAAATAATGAAAAAAATCTATGGGGAAACAGAGGTGAAATCAAAGATGGGTAATGAGAACTGACAAAAAAGAAGCAGTCTGTGTATATTTATTTTTGTACTGCATACACAGGCGTGTGCACTGGCACACACCTCTCTGCTGTGCCTAACACCTGGTGCTGGGGTTGGTTATAAAGAATACAAACGACATTCTGCTGTAAACTTTAAAGAATATTTAATAACTCTTAAAAAATAAAATGTATATTTTAGATTTTGTTCTTTATATGAATGCACAAAAAAAAAGTATCATTGTAGTTACGACGACAAAAATCCAAAGATCTGAGGAGACCTGCCCACTGCGGCAGGACACCCGTGACAGTCTAGGAGAAGTCACACTGGAACCCAACCAGAATTTCCCAGGGTGAGTCCTGACTTGGTTTTGTGCTGTGAATTGCCTCGGTGTCTAAGAGGGTCAGTCACGCTTAGCAAGAATCCTTGCAGACAACGCTGATAACGAGCCTGGTTTTAAAACAAATGCCACAACCCACCACTGGTTCCTTTGGCTCACCTCTGGTGCCACACCTGTGGCAGACCAGTGAAGCTCAGTGGTCAGTGAATGGTTTCACCTTCATCCCTGCACACCACCTCCTGTTCAAGCTCTGGAAGGGATCAGGCAGCTGGAAGCCAAGTGCACTGACAGACTCACCGTAACTAACCAATTCTGAATTGGGTTGTGCAGAGAGAGGGGTTCGAGTGGACTCGCGCAGCAGCCATGATGCTGATAAAATATTTCTCACAGCTTCTGTGGTGTTCCTTCCTCTCAGTACTATAAATCGTACAATGCTGCGATCAAACAAGTACTTATCCAAAAGAATGAGAAGCCTTTCTCAGTCTGTATTATTTGAGGGGAAGGAACAAACTTGTATTCCTACAACAGAAACTGGGGTGACTTTCTGTGACTGTGCACTGTGAGATGGAGAGCCAAAGCATTCTGTTATACAAGCAATAACATTTGGCTGCTTCTAACAGTTAACTGTACAGGAAAATAAACCATATTCTATGAATGCATGGAAAATAAACAATATTCTGTGAATATCTAAATGGCTATAGATACAGAGTGAAGATGAAAAGCCAGAAGTGTTTTGGACTGAACGTAAAAGCTAACTCCTGGTGCTGCTGAATTCAGAACGTCCAGCCACGGGCCCTGTGTCTCCGTGTCTTGTTGCTAAGCAGAAAGAACAACAAGTATAAATCAGGAGTGACCTCCTGCCTTTGGTTCTGTCTTTAATGTACTGATTCATCCTTCATGTTTAAAGGTAAGAAGTGAAAATAATACAAAAGACTTCACTAAAAACGACCACACACTAAGGGCAGCAATTGCAGTGACCCTGGTGTTGCTCTGCGCACACACAATACAAGCAGCTGTTTGGATGGGTGTTAGGTACCACGGGGTGTTTGTTTATGATCAACCAGTTCAACGGGATGTCTGCTACCCAACTGGGAACTATCTGTTGTTGTTTTTGTCAAAAAGGAGAGCGTTGCTGTTACAGATCACAAACCATTCTGGCCTTGTCAGCAGAGGAAGGATGGAACCCTTCTCAAAGGATTCCTGTCTCAGGCTTGTTCTGGGCAGTACGTTTGGAGAGCTGAAATGGGATTGTGCTGGTAATGCTTTAAGCACCATAATACCTGTTTGGCCTGTGTGAAAAGACTTAATAACATCAAATATAGAAAAAAAACAGTCCAGTTCAAATGAAAAATGTGTTCCAGTAACACCTCAATCTGCAGTGTAAGCATAGTGGTTAAAAAAGGAATTATTACCGTAACGCCTGGTCTGGTCTGGGGTTACTGTTGGCTGGTTGGGCATTTTCTTCTTTTCAGCCATTAATGCTGTTTCTGTTGCAGTGGCCAGGATTTACAAAGTGCGTATTGCTTATACTCCCTATAGATAGATGTTTTTGAAAACCCAGGCAAGATTTTCCTCCTAAAGACACCTAAACTGCAGAAAATTCTAACGGGCAACAGCGGAGCGTGACTTGTCTTCAACACATTTCCCTTTTCGTTTCTTCTGTAGGTTTGGCCCAAGTCGATGAGGCTTCTCCAGAGGCTCAGCACACATTACAAGGAGACTTGTGGGATGAGGAGTTGTGATTACTCATCTCCCTACAGCACCGTCAGACAGACTGATGAGAGGTGTCCTCGGTGGAGCTCTGTTACACAAGGGTTTGCTCTCCTCCACTGAGCCATCATCAGCCTCCTGCCTCTGTGTTAATGGTTAATGGCAGGGATCACTGCATACAGACTCATCTACCTTTTATCTTTCTTTAGAAGAATCAATGTTTTATTAATAGACTCAGTGCTCTGTTATGCTGCTTCAGTGCAGGAAACGCTGAGCTGTCAGCAGGAGGACCTGTTGGAGGGAGCTGCAAACCATGGTGCAGTCACCTCAAATGGTGTCTGTGCGGGTAAGAAAGGAACTGAGTGGAAAGGAGTGACCTTGCAGCACCTCCTTCGGTTATAGGGTGTCTGTGTGTGGGCTCCTCACTCAGTTTAGCCTCTGCCTGGGGTCAAAGCCTGTTAACATTTCTCAGGGCTTGTTAGGACAGCAGTAAAATCTTTTTGTGGTAGCGAGGTGGCTGTGATAGCGATTGGGGAGCCACAGAAAACACAAGATACATGTTACTTTCATCTTGGGCTGCACAGCTCAATGCCTGCTGCTAAAGAGTGGGGATGTGTGGAAGTGGGGGTAAGGCTTGGGAGGATACCTGCTCTTTCATGCACCACAGAGTCCTCAGCTCTGCCCCACAAAAGTAGTTTGGGCCTGAGGTGAGAAGACTGCAGGAAATCAGCAGAGACAAAACTCACCCAGAATCTGTGAGAGCCATGTTTGTGAATGGTGCAGGTCCAGGATACTGATGGGTGTTGAGGACAGTGTTCCCTACCCTGTGGGTTGGCAAGTCCAGCTCTACTGCTGGGAATCACCTTTAAATCCAAGTAAAATATCTCTCCTGGTGTGACCTGCTGTTGTAAACACTACAGCTACCATGTGGCTCTCTGTTGCCTGAAGTGGTTGCACACGTGCAGTCTGTTGTGGCAGGAATGGCTGCATTGGGCTTTCTGGAAAAACAGGGCACCATGAGGGTGTCTGGAATCTGCTGTCAGTGGCAAAGTCCTCAGAGGCTGGGAGCAGGCACTTTGCCCAGGACATGCCAGCATCTCCCTGCTGGTGTTAATTTAACTTCGTCACTAGGAGGTGGGCACAGAAAGGTGCTACGTAAGTTACTTCAGTTGCAGGGTGGGGAGGCTGGGCAGCTGGTGGCTGGATTTTGATCTCTGCGAATTCCAGGCAGAGGGAGGTGAGTCTGAAAAACAGACCTGAGAGGTGACTTTACTTCTAACAAAAACCGATGGGGCTTGGCTGTTGTAAACATCAGCACAACAAAAAAATCCAACCCGAAAGCTACACATGAAAACATCCAAAGTCTCAGAAAAATGAGCAATGTGGAGAAGATTCTTCCTCAGCAAGGCCAACTCTGTCATACCTGCAGACGGTGAGATCCCCAAGGAAATTAATGAAATGGCGACATTCAGGGAAAGAACTGCTGACAGCTTTGTACGGATCTTCAGGTGTGGAAATGACTGATATTTTTTGGCAGCCTTACTTGAAACGGGATGATAAAAAATACACCTGTAGTAGAATGACAGCAAGAGCCCACTCACAAGTTGTTTACTGAAATGAAGATACAGCGGAAAGTAATTACTTGCTTCCCAGAGGTAAACATGATAGTGCCTCCTCCAAGAAGTAATAGTGGGTTAGTTCAGTTGGAATGTAAAATGGGAGAGAAAGGTTCCCTCTTTCTGAGGGTAGGTGCTGGGTATTTCCACTTCCGTGAGGGCCGGTGTGTGTAATGAATGGAATATTTGTATTACAGACACGGTCAACCCTCTAAATGCCACTGGCAATTAATAAGTGAGGCAATGTCCAATATGGTTTTCCCTTCACAGCCAGAGCTCACTGTACAGATTCTGATTAAAAGCCTGACTGTGCAACGTGTGAGATTAAAAATCCTCCTTTCAAATAACCCATTTCTGACGATGAGTCTCTCCTGGCTACAAAAGCATCTTGAGACGCTTGAAGGCAGGGCTCTGCTTGACCGTGACAGTTTAGCTGTGTGCAAACTGTAGTAAAATGACAACTAGCTACTCTGTGCCTTCCTCCCATGCTGGACAACACACTTTCCTATGGCCCCTCTTCCAAACCATACAGCGTGGGAAGGCTGGGCAGGTGTGGAGGTTGCCTCAGTGTGATCGTCTCCTAACAACGGCTGGCAGATCAGCCCCTGTGAGCAGCGGCCTTTGCCTGGGGCCAAGGAGAAGGAGCCATCGCTCTCTGGAGCTTTCCTTCCATGTAAAGCCAAGGCTGCTGCTTACCTGTGCTGGTTCAAGTACTGACTTTTTCTTTTCTTCCTCCTTCAGTAAAGTGGGGTGAGTCACAAAAATCTTCAGAAATTATTACAGCATTATACACAGTTTATAGTACAAAGGGGGGGAAAAGAAAGTCAGATGAATGAGCATGAAGGAGATTTCTCCTGTGTCCTTCAGAGGAGGAGCAGAAAGACCAGGAATGGTATCTATGCGCAGTAGGTATCTGCCTTCACTACCTGGCAGTACATGGTCATTGCAAAGGTGAGTCCGAGAATCTGAGGGAGAAAAACAAATGTCAGTAAGTAACACCCCTCCATTTACTGACACAAATCACAGAGGAAAGCAAGTTCCACTGGGTCTGTCCACACAGAGGGCAGTGCATCACAGCTCACGTCCCTGTTCTCTTCCTAGTTTCAGCCTTTTGTCCTTCCCTGTACTGCTACTTAACAGAATGCAGAGGGAGAGTTCATTTCTCTATGAAAAGCAGCCACCAGGTTCCAGCAGGTGCATTGAAGAGAAACATCTAGATGTCTTTTGCTCAAAAGTACGTTGCAGTAGCCACCTGCAGATGTGGGGGTCTCTGGTGCTGTCAGACAGTGGGGGTTCTTCCTTGCCCCAGTGGATGGGAATGCGGTTTACTGTACTGTCGCTGTTCCTTTCCACGTGATAAACATGTGCAGGGCCTTGTGGGGGCCACTGGGACTCTCCACACGTTAATTACCAAGAGGCGGTTACTAGTCCTTCACCAGGGCCCTGTGAATACTGTCATTGAAAGAAAGGCTGGCCATGTCCGAATGTTCTGTGTGAACTCAATTCCTACTTTATAAATAATTTCTTTTAAATGGTAACAAATTTTTGACTAATTCCCTTCCCAGTTTTCCACAGTGAAGTATGGTTCTTAGTCTCTCGAATGCTATCCTAGAGCAAGTTCATGCCATTCATCCCTTGAGCAGTGCCTTCTCCTGCCTAGCAAAGGCACACCTTCAGGTACAGAATAAAACCCATGCTGGCTGAATTTGTTTTGTAATTTGAAGTGCTCGTGACTGAAGGAGGTGGTTCTGCGTGTCCCTATGATTGTCCGCATGGAAACAAAAGCTGTCGCATGCTAAGGACCAGAAGAGCAGTGTAACGGCAACAAGTAAGGGAACCCAAGTCCTTTTAGCTGATATAGCAGCAAAACTTTCACCATCAATTAAACTCAGTCGCACAGTGCAGCTGGAATAGACTAAAGATCTGTGTCCTGAGGTGTCTTCTCTGTATTTCACAGTATTTACTAGGGATATGAGAGCATACATTAGAATATATAAATATAATTTGTGAACTGTCTCAAGTGTTTTCTCCCATGCAGGTACTTCCTTTCTGCCTTCTGTCTTTCTGACAGACCCCAACTAGAACCAACATTCATCAAAAGGGGTCATACATGGGCTGTTGAGGGTTTAATGCATCTTTAAAAGTCTCTAAATGCTGAATAGACGCTCAAAAGCTGTCTTTTAAAATACGGTCGTATTATTATAGCCTGCCTCTTGGGTTGGATTCATTTAAATGGTTGGACATGATGACCTTACACATCTTTTCCAACCAAAACAATTCCCTACTTACAACAGTCTTACACTGTCTCTCTCCTTTACAAACATCCCCAAAACTCTGTGGCTGTCAGGCTATGAGGAGTCAGGCATGTGCATTAATAAGCTGCAGCCAGCACGTGACAGATGAGTCAGTCTGTGCCATTCTGCCCACACGGGCAGTGGTGGGGTACCTCTGGAATTCCCTTCTCCATACAGTGATTGAGCTTCTGTCTGTGGAGGGCAGGGAGTACCTCACATCTGTGACTGACCTGAGCCACTCAGTAAAGAGCCTGAGCTTTGCAGTGCATCATCAGACAGTGTGTGCTGCAGCCCTAGTGCAGCACCTCCGCCAGGGCATCTGAACTGAATTAAAGCACAGAAGACACAAATCTCTCAGAGTTTTACATCCTTCAAAACTGGGAATTACTGAAACAGGCTTGAGCAGAGTATGTCTGCTTCTGTGGTTACTGATATAGCTACGATTAGTTAGGATTTGAAAATGGATATTGAACTATACCTGCACCATAGCTGTGCACAATCCGAAGATTCCCAATGCTAGTAAGTTTTCCTGGAGCCATATTTTCACTGATTCATAGCAAGGCTGGAAAATAAACAAATCCAGAACATTGTATTGGCCATAAACGCATGGCTCTTCTCCCCTGGGAAGATACAGCGAAGAGCTGGATCTGATTAAGCTGAGCAGTAGCATAGATTAATCATTTCAGCACCGAAGCAACTACTGCGTATTTCTGGGAGGAACCCTGAATGAGGAGAACTCTCTGTGATGCCCCACAACTGTGCATCTCAAGAATTCTGTGTCAGCATAAAATGGGCCAGTAACTAACAAGCTGTGGACTTGAGTCCTCTGGGCCCTCTAGAAACACCCAAACAACCTGAAGTAGTTACAACTTCAGAAAGAGCCTTTCCTTTTCTCTGTGTGTCAGGAAATCAGTTTATTACGAATAAGTATGTAAATAAACCCCAGAGGTTGCCGGGAGGGCTCTCAGTAGCCACCTCTGCTGCACATGGGCCCATTACATACATTTTCCATCATTTCAAATTGCAGTCTGGGCGCTCCTCCATGGTTTGCTTCCTGCTTTAAATACTGCAGTAACTGTAACCTCAAGTTCCTGGCTCAGCTTGGGGAAGGGTGAAATTGGCCCAAGCAGAACTTTAAATACTGAGTAAATAATACCGAATGTCTGTCAAACAACTGTGCAGAACTGTGCCCTTTGCCTCGCTGCTGCCTGTGGCCAGCAATCATTCAGCAACCAGCCAGTGTCTTCCTCCTACTCACCAGAAGACACAGTGTTACCTCACACTGATTTTCTTCATACCCCCCAAAAAACGTAAGAGGAACTTTTAAGCCCTCAAATTCAGAATTTGACTTGGAGAGGAGAATTTGACTGAAGAGGAGGAAGGAAGCCATGTTCAGTGGGAATCAGCCTCTGCCACTGCCAATCCGTGCGTATGAGATCACACTGGCAAGTGTCCAGGAGAGCTTCACTCATGGCTTTCACAAACCATTAGAATCAGCAAAACTTCCTTATAGTTCCACTTCATCAGATGGCCTTACTTCCCATCCCTCCTGGGTAACTGCCCTACCCTGCCGATTAATTAGCACAGAGAACTGCTGAGCCCATTTCCAAGCAGAATTCAGGCTCTGTCTGCACTTAAAGTTCATGCTGAGGACATTGTAGGGAAATTATCCCATGGAGCTTTGTATGTGATTACAGGCAAGGGTGGAAACTCACTGCTGGCACTTCAGTGGAGCAGTTCCTACTTTCTGCACAATCAGAAAAGCCTACAGTGGCAGGAGCCAAGTCCAGGCACACACAGTCCTCCCGCCTCACTCCTGCCTGGGCCACAATAAGCTCTGGCTGCTGCTCCAGGGCTTGTGCTGTGTGTGTGGGGAGCTATTTGCCTCTACCTCCACCCAACTCCAGAAAGTGGGACATGAAAAGGGACAATCCTGCCACTTCCTAGCTATCAGGTGGAATGTGCTCATCTGCAGTATGAAACAACAGCTTAGATTGGAGCCTCTGGCTCATAAAAATAGTTGCTAAAATTGGTTGTTCCAATGGATGGCAAAAGCCAGAGCTCAACGTGAGCCTTCTGAACCCACCTGATTAAGATGAGGAAGGGTACAACATAGCTCATCATTCAGACGGCCCTGCAAGCACTGTGTACCTGGCCTGTAAGGCAGCTGTTGAGCTGCTGCTGGAGACCTACTCACCTTTCTCCACCAGGTCCCTGGGGAGTGGAGTCCACAGTTCTCACTGAACTCTAAGCAGCAGGAGTCTGGCACCCGGGTTGCGTTGTACACTTCAAACCAGTCAGTGTAGTTGTTGACGCCACAACATCTGAACTGGAAAAAGAAGAACCAGACAGTACCCTGAATATGAGCTGTCACTGACTTCTGGTTGTTCCGTCTTCTGCCTCCCGGAGCTGGACCTTCAGTGCATTTCAATTACAGCAGCAGAGGCTCAAAATTTTAAAGAAATGCAGTATTTTCCTCAGCTTTACCCAAACAGGCCCTTTCCCCCCACTCTTTTATGATGTTTAAATGTGTTCTGGTATGTCAGGAGTGCTGATACAAGCCACAAAGGCACCTGTTTGCAGTGGCCGGACCAGAAACGGGACAACCCCAACCAAGTGGTCGTGGCTGAGCACATTGTAACAGTGATTTGCAGCTTACTGTCAGAAACAAAATGTTATTTAAGATACAGCACCCAGGAGATGAAAGCTGTGGATCTCTACATCTCCCTCTAAGATGTTAATTACTGATCACCTCTTAAAAGTCTCTGCCAATCAGTAGAAGATGAATTTCCTCCTCTTCCCTCTCAGGCGCAGCTCCTTAATGTCATCTGGTGCTGTTAAGCATTTGTGCTTTCATTTCTGTCTGCACAGGGCACACATGTACACGGACTGTGTTAGTGCTGCATCAGAAGGTTTGTTGCCTTTGGTAGTGGGATGAAAGGTATCGGAAATGTACAGGGACCATCCTCCCTCTCAGGGAACTGGAACATTGCAGTGGTACAGAACACTCGAAGCTGTGTTTTACCCTATAGATGCAGGTACACCGGCTGCCACTCCTGCACTAATACAAACAGCGGAACTCACGGGTGTTCAGACGCTGCAAATGAGTAGAACAAGATGCCACTGAGCAGCAGAAGTGGTCGCTGCTCTTGGCAGTGTTTCACACTCTTCCCAGGCTCTGTCAGCTACCTATTTAGCCCCAAGCGCCTTCCCAAGAGCTGAATTTTTAAATGTGCTATTTATGTAGCTTGGGCAGTATTTTGCATCCCTATAGAGACCATTCCTCTTGCTTCTCATTGACTTGTCGTGCAGACATCTGCATCGCCAGAACCAAATATTTAATGTGGATCCTGATGCTTACAGTGTCAGGAAGAAGAGTTTTTCCCCCAAATCAGTAGTTGCAGAGCCTATGGGCACAGAGAACTGAGCGTTCGGCTCCTCTTGCACACACAAGATCCACCAGCCAAGACCAATAGAGGGCAGAGGTGTCCCGCGCTGCCTTGTGCATCGAACGATGCTTTGAGCACTGGCTGAACATCAGCTGTGATAGAGACGTTTCAGTGCTCCAGCACTTGTTTTTCTTCTGCCAAGAAACCCTTCCTGGACTAACGGCTATTCCCCCACAAGGTTCTGCTCAGAATCCTGATTTGGGCCGTGGCAGGAATCAATCCTGAACTTGCCACTGTTTGATTTGTGAGCTTACAGGCTTCACTTTCTACAAGCTGACCTGAAAGTAAAAGAAGTTAGTGACTTTCTTTTTTAACCTGCACGCCAGACAAGAGCTCCGTGTGCAGCAGGCCCCAGAAGCAGCCAGGAGCAGTGTGGAACACCAAGCATGCACTTGAGGAAAGCTGCTTTATCTGGCAATCTAACAAGAAGGTCTTGCAAGCTGTCATCATTAGAGTCAGGAGGCAGCTCTTTGATAGACAGTGAGAAGTGACAGGGTGTAAATAGCAAGCCTTGGAAGTGGGGCTCATCTGTGATGTGGAAAGTACAGCGGTACATGCTGAGACATTTGAGTGATGTTTTGGCCAAAAACAAGTGACACGAGTTTGCATAAATCGGGACTAGACCCTTCCTCCCCATAATACAGCATGGCTGAGGGTGTCAAAGGCTGACAGGCTGAGGAGATGAAGATGAAGTACTGGTCCTTATCATCAGGGCTCACTAACAGGTCCAGGACAGCTGCTCCTGTAGAGCCTATGAGGCAGAAGGAGGCTAAGCAATGCGCTACTGCTGGGGAATCCAAAGAAAAAGTTTCCCTGGGACAGGGGAACCAGGAGGGGATGCAGTTGCAAAGGCAAGCTGTGGTCACACACACTGCCTGTCCATGCAGATCCTCTGAGTATTGCATGCAAGTAAACGATTCATACTGATCCCTGCCTGGCAGATAAGACAGCCCCAGTGCTGGGGGACAGGGCTGAGAGAAGCTCAAGAGTGAAAGAAGAACGAAATAGCATGAGGACCAACAGTGTTAGGACTGAAAGAAGTGAAATCTGGAAATGGAACTAAAACAGATACCAAGTTTTTGGAAGATGAAGTATGAGCAGTGGAATTAAGCAGCACATGCTGCACAGCCCTGAAGGAGAGAAGGTGATGAACGCTGAAGAGCACAAATACCATGGAAGGCACAGAGTGCGTGAGTGAGCAGTGCCCAGTGAGGACAAAGCCAGTGAATGGCATTTCCAGGGAGAGAAAGGGCAGTAGGGTAAAAAGACAAGAACAAAGAAACCAGCAGTGGGACTAAATGAGTGATCAGTACAGATCATAGAATCATAGTATCATTAGGGATTGCAAGGGAACTCAAAAGATCATCTAGTCCAATCCCCCTGCCACAGCAGGATCACCTAGACCAAGTTGCACAGGAGCAGATCCAGGTGGGTCTTGAACATCTCCAGAGAAGGAGACTCCACAACCCCCCTGAGCACCCTGTTCCAATGCTCCGTTACCTGCCCTGTGAAGAAGTTCCTTCTGACATTTATGTGCATCCTCCTATGTTCCAGCTTGCACCCACTGCCCCTTGTCCTATCACCAGATGACCTTGAGAAGAGCCTGGCTCCATCCTCCTGACACCCATCCCTCACATATTTATAGACATTAATGAGGTCACCCTCAGCCACTGGTTTGGGGTCTCCAGAATTAACACTCTTTAAAAGGGGTAAACTATTAAAACTGCCAGCTACTGCCCTAAATAGCAGTGACTTTAAAACACCTTGACCTGGACACCAGAGGTCATGTGACTCTGGGTTGTGGCTGTGGAGGAACAGGTGGATGGCTGTGGTTGTGCCTGTCCATATGAACACATGTGGGTACTTCTGGTATAACGTGCCAGTGGGGTAGTAGCAGTCCTGGGTATGCTTGCACAGCACTTGGCAGAGTTGCTCAAACAAACAAAAGCTTTTCAAATGCCACTGAGTATCTAAGCTCCTGCTGCTCAACGTTTCCAGGAATACTGACAAGACGCTGCTGTTTCACATGTTTTGTGTGGGAGGCTCTGCCTCCCTACATGTCAAAACAGTCTTTCCCCTCCTTTGTTTGCTCACCCATGGGGTTCTGAAGTAGTTCCTCAGTTCTCAAGAGCTTGGGACACATTGGGTCTGTCCAGCACAAGCGTACAGTCACACGTTGTGCTGCTGAGGGGAGCTCTGCCCAGCTGAGCAGCACTGAGGTCTCTGTGCTGCATTTAAAGAATGCAACACTGCCTGCAGACAGCTAACTTTTGTGTTTAAAAGTCGTGTAGATGGTGCTCAAGGACAAGGATTAGCAGAGAGCTTGGCACAGCTGAGTTAATGTCTGGACTTGATCTAAAGGTCTTTTCCAGCCTAAACAATTCTACAATACTCACTGCTGCTCTAGCACAGGGTACCGAGGGCTGGTAGTTCCTGTTGAACGCAGCGTTTCCACCTTAGTGCAATAAGACTGTTGATGACTTGGTTTTTTGTACATGTCTCACTGCCAACCCTAGTCCTGAAGGCCAAGTAGGCTTTATTTTCTTTGCCAAATTCTTGCCAAATCAGTCAGGCTGGGATAGGGTGCGTGAAAAATAAACAGATACCCACTGCTTGCTGCAGAGAGGTTCTAGCAATTCCCAGTATTCCAGTTCTGTGAACGTGACAGAGAACTAGGGACAAGGTACGGTGCCTTTTATACACCTTCCTCCACCACTGTAAAAAGTGGTGCATTTAAGTTTTATTCCAAACTTGTGCCTAACAGGCAGGTTCGATGAGCTCAGCAGTAATGCTGAGGTATGGCTGGATCTAGCAGAATCAATGACTGCGTTAGAGAGAGACGGTTACATTTTGTTCTCAGTTACAGTGGTCTAACTAGACATGAAAGGCATTACCCAGCACTCAAACTGAGCCGAATTTGCTCACTTTAGTGAAGCTAATGCGTTTTCTGCATGCCTCTCAAATTACTGCCTAGTTAGTTGAAAGGAGCAGTGTTCAAATATTGATCACAAAGATCCTGGGATGAAGCAACATTTTAAAAATTAATGCCCGCATCTCCTTTCTGAATGATCCCCACCTGTAAGCACAGCCAGCAGTGGCTGAGAAGGAGTCACCTCTCAGGATAACTTCTACCCTGAGCCATCAGAACATTGGTCACGTTTCACACTGCTTTGTAAGCGTCCGTAGTTTTCAGTCACAACATGCAAAAAAGTCACCTGCTTGGGGTTTCTGATCCTTTTAAGGTTTGCAACGCTCCTGTGAAAGGCTGTGAGTTTGGTTAGCTGAAGGTATTAAAAAGAAATCAATAAAATGTTCTAATTTGGAGCAGCTCCCTGACCTGGAGGCTTAGTGCAACTGCAGAATGTCTGGTGCTTTTCCTCTAACACATGAGACACGTACCGGGCTCAGCTCAGCTCCTTTACCTGAAATCTGAACACATCAGTTGCTGACCAAAACTACACCTCCTTCCTAAAGATGGGTCTGGTGGATCCTGTTTCTACCCTTGTTCCCAGTTATGCAGGAATTGTACTTTTATAAATCTAGAAGCACAAAGGCTTAAGAGAAGAAATCTCCTACTAAAAGGTACTGAGGCCTTTCACACCTGAAAGGCTGAAACAGAGTAGTCAACCACTCATGAGTCCCTGTGTGGGGTATCCCTGCTCCCAGCCCAAACTCCCCTCTGATTTGTCGTCAGCCAGCCTCACACAAATCAGATGCCATCTCAGTGGGTTTCTGTTGCTGGAAAACCTCTTTTCCCCCTTCTTTAAGCAGAAGTGGCCATACAGCTGCGTTGGGGACGATCTCTACCTAAGCTACTAACAGGAGAAATGAAGAACTATGCCAGAACTTAGATTCCGTCAGAACTGAGCCTACTGCTTTAACCACAGTGTCATCCTTCTCCTGAGGTTCTGAAAAATACTTCTGCAAAGAAAGTGAACTGTGAATGTGGGAAGGACAAGGACTCATTATGATTTCTGTTACTGTCATCTCTTTTACTTGTCATGCTTTCTTCTGAGGCTGCTGTTTTCCATCCCTGTACAGACATGGCCCATAGATCAACTAATGACTGATGTCTACCAGCCCCATTAGGGAAGTCAGTGTTGAAACACATCCTATATGGCACCATGGTTAACTCTAATGTCAGGGGCTTGTGAGCGCTGTCTCTTGGGAGCAAAAACACAAATGGCAAGCCTGGGCTGGGACTTACCCTTCAGTAAGTCCCCTGTGTAGCCCTAATCCTCCTATCAGTGATTACACTCAACTGATGAGGGATATAAGGGATAACGATTATTACTGAACACAAAAAATAATACTTGGCATTTCCATGGCGCTGCTCAACTGCAAAGCGCTTTACATAATTAACCATGCTGGGATTGCCTTTGCTGCACCACTGCAATAGTCTGTCCCTAAATAGTTTTGAAAAAGGCATCTGAAAACCAATTACACAGAGCAGTAAAAACAGATTGGTGGGAGTTCTTCACTCTCCTTTTCAGTGCCCAGCACGAGGAGTACAGAGACCTTATGACTGCATTGCTGTCAAGAGGGCATGTAGTGATTCCATAGCTGCCACGTTAGAAGACAGTGATATAACACAACTGTACATGGCTTGTGAGATGGCACTTTCCTGTTACCTTTTGGGGTCCTAAGACCTTTCCAACATGAGTGTCATTTCAAACTGTAAGATGTTCTTGGAACTGTAGTAGCTTTCAAGGCTGAAGGAACAGTATGACAGTCGGGCATGATCTGCAGCACTACACAGAACACAGACTCTCAGGTCCTGTCTCAAATCTGCACCTGTCACTGAACAAAACCATTTCTTTCAGACATCCCTGTCTTGATTTTAGAAAAAAAGAATCCACCCTGCTGCTGTACAGCAGCTTCCTACCATCACCTACCTGCACCTGGGGGTTTTAGCTCTTGGATCACTTTTCTTTCAAAATCCTTTTCCCATTCTGCCCTCTTTTTAAGGGCTGCAATCACACCACTACTTCATCTTCCCCTGGCTATATCAAGCTTTTTTAATTTCTCCCTGTATCATATGTTTCCAAAAGTCTCATTATTCCTTTACATCTTTCCTGGATCCAATCTCACTTGCGAACTTCTTGAAGAAAATGTGACTAGGTGAGCTAGACATCATATCTGTCACTTCACCTATTTTACAGAAAGGAGAGCAGAGCCTGGGCTTTATATCCCCTCAGTCCTCCAAATAATGCTTTTCCCTTTGGTACAAGTGCTTCTTCCTGAAGCCAAGTTGGAGGTCTCATTTTTGAAGCCGAGCAAATAAAATCAGAAAGATCAAGACCTGCTTCATTCAAGAAGCAAAGCAATTCAAATCAGAAAGATCATCCCCAAGAGAACTGATTGAACTGACTCAAAAGAGAGGGACAGCACTAATAAACCTGAGATCAGCGGTGGCAATTCCTCAGGAAGCCAGAAAAGGACAGAGAGGAGGAAGCCAGCTATAGTTTTCCAGTACTTAAGAGACCAACTCTGTTAGAGAAAAACACAACAGTGGTGGCAGCATGGAAAAATCATTCCCAGTCCATCTGTGAATGAAGGACAGGCCAGTTCTGCTGGGAGAACCACAGCTGGGTTCAATTTTAACACTAGTGGTAACCAACAACAGCAACAAAAAGAGACAGGAAAGGCATGAAAAACAGCTGGAGCAGTTCTTTATCATGATACTGTTCTTTAAAGAGAAGGTACCACTGACCATCTACCTGACGATCTCCTTCGCCCCCCTCAGCACAGAATGATGTGATACTTAGGTGTCAACGCAACAGATATTTTTAAATGGCCAAATGAGAAAGAAATAAAAACTACCATTTGTTACAAACCCGAAGAATTTCATTGCTTCTGTACTGTCTGGTTGGGGAGATTGGCTTGGGATCTGGAGATTTAATTAGGTTCACCACCAGAACATGAAGTTACAGAACCCAGAGGATAAACAGGAAGAAAAACCACAAAAAAAGAGCTCAGACTTACATCTGTTTGAATGATGCTCCACCCATTAGTTAGGCCAATGTTTCCATCTGTCCCATACAAATGAAGCCCCTTCTTCAGGTCCTGTTGAGCATACTTGTCAATCTGAAACAACAACAAAGGCACAAAGCTCAAAATCTGCCAAGTTCCCATTCCAGACTCACAGTGCATGGGGCAGGGAGATGCTCACAGTGGTCCCATCCTGAAACAAGTAAAATTCCATACAGTACCTGAGGGGTTAATGCTCCTGTCTGCCATCACACACCTCCAGAACATCTTTTACCTTCTCACCTACCTACGAAAGCACTACAGAGACTGGATTCTGTGCAATCACTTTTATTCTTTGCTGCAGATGAGGCCCGTGTATGGAAACACCCATCTGCCCACAGTATTTCCTTTTAGCTTAACATTTTTGTGACCAAGTTCTTCTCAGCATCTCCCCTACAGTTCCTGGGAGATCATCACTGGCATTACCACTGATGCTTTGAACTGTTTGCTCTGTCAGCCAGGGTACCCCACTTCTCACAGCAGGGAATGACCCATTCAAAATTCAGGATTTAACAATTGAGTTGCTAAAAGGAGCTGCTCTTCAATAAATGCACTTCAATTGGTGTAATCGAAGTACAAGGTTCTGCTTTAGAGGCTTCTGCAAACTGAGGATGGTGCTTTCTTGTCGAGAGACCTGTCTTGTTCTCTTCTCCATCAGTCTGCTACCGACTTCACTGCAAAACATGTACCACTGAGATCTTTCTGCTGCAACTGTCAAAAACCCCCTAAAATTACATTAGCCATTGGCTTTATGGGGCCAGTCTGAGTTAATACTCTGTCTTCAGAAAGACACAATGTGTCCTGTACTGACGGCTCATTCCAGCTGAGGAGATCTGGAGTAACCAATGCTAATTCTGAGTTAGCAGAGGTGACAAAGATTTTCTGCTTCTACCATAGACTTGGGTTTTCCTTCAGGTTTCTTCAGTCAGCATTGTTTTCACTTGCTGCTGGGAAAAGGAGGGGATGCAAAGCATCTGCCACAGTGTAAAAGGGGAATTTTGAACCCGCTACATCACAGATCTCATAGAGCAAATGTAAAGTTAAGCAACAATATGATTCCACAAAAAACTGACATCAAAACTTTATCACATCCAAGAAATCTCTGCTCTGTGTGCAAAGGCTTCTACTGTGCTTTCCAGTTCTTTTGTTTCCTTCCCATAAGGTTACCACCATCAAGCTGAGCCACCAGCTGAAGCAGCTTTAGGGTGGCACAATGAAGATGTACAACTTAATCCCAGCACCTTCACCATCACACTGGTGCCTTCTTGTGGATGACTGTCTTGAGCAGTAGGTGCTGTGCAGCCACTTCAAGCTGCTTTTGACTTCACACAGAGATGATACACAGTAACTGGGAAATTAATTAGAAGAGAAGACCCAAGCTGAAAGCTATCGTTGTATTTGGAATATAGTTGAGAAAATTACAGGCAATAAATGATAAACATATACGTGTGTGTGGGATTCCTAGAAGTCATTTAGGAATTAGATTGAACTGGGATTTAGCTTGTTACAGCTCTCTCAGTCTCAGCTGTATCTTGAGCAGAGCCAGCAATTAGGATGGAAGGGATGGTTCTACAGCTGGTCTGAGGGAGACTCTGAAGTTTAGAGTGATAAAGTAATTAATTCTGTAGAGACTCCTGACCTTCCAGCAAATCAAGATTCCCACCCAGTTTAATGCCTTCTGCAAAATGACTGAGGGTGTAGTCAAAGCCCTCATCCAGACTATCAATAAAGATGTTAAAGAGAACTGGCCGCAGTACAGAGCTGGTAGTCCACCCAAGCCGTGAGCAGCCGTTTCTACAGTAGAACACCATGGGAAATGGTGTCAAAGGTCAGACGGGTGACACATTGGGTGTCAGATGACGATGATGAATAATAACAACATTTGATAACCAAGGGCTGCTCTGGCAGGGTGGTTGGACTAGATGATCTTTTGAGGTCCCTTCCAACCCTTAATTTTCTGTGATACTGTGTGATTCTTCAGGGACATTGCAGATAAACCTAACACTAGAGACAATGTAGGCCCACTTGTTGAATTGAGGTGGGTGCCCTGGTCACAGAGAATACAGAGAAAGCAGATACTGAATTATCTTCTTTGCCTCTGCCTGTACTACTGCAGTCTGTCCTGAAGAGCCCCAGAGGCCCTCACTGAGGGCCCAGAGGAAGTCAGGACAAAAGAGGAGTTTGCCCTGGCTGACGAGCATTGGGTTAGAGACCAATTAAGCAATCTGAATATGCATAAATCCATGGGTCCTGATGTGGTGCACCTTCAAGTGCTAAGGGAGATGGCAGAAGTTATTGTTAGGTCACTCTCCATCATCTTTAGTAAGTCCTGGGGAACAGAAGAGGTACCTGGAGGACAGCAGATGTCACTCAAATCTTCAAAAAGGGTAAGAAGGAGGACCCTGGTAATTATAGACCGGTCAGCCTCACCTCCATCCCAGG
>VZRI01005974.1:74668-189648 GCA_013397515.1 Upupa epops
GGACTGCATGATTGAGTAGTGAGGTGGATTGTGAACTGGCTGCAGGACAGAAGCCAGAGAGTAGTGGTTAATGGGACAGATACAGGCCTGTATCCAGTGGAGTTCCCCAAGGGTCAGTACTGGGACCAGTACTATTCAATACATTCATCAACAAAACAACCTGGATGAGGGTATTCTCCACAAGTTTGCTGATGACACAAAGTTGGGAGGAGTGGCTGACATGCCAGAGGGCTGGGCTGCCACTCAGCGGGACATAGACAGGCTGCAGAGCTGGGCAGAGAGAATTTAATGAAATTCAACAACAGTTCACTGCATCTGAGCAACTACAATCCCAGGTACCAGTGTAAGTTGGGGACTGACCTGTGGGAAAGCAGTGTAGAAGAAAAGGACCTGGGTGTTCTGGTGGGCAGCAGGATGACCAGGAGCCAGCAATGAGCCCTTCTGGTCAAGAAAGCCAGTGGCACCCTGGGGTAGATTAGAAGGGAGGTGGTTGAGAGAGGTTCTTCTCCCCCTCTACTCTGTGCTGGTGCTGGCTCTGTACTGCATCTGGACTACTGTGTCCAGTTCTGGGCTCCTCAGTTCAAGAAGACCACAGAACTGCTTGAGAGAGTCCAGCACAGAGCCACGAAGATGGTTAAGAGAGTGAAACATCTCCCTTGTGAGGAAAGGCTGAGGAAACTGGGTCTCTTTAGCTTGGAAAAGGAGAATGAGGAGTGACCTTATTAATATTTATAAATGTGGAAAGGGTAAGTGTAGGAGGATGGAGCCAGGCTCTTCTCAGTGGCATCCAAAGACAGGACAAGGGACAATGGGTATAAGCTGGAACATAGGAGGTTCCACATAAGATGAAGAACCTTCTTCCTGGTGTAGGTAGCAGAGCACTGGAAGGGGCTGCCCAGGGAGGCTATGGAGTCTCCATTGCTGGAGACATTTAAAACCTGCCTGGACAGGTTCCTGTGTGACTGGATCTAGGTGATCTTGCTCTGGCAGGGGGACTAGACTAGATGATCTTTTGAGGTCCCTTTCAACCCCTAACTTTCTGTGATTGTTTGACTTTATGTAGTAACTTATGATCAACATCTACAATACCTAAGAACAAGGTTTTATTAATCCATGTGAGCTTTGCCACATGGAAAAGTCTGAGGAGATGGCCTCCCCAGACAGTCCTGCTTTCCTGGAGAAGATGCACTAGCAAGCAACTTGCTGAAAGAAAAACTAACCACTTTTCCTTACTCAGTAAGTGTGAGAATTTTTCCAACCCCACCCAATGTGGGTGTGTGTCTCACGTCTGACCTCTCTCAGCAATGGGTAGGTTGTGGCTTTGGAACAGGCACAGATTGTGCTGGGAACTGCATTGTCGGGTTTACTTTTCTATTTCATGCCCATTGAGTTGGGAAGGTGTCTGGAGCCCTCACAGAGTTTTATGAGTTTACACACACAGACAGGGCTTTCTGTTTCTTTGAGTGCTTGTAATTGTAGGGTTTTACATTGTTCTCCTTTACTAAAGTTTCTAAGTGACCTCCTAACCCTGTGTGCTGTAAATGCATCGGAGAGTGCTGTTCTTGCAGGAGCAGCTGATTTTAAACCCCTCTTTCACAGAGCTACTCTTCAAAGCATTCACAATCTCCTGTTTGCTTACCTAGGGTCAAACAGCTCTTTACCATCACCTGGAAACATCCTTGTGCAGAACAGCTGAGTCTGTGGCCCTCTGTAGAAGAGGGAGAAGCAGGCATCAGCCTCTGCTCTCCTGTCACTAGTGTATGCAGCATGAACTCCCCAGCTGTCTGTGTCTCTCTCATTAATAGGCAGTTTTTATTAATGTGTTACCTTGCACAAATTAATCAATCTTGATGCAGATTGTTAAGACCTGAAAGAGCACAGATGAACCTAAACATGACCACTCTCTCACTCTGGTTGCAAGGAGCTCAGTGTCTGTGTGCAGCCCTATTAAACATACACTGACCTCTGCTTGATTAACCTGTGTACAAGGGTATAAGATGGATAATTTTTTCCCTAACTGAAACTCTGCCTGAAGCTCTAGACATATGATTCCTAGTGGATTTGACAACACAGGGTTAAGTAAAACTCAACCCCTATCTGTGGAGTGTAGCTGGCAAATGCTCCTTCAGGTCACTTTGTTTCTTGCTCACAGCAATTTCATTTCTTCCTCAAAATATTTTTAGACGAGAAGGAACTTGTCAATATGCCTTTATTCTAATTGTATGTTGGATTTAAATTAAAACTCACAAAACACCCCCAGCTGTCTCTTCTGCCTTCAATTTGATTTTTTCAGAAAATGATCTTTCTGAAAATTAAATGCTGCACCTCAGTGATTCATCACATCTGCTGACAAACGATCCCAGCCGGCATTCACTGCCAATCCATCAGCGTCTCGTTGGTCGCTGGGCGACCAGTCCTCAGCCAGGCAAAGATATCTATGGCAAAACAGGGACTGCAAGGGCCACTGCAAGTATCCTGCAATTCGAACCGGCTCTTCCCCCATACATAAGCCAGGCCCTCACAAAGCAGAACCCTAGCAAAGGAGCACAATGAAGCACTAAAAGCCCTCTTAGCAGGCAAATCCCTACTCTAAATGAGATGCCTATTCTTAGTCATGTGGAACACCAGAGATTTCCTTAGAAGAATGAGTTTCTGAAAGCTTAGGCAGTAAGAACCTTTTATCAGTCTGGAAATGAAACAGATTAAAATTATTTTCCTCCTTAGGGTTCACTGATCAACAGACAGGAGGTGTGAGCTTCAGGCTGCCACCACATCCACTCCTATGGCTTCAGGCATGTCAGAGGTTTGCTCGTGCCGCATCAGATTTCAGTGGTGTTTCTCCTAACAAAACTTGCATATGTTCTGTTACTTACTGTGGTGATTTCACTACAGTCCAGTGCAAGAGAACCTCTGCTTAGAGTGAGGCTTGCCCGTTCCTCACACTTTATCTAAGGTGAGATCCTGTTCCTACTGCAATAAGCATAAATATTTTCCCACCTACTTCCATTAGACCCCAATCCAGCTTTTAAATGTCTTCTTGTCTGGTATTTTTCTAAAATAACCATATACTAAGGTGAACAATCTATGTGCAGCAACTTTCAGGCAGCTAAGGAAACACAGTATTCGAATTAGGTAAGAGGCGGCTACAAGAGATGCAGCAGGGCTGGAGAGAAACTACCACAGAGGTCAGAAAAAGTGTCTGGAGGTAGCTGATGCAGTGAGGGAGAATAGGCAGGGACCTGTAGGAGAGGAGCCTCTTCTCAACTACACCTGTGACAAAACACCCCTTAAAAAATGTTTCTTAAGCCTGTGTATAAATTCAGTACAAATTAAAAAGTGGTGTCTTCTTAATCTGTGTTTCCTGGAGACAGCTGCTTAGGCTATGCCAATTTACATGTAAGGCTTGTTTCACTGTCAGCTTTGTCCCCTCACTGCTTTGGAGCCTCCGAGCAGAATCGTGCTGGCAGGCTGACAAGCCCAGCTGCAGAAGCCAGCAGCCTTCAAGAGGACCGAGAGCTGTCAGACTCCACCTTGCCTCCTCAAGTAAGACAACCTAGGAATAATTGAGGCTGAGATAAAAATTGTGTAACGGCAGCAACAACAAAACCCTGCTTAGCACAGACACGCTGAAAGAACTACATAAACATTCTGTTGCTGCAACAACGCAACGAGGCTCGTAATTACCTCCATCTCTTCTTACAGATGGTGGATTGCAGGAGCCTCCGCAGTTCCTGGGGATGGTTTGACAGATCTCACATTCTCTGTTTAAATGAAAGGCTTTGGAGTTTATCCACTTACTGTTAAGGCTTGAAACAGAAGATAAAGTGCTTCTCCCTAAGAACCTCAGTCCTGTAGTTTTGCAGCTGAAAAGGAGGAGTAAGAGCTTTGGAACAAAACTTCTTGGGCAAACAGGGAAGTTGTATCCATGCAGAACATGGGGTTTATCAGTATTTACAGCTGGTATGAAGCAAGACTTTGATCACACTGAAGCTGTACTGGTATTGAAGAGATGAAGTCCTTCCACTGTTGCAGCATGCTGACAGCGAAGGTGCTTTGCTAACATCCTGTCTGGAAGAAAGGCTCTTCAGCGGTTCTTGGGGAGATCATTACTAACTGGTTTACAACTGCTGCCAGTGTTAAATGTCACTTGGGTTCTGGTACAGCCTTTATGCAAAGGCAAGAGGATGCCAGCAGCATCCCCAGCTTTCTAACCTGTAGGTAAATGGAGACTTTTAATTTCAAGCCTCAGTGCGTCCCTATGACATCATGAACAAAAATCCCACCCAACAATCCCCCTAAGCTGGACAAAGCCTCTCAGCAGTGTTTCAATATCAGTAAGTAAATATTCCTGACCTTTCTGGTGATTGCTTCCGCTACTTCTCCACCTCTCCACCAGAGCAGGAGAGGCTGTGAGGAAATGACAAAATATCCAATAGTTTCCTACCAGGCAAAACTTTTAATTTAACACCTTGATAATCATTCTCTACAAATAGCAGGGAGTGGGAAATCGAATATAAGCAGAAAGTGCCTAATCTATAAGGTCATTTGTGGGAGCCCTCTCGCTTGCTAAGAAGGAATGAGATTGATTGTACCAATGGCTTGTTCTAAATGAGATGTCCTCTAGAAGCCAAGAGCAGCACATGCTCACCTCCCCACTGAAATCTTTCTTATACCATCTGCCTATAAATAGAGATCTGATAACATTTTAGTAAGTTAAGAGAGTTGCTTCTGATGTTTGGCAGTAAAAGGACCTTGTACGCATTCATTGTCAGTACTATCAGTGTAACACAGCACCTCAAGGATGCTCAGCTGTGTGGATTCCCTCTTCCTCACTTCCTCCCCAAATTTAGTCCAGCTCCAGGACTTCACATTTGTTTTGTCATTGCTTCCTTAAACACAGCAAATCACCTGCTTTGTGAATTGTCTGTTCTTAGTTTGACTGCAATATGCTGAATCAGGAGTCAAGCATTTTAGAGATGGCTCCAGCAGGGTTTAACATCAAGAATGGTGTGCTGGCACTGGCTGTGCAGCCTCAGAGGAAATGCAGAAATACAGGGACAGAAGACCATAGGAAATGGTCTAGGAATGGGAAGAATGAGTATTTCTCAAACATACTGGTGCCATTCAACTGAGTGAGAGCTTTCAGCTCCAGGCTTCCTACATACTCTTGAAAAGTCACTGTTTCAGTTGTGTTTCAGTCTTCAATTTGTAAAACAGGAATAGCCTGACTCCATTCATGCCGTAACATCAGTAATATGTGCCAGAATAAGTATTTAAGTACCAACACCAACCTGAAGCTTGAAGACCTTTAGAGGATCTGAGACAAGGAATGAAGTTACTAACCAAATAAGGTCCATAAACCCTCCCAGCACTGTGTGGGTAAAGCAGAGGCTCATAGTGAAGCAAAAGGAAGAACAAGTACATCTTTCCTTGGCATGGAACAGGCAGCTGGTGACACTGAGAAGGTCTTCTGACAAGTACTCTGACAAGAAACAACAAGTTCCAACAGTTTTCATAACAAAAGCTAATAATAAAGTCAAAGTACTTGGCTTTTTCAAATCAGTTTTTCCTGGCTTGTGCACACAATTAATGGCACTTTCTGTCTCTGGGTTCCACCCACAAGCACCTGCTTGTGCTCAAAAGCAGCCGTGAAGAAATCAAACACAGCAGGCAGCTGAGGCTGCAGGGAAGGAGCCACTGGAACACTCCTGCACTGTTCATACTATTAAAATACCAATGAATCCCAACAGCAGCTTTAATGCCACTTTGTTTTCAACAAGAGATGACGACTCACTTGGCTCCATAACTCGGAATGTTTCATGCAAGAGCAAATTCAAATGTTTTCAGCAAACTGCACCTGATTTTGTGCAAATGATTCTTTTGAAGTCCAAATGAGAGAGAGGCGTTTTATCACTGCTCCATATAAAGTGATTGTTTAGCTTCCTGTCATTGCTGGTATAAGGGGAAAGCATGGGTTCTCTCTAGCAGTCTAAGCTGATCCAATACACACCAAGAGCTGAACACCTTGTGCCTCAAGTCCCCAAGCGTGTTTAGATGAAGTACATCAGAAGAAGCTGAGAGATTTAGGCTCAAAACGTGAAGATGCAGCCATGCACATGCCTTGCATTCAAAATGAAGCCAACTACATTGTACATCCAGCTCCCCATCTTGTATGGACACTTCCTGGTGAGACGGTCCTAAACCTCCTCAACTACGTGTGTGTGTCATTCACCACCACCACCACCCCCAAATCCTGGGTTTTTTTAGTAAACCTAGGAATAAAAACTTGAAACATGAATTCTTGACTTACTGCTTCTTGTTTCAAAGGAGTTTGGATGCTATAGCAGACATGGGGTAAAACCAGGCAGGTAAATCCAATCAATTACACACACAGAAGGCTGACACTGTAAATTAATTACCAGGCTATGAAGTCAATTCTTACTGGGCATTACGCATTTTGAGCGACAAAAGCATGACCAGCATGTTGGAGGGATTTCAGGTGGGTGAACATTGAAATTCATGTTTTTTGTTATGTGACTGATTATTTATCTAGCATTGGGATGCATCTTATGCTGATAGTGTAGGAGGAACCTTCTCTTACATATAAATGAGCTTTTCTTTAGATTATTATGCTTGTTGGGGAAAAACTATACTAATCAGCAGTGACAGCAGCAAAGGTAGGTGACATTGTGACCTAACCATCTCTTTTCAAGAATGAAACTCCCTCTGCAGCCATTTTTCCCCATATAGTTGCTTCAAAGGCGACTGACACAGAAGAGTTTCTATCACCTTGCTCCAGTTCTGGATGCCATGAACTGCTGCTCTCAGCAATTCTCCTCTTTCTTCACACATGAGCCCTGTGTCCTGCAAATCTCACCTGTCCTCCAAGCCCTCGCCCCATTCCTATGCCACAACACTCCTACCCACTCTAACTGTCCTTCTCTGCACATCCTGTGGTCCTGTGAGAATCCATTGCACGCCCCAGTGAACTGTCATTTTGCCTTGATCTCCAGTGGCTGCAACCCCACAGCTGTGCCGGAGTGTCAGGGCTCCATTACTGAAATCCCAGTGCAGAGCACCCAAGCCAGCAGAAAAGGACAATGCTTCAAACCTACCCTTATGCTGAGGATATTCCCAAGGTGTCCATAATGCAGCCTCAAAGCTTTTAGCTTTTTGTTGTTTGGGTTTTTTTTAAAGGACAATCACTTTCATTTGTCCTCAACAACTACCAGTGTAACCTTAGATAAGTAAATTGGGAAGGATGCTAATTAACATGATACATGCTGTTGAATCTTTTGTTTGCAGAGAAACATGAAAGGTGGGTTGCATTTGTGCTTCAAGTGCTGACAACTTGTTATCTCCATCTATACAGACCCAAAAAAGCACCACNAATTAGCTGCCACAAAGGCTTCCGGACGTGCAGAGGCACATCAAAGCAGGGAGAGAAGCTGCTTTCCTAGTAGGAACTAATGACCATTGTGTGATTATATATCAGGCGGAACAGTGACATTGGACACAGAGCCCTTTGCAGATGCTGTGAGCTGGGGAAGGGGAAGCCAGCAGTTTGCTCACAGAGATGAAGGACCTGGCCATTTGCCCATTAAGCCATTTGCTGCAGCCATCCCATGGGACCAGCCTTGGCTTCAATTATTTACAATACTCATTTACTTAGTGTAAAGGTGAATAGGAGAGCTTTCATACGAGAGAGCGCTACTAACATAGCAGGGGAAGAGGAGAGCAAAGGGAAACCACAGCCTGTGTTCCCATTGTGGCAAGAGAAGATGAATGAGTCCCTCAAACCACATTTTCACTACTTGCAATTCCACTTATCTAAGTAGCTTATGTTCATTACCTCTTCAATTCATGACTTTGGTAGCCAAATACAGAATTTTTCCAGGGCTATAAGGTAAATGCATCCTATCAGAAGTCAGAACAATTCCACCCTACCTAGATCAGGCCTCTGGTGGCAGATGAACCTCACTGCGAGCCATGGGAAAGGCACCCATGGTAAATCAGAGGCCTAGGCAATGCCAACTCTTGGTGGCAGAACTGCTCTGCTGCACACAGTGCTGTGAGCTCCACAGTGGGCAAGCTGCAGCCAAGTGGGGAGAGAGCTGGTTAAATCATGTCCTCAGGGAAAGAAGTGATCCCTTAGAACAAGGAGAATAAATGGCTGCTGACAAACCACTTTTCTTTGTGCTGGAACCAAAAGACCCATTTTAAACCTGCCCAGCATATCAAAGGGTTAAAATCTGTTACTCTGCCTAGAGACACTGGTCTCAAAAGACCAGTTCTGCTGAAGCAGACTGAAGAAGCTGTGTCATCTCTGATCCAGGGAATGTAAATCCTTAGGGGAAAGTGAGATTTGCACACAGCCTACTTTGTTATTCTTGCAATTGGCTGTCTCTGAAAAATACTCTTTTTCATAAAACAGTGCTGTGAGGAGACTTGCCGCTGTCCTTGGAGGGAACAGACCAGCAGGCAGAATCAGGCCCACCACTGCCTCCTTACCTGTATTTTCTTCTTCCAAAGCGTGTTCTTTTCTTCCAATCCCATGCACAAGCGAACTTACAAAAATCACAGGTTATGCTAAATGCCAGCTCCTCAGCCAGTAGAAATCTGCCTGGCCCCATGGAAATTAATGCTGCTCACATTTCTAGCAACTTGGCATCATCATAGGAAGTCTCCAGTGGCTCAAACCCATGTTTCTATTAGGGTACATATAGGCTTGTAAACCATTCCCTCTCTAAAACATGTCTGACAGCACGGGAGTTCTGACCTTCAGCAATTGGAATTACTGGTTTTAATTCTCAGGTAAGCTTTTCTGCAGAGATATTACGAACTGGTAAACAAAAGGTCTTGGAAAACTGGTAGATACCAGATACAACAGACATGAAGAACTGCTATTAAATGCCACCCTTGTTTAAATGAAACAAACACTTGCAGCTCTTCACCACACTTCAACGAAAACAGATTTTATCATGAATTGAATGATTTGGGTCTCAGTCACTGCAAATAAATAAACTACATGGTGATTGCTTCCCGTAATAACAGAAAACAGGGAAATAAACAAGCTGCCAGTCACACTCACACAGCACAAATGCAAGTTTCCAGCCCCCTAGTGATGTCAGAAAAAAGTGACATTTCTCAGTGGAAGTCACACAGGTTGGGCTGTTTCCCTGATGTTAAGCAAAGAAGTGACAGTCCCTTCCCTGAGCGAGGTGCTGCAGCACTGCAATACCTCCACGCAGAGCAGAATTACAAATGCTGGGTTTCATATCTACTAAATGAAGGGCAGACACCCTGTGAAACGGCAGCAAAGCTGGATGAAAGGAGAAACCAAGAATCTTGAGGAAAGGTTCACCTCAAACTGCTGCTACTTGTGCAGTCCTCTTATATCTCAGAATGTGCTATGTGCACACCCCAGCTGCAGAGGTTTGTCTTTTCTGCCAGAGTTCATCAGGGTGAGCACTGGGGGACAGCAGCAGCATCACTGCTTGGTGGTAGATGCACCCTTTCAAACCACCTACGTGACAACATGTAAATGGTGACACACAGCCTGTGCACATAGGTAGGTATCCAGTGTCCCTCCAGTCACCATCAACAGGAAGTGAAGTCTAGAGAGACCAGTCTCAGATTCTCAACCATCTGATGGTCTTGAGAGGTGGGAAAGGAGTGCCAACTGGAAAAATCACCAAAAGCTAGCATAGAAAATGAAACATACTGCTCATGCGAGCAGCAAGGGACCCAATGGAGATTATGATTTGAGCCACCCTCACCTAAGCCTTTCAAACCCAACGTGTTAATAAGCATTTGGAGATCACATCCCACATGCAGCCTGACTAGAGGTTTTCCACATAAAGGGGATGTCCACATTGTGACAGTGATGAGTTCCAGTCCAAATCCAAGGAAGCTGCGGCTTAAGAAAAAGAAAGGAGGTTTGCAGAACTAGTCCCTCTCAGCTTGTCCCTCACAAGAACTCAGCAAGGTCACAGCTAAAAGCACACAGACAGCTGTCTGCAATAATCTAGATTCACTCAAACAATTGCTGGCCACACCCCCACCTCCTTCAGAGGGCAATCACTTTCAGTTCTACACACAAGCTGTCTCCTCAGCTGTTTCTGAAGGAGGCCTATAAGAGAGCTGAGGAAGGGCTTTTTGAAGAGTTTGTGGTGACAGGACAAGGGGAAATGGCTTTAAGCTACAAGAGGGGAGATACAGATCACATACTAGGAGAAAATTCTTTACAGTGACGGTGGTGAGATTCTCAATAGATTGCCCAGGGAGACTGTGGATGTCCCGCCCCTGGAAATGTTCAAGGCCAGGCTGGATCTAGGGGGAGGTATCCCTGCCCATGGCAGGGGGATTGGAACTAGATGATCTTTAAGGTCCCTTCCAACTGAAACCATGCTATGATTCTATCAGCTGTCCTGGCTCTTTACAAAATCTCATGGCTTATCCAGCCAAACACCAGAAGAGAAGTTTAGGAACAAATACAAGAGGTTTCCATGACTGGAAAATGCATTCCGAAAAGCAGGACATCTGTGGAAGGATGGAGGAAATGGAGATGGATGTGTTCTGAGGGCAACACGTCCATATTACAGAGGGAGCAGAGTCATGGGTATATTCAGCATAAGCTGTGTAAAGGCTGGGTATATCTGTACCTCTGCACTGCAGAACTGATATCCCTATGTTCAGAAACCTACTGAAAATTTGAAGATATTTTAAAGAAGACCACAAGGAAAAGCCAATCCTGGAGAAGCAGGTTTTACTTCACATGACTAACCCTCCTGGATAAACAAGAGTGACAGGGTTAGAAAGCAGCCTAATTGCAGTCTTTAGGTACCCACATGGAGAAGCAATTCTCAACAGCAGACAGCACTTTAAATTACCAGAAGAAGATATAATGAGAGGTAATGGTTGGAAGTTTAAGCTAGACAAACACGAGATAGAAAGAAGGCATAATTTTAACTGTGAAGAAAAAAAATAATCCTTGGAACAAATTATTGAGGAATGAGGTGCAGTCAACGATGTCTTTAAATTAAGGCTCAAGAATTTTGCAAAGCTATAATTCAGATGCAATTAGTCTGATGACAGGAATACAGATTGAAATGCTGTAGACCATAGATGACTGTAACTTCTTTATCTGGTCTTAATATTTATAAAACCTTCTAGAAGGCTACAAGGTTTTCCAAGGATAGGGACTACATTATTCATGTCAGATGATGTCACCTAGGCCCTGCATCTAGAACTTGGCTTCAGAACCACCCTGAAAGAAGTGCTGACATTGAAATACTCATCTGAGTGCTACTGACGTCAGTGGTCTGAGTCTGTATCTCCAGAATTTGAAAGATTTGGGAGTCACCAAGAGAACTAACACCAGTGAAACACAGCCAGTGTCACTGAAAGTGCTGCAGCATATTAACAACGTAAATAAAAAGCCACAGCTCTCAAACTGTGTTGTCGAAAGAGCAAGGTACCAACAGCTCTGGTGGGACAAAAGCCTCATAAATCACCAAGACACAATCAAGTGTGTAAATATGACAGGAGTCAGAGAGTACCTGAAGGACAAAAGGCTTGTGAGAAGCTGGCTGCATGGCCAAGGTACTCAAACATGCAAGTACAAAATGCTCCACTGAAGGAGAAAGGTGACAGCGCTGCTATCAACACACACAAGGGTCCTTCAGAGCTCATCAGCACCACTAAGAGATTTGCAGCTAGCACAACAGCACTACAGAGTCTTGAGACAGGGACTGGACTCTTAACTGTTCTGAAATGGCAGAGGCCACACCCCCATGAACTGACTGCACAGGGCACTTGTGATTTTTTTTGCTAACCTCAGATTAGTGGTAACAACTGACCCTGAAGCCAAATCCAGCCAGAAGTGTGTTAACAGAAGCTTTCAGTCAGGAATCGTAAGTGCTGGAAGCTGGAAGCTGAGCTACAAAGAACAGTATCCATCTTGCAGAAGGAAATGTCTCATCACGAACACAAACGATTTGTTGATAGATAAATGTGCCACAGATGATCTAATCTTGGAAACAGAGCTGAAACCATGCAAATCAAAAGCAACAGATACTCAGGTTTTGTGTAAAAGAGATTTGCAGATGAAAAATGACACAGAGCATACATGGAGTAAATGAGTCCTGGCATCCTTAACTGAGAGGACTGAAACAAGTTTCAATCACTAAACCCATTGCACTCACCACATTCTACAGCATGAACAGGACAACAGAAATGCTTAGATTAATCACCCAGGGATGAATTTCCTCCCACCAAGATCACTTATACACATGGGGGAAAATACATTTCAGGAATCAGAAAAAAGTAGTGGAAAACTCAGAAATCTGGGTATTCAAGTAGATGACTTACACCAAAGTCACACAAGGCTTTAAAATCCTCCCTCAAATTCTGCAGAAATCAGCTTGAATAGAAATGACAAAACCAATGTACCACAAGTTTGATGAAGAAAGTATCAATTCAAACAACATTATGGGAGGAGCAGAATTATCTATTTATGCCACCCACCACTCCGTTACCACATGGCTCAGAGAGAACCATCAAATCTAAATAACATCTACAGACAATTATTGAAGCATTAGAAACATTCTCCCCCCCCAGCCTCTGTTTTGCAGGGGAGGGAGGTTGAAGTAGTTTTGACTACTCTATCTCCTTGGATTTGAAGGAATAAAAAAGACAGGAGAGAAGCAATAGAATAACAACTCTTCTGGTTGAGTTTAGATTGTTTTATAACCACTTCCAAATTGCATTAAATATTCTGAATTTAGGACAGGAAACTCCTAATTATCTTTTCAAATCTAATTAACTAAATGAATATGCTCCAAGCAACAGCAAATTCCCTTCAGGCCCTTCAGAGTAAAGGGATTTTCTTCCTGGTTAAATGGCAACCCAGCATCGAGGTCCTGTCTGACAAAGTTGTTGCCAAAAGGGACAGTTTCAACGTGCAAAGAACACCTGGGGTTATGAAAATATAACCCCTATTTAGAAACACAATGGCTGAGGGGCACAGGGTATTGTTTTAGTCCACAGCCGATCAGCAGCAACAAGGGCACAGGACAAGGAGGTGGGATTAGACACCATCATTCAGAGTAATGGCAACAATCGATCGCCAGCAGATGGGTTCCCAGCAGCCACCTGCAGCAGGGAATTTTTTTCTTTGGGCTCATGTCACCCACCTGCTACACTGCAATAAGAGAAAGCTACTGCAGTGAGAGACAAACTGCAATTAGCTTTAAAATACAGTAATAACAATAACTGCACAACACTTCTGCTTTGACCTGATGCACAGTTTAGAGGGGCAGAGGGAGAAATGCTGCCCTTGAAATTACTTTGGGCTGGTAGTTTGTAACTGCCAGAGACAATTTCTTTGAAACCTAATTCATGATTTGCAGGCCTCATTATGTTTTCACAAGTAATTTTAAACTTAAATCACCTTGACAAATCCATCATTTATTGATAGAAACATTAGGACTCTGATGAAGTGTGACTTGTGATGAAACAAGATAGGAAGGGCTGAGGATGGAAAAATACATTCCCTTGTGCCATAAAAGAGTTTCTTGTCAGGAAAAAAAAACACAGGCAAAAAATTAGATTTTCTATTCTTTCCCCTTGCATCCTAACAGGCAATTTAAGAAAAGTTTCTGAAGTTGTTAAAATTATCTTCTAAAACTGTATATGTCTGATCCACCAAGAAAAATCTCCTCTGTGCTTTGCAGCATTCAATGCAACTTGTCACCAGCCAGGAATCTGTTTCTTTTCATATCCCAGACAGCAGGTTTATTTACTGTATTTAATCACACCATCATTCTCCTTGTTCAGAGGTTAGGATTTCTAATGTTTGAATATGATAAAAATTACATGTCATAGATTAAACAATTTTACAGACTCATGGAATTGTTTAGGTTGGAAAAGACCTTTAAGACTATCAAGCCCAACCATTAACCAAACTGTCCCAAGGCCAATACTAAACCACGTTCCTAAGCTCCAGATCTCCATGACTTTTAAACACATGCAGGGATGGTGATTCAGCCCTGTCTCTAGGCATCCTATTCCAATGCCTGATGACCCCTTCCCAAAGTAAACCCAACTCAGCACTGTTGTGAAAAAGTGAGTTACACACAAGAAGTCCCTGCATCTTCTTACCTACAGCAGTGAGGCTCTGCCACAACAAGAGTTAATACTGTGAAGTCTAAGTTTGTGGCAAAGAAGCTTCCATTGCCATGGGATGTGTAAGCCCTCTGCCATTTGCAAGATGAGTGACACTGCCCACAGGAAAGGGCAAGAGACAGAAGGATGAAAAAGAATTGCAACTCCCTACAGTGCTGGTGCTATGCAGCGACCTGAAAAATTTGGAGTATCTGGTGCAACTTGAAAAGAGAGGATGAAGGGGTTGCTCTGTCTGGGAGAAGCTCTCTGACTTTCACGAGGTTATTTCGAAGTTTGCTCAAACAGAATTAATGAAATAGATTTTACCTATTTTAGAACAACTACCCTCATCACTGTGAGCAGTGTGGGTACCTCTGTGACTTTCTCATTTATTTTTCATATATACATAATGAATAAGAATATATGAAAACAAGAATATTAAATAAGCTGAATGTAATGCATTTTAAATAAACCGGCTACTTCTTTTTTTTCAGATCTAAATTAAATGCAAAGTAAGCACCTCTGGAATGCTTGTAGCTAAATTTCCTGCTGGGAGCGCAGTGGGTGTGCTGATGGAACACTGACATGTACCTGCTTTGGACGTGAAGAGGGGGAATTTGCACATCCAATACACCCAGCTTCCCCTTTGTAATACCACTGCCTGCTTACCGTGTATAAATGAAGGACTCAGTGAGGAAAACCAGCAAGGTTTGAAGTCTGGACTCTTTAGCTTTGTTTTTTGAAAAAAACACCCACGTTTTCTGAGTGTTTTTAGGCCACCATGTTGGAGCTGAGATTTATAAAGTTCTGCCATTCACATTTCAGTTCTGTTCCTATAAATGCCATTGTAAAGTCTTCAGACTAGTAATAAAAAGCTATTAATGTGTTTTCTCCATGTTAATCAATTCAATACGGGACTGCGATGGTAACCTTGCTTTACATTACTGCCTTCACCATTTCTCATTCTTACAATATATAAAATAAACAAAGGGGGTTTGAGTTCCTTTTAGATTCATTTTTATCTCCAAGTGAAAGCCGGACAAGATTTGTGGCTTCAGTCTCATAGTTGGTGATAAGCTTCTCCTTCCTTCCTCTTCCCAAACTAAATATATAAAGAGACTTTAACAAAATTAATTGCAGCATTCAGCGTTCATGAATGTCTATGCTTGTGTAATTCATTTCCTTGCAGATAGCAAAGCAAAAGGCAGCTCTCTTGCTGCCAAGGTTACAGGATTCATGAGCACGACTGCTCAGAACTAATGGGGAATAAGTAACATATCTCCCTCATCAATCCTTTCGCTGGGGGTAGCTTTTAATCGCATTAAATTAGTCACACTGTCAGACTGCACTCCTTGGGACAGAGGGACAGCTGGAGAACAAACGCTGCCAGGAGAATCCTGAACAGCCATTTCTGCCACTATTTGTGTAATATTTGATAATAAACATTGCACTCAGCTTGGGGACTGATCATACTTGTGTTCATCCCTGGCAGAGTACAGTCCCTCACTCAGTCCCTTCATCAGCAACCCCAACCCCTGAGCCAAGCGTGATATAGGAAGGTGAAGCTACCTGATTCCACCTGAGAACAAAACCTGCAGAATAAACCTTCACTTTCTCCCCCAGTGAATCCTGCTGCCAAGTTGCTGTCTGCAGAGGTTGTTGAGGGAACACATCTCTGATGAGAACCACACCGGAAGACTCCATGAGTGAAGTCAATGGGCACTGCAGGATCAATCCAGGTGCTGCCTACCTTCTTGAAAATGAACAACTTCACCTTCAGATGTGTTATGTAATTCTTATAAGAAACAGTTTTATGTGCAGGGAAAGAATCAACCAGCCACCTCCAAATCCTAAAGCCCTTCCTACACATCCTGAGCCAGCTCAGACCTAGGGAGGGGTAACAGTACATCCAGAAAGCAAGGAACTTCTCCTGGACTTCTGAGTTAAACAGAGGATGAAAGAACAATTTAAATTCCTAGTTTATAAAATGCAATTCACCACTAATTCCCTACTCACTTTTAGAAAAATCTATGCAGATAAAAATGTATTTATTTGTTTAATTTATTTGTTTAACTTATTCTTCCATTTCAGCTTGAAATGGAGGACCAGGGCAGCTGCTAGGTCCTGATAGACCAAAGTGCTGCAAACCTATGTGCTTATTAGTACAAATGCACCCTTACCCTCTGTGCACAAGTATCTCCCAGAGGGAATACAAGAAGCTCAGCTCTGTGGTCTCAGGACACAAAAAAAGGCTCATTCTTACGCAAGGAATTCCTTCCCTGTAAAACATGTTGCTGCAGTAGGCAGTGCACTAAGCCATGTCCCACCATGGCACTGCTGTCCAGTGTACTCTACCTAGGATATGTCTTGCAGACACAAGAACAGATTTAGGGCATTCAACTTCACATCTTGGTGAGTTTCGTTTTCATGAGGTGTCAAAATTCAAAGCTCTCTAAATTATCTCAAAATAGGTCAACATGGGACAGACCCAAGCCCTCTCATTTTAAAACCTTTTTTTTTTTAATGCAGGCAGTAGTGAACTGTTTGTTAAATCTCATTTTCTTTTAGCATTAATTTTGCTCTTTATCAGATTCCACCACCACTGTTTAAATGAGCACCTAGAAGCTGCATAAGAGCAATCTCTGTAACAAGTGTCAAATTCTTGCCTACTTAACTCCACTTATCTCTGTTCACTGAGAACACATTATCTGCATACAACCTAAAATTCCCACTGGGTAGCAGTTTCAAGGACAGAAGGTGAAGTTGTCAACATGTCAGAATTGACATGGGGACATCTCAATGTCCTTTTCTCTTAAAGGTTAAAGTAACCAAGGTACTGCAAGCTTTCAGAGCTCAGAAACCTGATCCTCTTAATTCTGACTATTTAAATTGTGGATTTACCATGTTAAGCTGAATGAGGCGAAGTCTTTGAGGAGAAAAGAATAATTGTGTGACTGAGGAAACATGCTTGAAATAATGCATTTTATGCCACTACCAGCTTTGTTTTTCATTCCCCAAATGTGCCACTCTTCATAGAATTCATGTAGAACAGGATTCTTTAACCCTTCTTGGATAAAATAATCGCTTCTAGAAAGATTCAGATGAAAAAGCAATACAGGAATCCTTGAATTTAATATGCTATTAAAACAATTAAATAAACAAGGATAATGAGATGTATCACCTTCAAACAGAAAAGCTGTGGAACAGATAAGGACATACTGAGTGACCCTTACAGGCTACAACTCTGCTTGGCATCCTACTGAGCCCAGAAATAAACACACAGAAACTGTGAAACAGTGATTTCAACATCATGTTGCTCATTTGCATTGAAATTGTTTCATAGAGGCTCATGGAAAGGATTCATTTGTCCATCTCTAATCCTGGCTGTTCATTTCTATCACCAATCCTAAAGGCATCAGGACCACATACAGGCAAATTCACACCAGAACATGCCACATTGTCATTCCAGCTTCACAGGGAAGAATATAGCTCTTCTGGGTTTATGGGTCTAACCCAAGCAGCCAGCTACTCCAGCAGAACATTGCTGAAAGCATGTGTGTGTATAATGGGTGAAAGAAGGAACCCAGTTTGCCTTCAGACTGGAAAAGTGCCTTTGTATTGCCTAGATCAAGCAGGAGAGTAGTCCTGCACCTCAGAGTCTGGTCTAAATTCCTCAAAGAAATACAGTGCTGCTCCTGGATCAGGAGCGAGGGACTCAAGGAATCTAGAATCCAAATCCCATGGAATCTGCTTGGCCCCAGAAAAGAGAAGGAAGTAAAAAGCCACATTCTCCATTTCACCACGCACAGCACCAGCTGATTCTTATGGGGTGAATACAAAAATGTAAACCTGCCCAACCACAAAATCTAATAAACCAGTTGTTTGTCGGTTTGCTATCAAGCACATCACAGGAATTCAAAGTAATTAAACAAAAAAGTAATTGCTAATAGACAATAGTGAAAGGCTAATTGCAAAAGTCTTCATTCCTCTCAGCATTGCTGGGAAAAAGCTTAAACTCACAAATTTGACTTTAACTCAAATATTCTCTGTTAGCGTAGTCACTGCAAACCTGTGGCCTGCACCAATGGGAGTACTTGGTCACTGGAAAGTTCTTGCTTCTATATGCCTCCAACAAATAGTTATTAAACAAAGACTGGTAGATACACAGATGTCAGACACACTCCATTTCTGTTGTGTGAAAGCCAGTGACTACCCGCTGCAGGTATCAAATGGGAACGTAATGTACACGTTTGTCTGCTCTAGAATATTTGTATTTATACAGTGTCCAGACAGTCAGCATTTGGGTTGTTTCTTTTGCTAGCACAGTGATTGGAAGAACTGAACAAGAAATAGCAGCACCGTAGAATGCAAGAGAGGACTCTCTGCTTCACCAGAGGATGGAGAGAGGAGAGCAAACAGGATTCCTACCTTCAACAAGGGCACCAAGAGAGATCCAGAAACCACAGGCCTATCATTCTCACCTCAGTCCCTGGGAAGGTGATAGAGCAACTAGTCCTGGAAATCACATCCAATTAGCAACGTGTATAAATCAGTGGTAACCAATGTGTATAAACAACTGTCGGGAAGCAAGAAGAGAGAGTAAGACTCCATTCAGTAGTGCCCACTGAGATCGCAAGACGCAATGGGCACCACTTAAAAGTCAGGATAACCAATCTGAACACAATAAAACAGTTTTTCATTGTGAGGGTGGTCAAACTGCAACAGGATGCCCAATGAGATGGTAGAGTCTCTGCCTGTGGAGATAGCCTGTGGACGCAGTCCTGGATAGCTCACTACTGTTCCAGTGTGAACGGGGGGTTGGACTAGATGATCTTGAGAGGTTCATTCCAGCCTAAACAGCCCTACGATTCTGTATCACAGCAAGCGTGGTGGGCAGTCATTGAGATGAAGGACAGCAAGGCCAAGTTACCACAGCAGGGATTAGAGGACAAATTCCACAGGATTCTGCATTTTGTTATTTTAATTTCTCTTGGAAATGTGTGGTTTTTCTGGAGCAAAAGTGCAACCAGTTTTTTAGCAGACAGCAGCATCCCACACGTCCTGCACTGTAAGATTGAGACACTATGCCAGAGAACAGAACCCCCTGATTACTGCAACTGCCACGTGGTAGAATCTGCTACTGAACAGTCATGTTTGCTCAAGCAAATATTATTTGGATCACCATGTGGGAAAGTGGGAATGGGATTTCAAAAGCCTAAAATTAAGGATAATAGCGCAGCTCCAGGGAAGATAACATGCAGCTCCCACTGACTTCACCGGGGCTAGGATTGTACCATACAGAGAGTGGTAACCTGTGTATTCATTCTGTGCTGACACACCTCCTTAAATCAGGTAACTAAACACCTAAATGGCTTCAAATGGGTTTGGCAAAGACCAGACCTTCAGCAGCAGACAGTCACTCCTGCGTCCCAGTCCTACATATCTCATCATCTCTCCAATGCTGTTACATGAAAGTGGACACATGAATAGAGTTGAAAGAGACAAAAGGTTGCAATCAGAAAAGCAACTCCTTGCTGCTCAGTGCTCTCCTGTTCTAACTGCAGTCATTACTAAAGAGCTGCCTCTGCCTTTGTACATGTCAGTGTCAAAGGCAGCTCCAACCAGGCGTCCATTGAAGACACCTGGCTCTGGAAGCCACAGCTAGCCACTGAACTGCTACCAGCAGTGGAAGCAGTAGCAAGGGCACTCTGCTGACATTTACTTAAATACTAGTCTGATCTCAACACTCCTCAAGGTATGCAACACATCTGCCTGCTTTCTTCACAGTCCCCAAAAGAAAATCAATTATTTTCTTTTCCAAGCTACCTGACCTTCAAAAAACCCACTAACCCACTGCTTCTCTTTGTTCAGATGCATTCAACTGCTTTTCTGCCAACTACAATGCATCCCCTATCAATCGACGAAAAGGGGGACCTGAAAGAAACCTGCAGGATGTTTTCGTGTGTGTGTGTGTGTTGTATGGAGAACGACACTGACTCTTTTCACAGCTTTTAAATATCCCTTCAACAGTTTTGATTAATTCAAATATTACTGCAACTCCTTTGCTCACGAGTTTTCAAAAGGAAAACAAAATGTCTTGTGTGATAAAACTCAAAAACATCTGGTTTTTAATCCAAATCTTTTTCTCTTAGCTGCTTCCTGCCTTTCTACTTTTATTGTTCTCTAGAGAAAGGCTTTACAGTTGTTCGCTTAAAAATCTTCAAAAGACGTTTTGAATTGTTGCCATTTTGATTCATTTCCATAATTTACCAATTTTTAACCTGTTTGCACTACAAAATGCCCTTCAAGGTGATCCCTGAAAAGGTTTCCTAAATGCTGAGGTGAGCACTTTGTCCCCAGGGGCAACAGTAGTGCAGCTGGAGCTGATGATGTGCATTGTTCTGCCTTGCTGTGCTTTACAGCGACAACACGCAGATGCAAAACTGTCTGGTAAGACCAGCAACACCCCGGCTTATGGCACTAAAGTGGAGCAAGCAATAAAATCGAAGCATACAGCATTCTATAGTAGTTCCATATTCTGTCATAGGAAAAAATCATTCAGAATTGGTATCAAAGACAATTAATAGCAGGTGGGCTGTGCCCAGATAAATGGGTGTCAACAAGAATTAACCAAACTCACACAGTTTTCTGTTCTCAAGGATGCCTACCCTGCAATTTAAAAGTCCAGAAGAGGGTACACAAAATAAAAACTCAGATTGTGCCTTTGTACCTGCCTCCATCACTGTTGACGCCAGCACCCAGCAGCAAAACAGTGTTACACCACCATAGTCCAAGCTATCAGAGGCATTGAAAGCACCAAGTATGAAATGTGTGCACTCAGAAACAGTTGAATAGAGATCTCTTCCTGTGCTCCACTAAGATATTTGTTCTTTATAAAAAAAACATCTCTTCCAGCTCAGTCATTTCCTATTGTCAGTCAATCCCTGATTCTGGTGCTTATTTGTAGAACAGATGCTGGGAACCCAACATTACAGATGATCAGTTCATATTAAAAATGATCACAGATATAGTGGCTGCTGTTCTATTGACAGGGGCAGCATTGATTACCGTTGGTAATCACCATTGATTATGTTGATTTTGTAAATTTGGGGATATATTTCAGTAGATACCATGGCTGGTGTCTGAAACACTTGCTGAATCTGCTTCTTACAGTAGAACTTCCCAAGTCAGAAGGTTGGCTGCAGACTACACCTAATAAAGTTGTATACCCACCACACTATTCTTCAGTTGCAGCTGACATAAATGTCAAATCCAAGACAAGGACTACTTGCTAAGGGCCTGCTTACAGCCTGAGAACACAAAAAGTCATCTTCCACTCTCTTTTTGTATATGTAAAAAATGTTAAGCATTTAGTTTACTGTCATTTCCTAATGTTGTCTGGAACACATTGTGACACATCAAAAATGTTCACAGAATGAATAAAAAATGTGCTGTCTGTTTCGATATACTACCTCAGTCATTCCTCTGCACTTGATGTTGCCTGTATTTAAATGTCTAAAGCTGCCTTAATTATTTATTTTATTGCCTTTCTAAAACATTGTGTTCTCTTTCTGCTGTTCTTCCCTGATTTTTTTTCAAATAAAATCATACAAAGTATGCACCACCAGTTAGAGCAGAGGCAAAATGGAATCTGTCACCAGCTAAAGCTATTGTTGACCAGGGTTATGAAAACCAGCACCAATCACTTGAGTTCTATCAGCTCTGAACACCCACATGCACTCAGTTTCCAATCCCCCAGATATTGAAATAGCTTCTTACTTGACAACAGGTGAGTCATGTGAGAACTTGCCCTCTGGAACAGGAAGACCCATGACACTCCTTTTGACAGGAGAGCACTGACTATTTCCCAGGAGACACTGCAGCTTCAGGATTTAGCCTTCAACACTTTTCCCAGCCCACAGAAATTGAGCTAAACGCTTCCTCACCTCTTGCAACGTGCTTTCAGACACCTGGACAAACCCTGTGTGTTAGTGCATTGTGTTTAACAACCACCCTTACTCTATTTGAGAACTTTTCTATCCAAGGACTGCCTAGAGACCTGCACTGCTTGCATTTTGTCTATTATGAATCCTGAAAATTTAGACATAGGCGTGGGAAACAAATCCTGATAGAAGTGCTCCCACAACAGATACACTGATGTGCTCCTGAGATTAAGAGGTAACCCCTAATTAGGGAATACAGACCAGCAAGAAGGAAACCCAGATACATCTCTTTTTGTTGTAGGCTAACTGATGTACTGACAAATATTTACCAGGAGACCTTCAGATGAATTTATTGTAGTCAGGAAATGAAAGGTAGACATGGCTGGCTTGAAGCCAGATGTAACAGCAGTAGCAGCTGTGACTGGTTCAGCTATAGAGGTCTGGGAATTAATCTCCCAGTCAGCCAGGTTGGAGGTCAGAACTGGATTTCTCCTGAGAAGCAGCACTGTTCCAACGCGTGTGGCAGGGCAGCATGAAAAACATCATACTCACTGTGATATAAGCAAAATCCACACTGACTACTACACCCATCTCCATTTCTGAACTCTGCCAAAACTAGGAGATAAGAAGCATAAAGAGCTGACAGAATACTGCATTATCTGATCTTCACAAAGAGTATTAGTGTTAGGCATGGAGCTTATTTTAGAAAAGTTTGATTTTCCTGTCGCCACACCCACTCCCCTGCTAACACTTTATTCAAGGAATCAATTAGGCCTTGGATCAACCATTGATCAAGAGTTCCCAATGGGCAGCCCTAATGCATTTCGTCTGCAGTTATCACTCCTAATAACACCAATTTCTGAGCATGCACTTAATTCTTTTCATCAATACTGTGCTATCCTTCGACAAGACCGTTAATAGCATTTTGGATGGGCACTTTCAATGAAATCCTTCTTTGACAAATGAATTAGTGGAACTATTGGAATTTCCTTTGGTGTGTTTGCTTCTGCCAGCCACGCAGGCAAATAAAGTCCACCCTCCTTCACCTTCTCCATCTAAACAAAAGGTTAAAGTGATGTGTTGGAATTCAAGATATTAAATGGAAACCTGTTCAGGACAAACTGAAGAAGATAAGCAATAATGCTTTAATGCAAACTTTCATTACTTCCCACTGAATTCCCTATGGACTGAAAGCTGTGATGTATCTTTACAATTGCTAGAGTTTGTTTGCTCCCATTAGCATTTCCCCAGCAATATTTCTTCCAAAGGAAAGGCACAAAAGGTGTATCTCACCTTTGAAAAGACATCATAGAATCATCAGGGATTAGAAGGGACCTCCAAAGATCATCTAGTGCAATCCCCCTGCTACAGCAGCATTACCCAGACCAAGTCCAGGTGGGTTTCAAATATTTCCCGAAAAGGAGACCCCACAAATACCCCCAGGCAGCCCCCTCCAGTGCCCCATCACCCTCACTGGGAAGAAGTTACAGAATTGGTTGAGGTTGGAAGGGACCACAGGGTCATCCAGTTCCAACCCCCCTGCCATGGGCAGGGACACCCCACCCTAGAGCAGGCTGGCCAGAGCCTCATCCAGCCCTGCCTTGAACACCTCCAGGGATGGAGCCCTAACCACCTCCCTTGGGCAACCCATTCCAGGCTCTCACCACTCTCACCATGAAGAACCTCCTCCTCACATCAAGTCTAAAACTACCCATCTCCAGCTTTGCTCCATTCCCCCTACTCCTGTCGCTACCTGAGATCCTGAAAAGCCCCTCCCCAGCTTTTTTACAGCCCTCTTCAGATACCGGAAGGCCACAATAAGTTCACCTTGGAGCCTCCTCTTCTCCAGAATGAACAGCCCCAACAATCAGTCTGGCCTCATAGGAGAGGTGCTCCAGTCCTCTGATCATCCTCATGGCCCTCCTCTGGACATGCTCCAGCATGTTCACATCCTTCTTGTACAAGAGCTCCAGAACTGGATGCAGTACTCCAGGTGGGGTCTCACCAGAGCGGAGCAGAGGGGGAAAATGACCTCCCTCGCCCTGCTGGCCACACTTCTCCTGACGCAGCCCTGGATCCAGTTTGCCTTCTGGGCTGCAAGTGCACACTGCTGGCTCATGTTAAGCTTTTTGTCCACAAGCACCTGCAAGTCCCTCTCCTCAGGGTTACTCTCCAGCCAGTCACTGCCCAGCCTCTATCTGTGCTTAGTATTGCCTCGACCCAGATGCAGCAATCAATGCTCGCATCAGTCATGTGGATTTAAGCAAGAGCTTAAGTCATCAGGGGCAGATTTAAAATTGTGCCTGAACACTTTGCTGAGAAGCCGCCTCAATGAATTGGTTATAATGAAATTCTTTGATGAAACTTCTGCTACTCCCTATTGTGTGACACCAGCACTGAAATGCTAATAAACTAGTTAAAATTAAGCTTATTACCAAGTAAAATAAACCACAGAGACACTTCTGTCTTTTCTTATTTTACATAACATTATTGTGCAATAAAGGAATAAAATACTTGACCAGGGCTAACATACCAGTCTCAGGAGCATTAACTGCAGCTCATCAGAGTCTCGGCAGCAATCTAGAGATGGCTTCACAGCCACCTGCAACACAGCTCCTGTTTACCTGCAAAACAGCTTTTACCTGTGTCAGCTCTTAGGCCAAACCCATCTCCAGAACACTGCCGGAGAGCTGTTATATGCCAGGAGCTGCTTGATGCATGGAGAGCTCCTTTAATGACAAAACAGCTCCCGAGTGCCGAAGGTGGGAGAGATTCAGTTTTCTCACTTTGCCTTTAAGCCAAGTGTGAGAGAGGTTGTGAGGACTGGACGTTTGGAAGAATTACTTCATTGAAAGGGTTATTAGGTTTGTGACTGCGGTACTATTGAAATCATACATTCCTGTCTGCTGTCTCTAATCTCCGGCAAAATATTCATCAGAAATTACAATAATTGGTAAAATGTCTTTAGGAACAAAGCAAGAAATGCATCAATCCACAGATTGTATTTTTTTATAAGCTGGCAGTAAAAGCTACAGAGGAACTCATTACAATTTACGGCGACATAGCAAACAAGGGCGTTTTCACACATCTCATGAATAACAGAAGTAGCCATTATTTTTCAGTCCTCTACCATTCTGTTGGGCCATTTTCAACACAGCTAAGCAGGCATGGAATTTAGGCTGTAATTTTCACAGGGACCCAAGTGAGTTAATGGCCTAGTCTTTACTGGAAATTCTGGTCTTAACTTGGAGTTGCCAATAGCAATAACTGCTCCCATAATCAACTATCATAGCCAGTGATCCTTCAGCACTTTTGTTCCTTTAACTGGCTTGTGTTATTCAGTGTGACAATTCAAAAAGGGGGGGAAAAAAGCACATTATGGTGGTTATTTCCATTTATGAGCATTAAATAGCACTGTAGCGCTGCTCATAAATCAGAAAAAGTAGACAACTGAACAGCAAACCTACTGAAAAAAATTATCTATTAGAGTCACAAAAAAGTAAATATGGACCTTTCTTTTCTGTGCCTCCAGGATAATCATCACAGCAAAAATAAATACAGATGCTACAACCAGGAAGATTATACAAGTTAGAACTGGTACAAGACTCTGCATTTTATTAGCATAATTTATATTCTAACAGGATCCAATCTGAGGTTCAGAAGTACAAGAAGTATCCAGCCTCTGACAGGACAGAGCCCTGCTGCTGTCCCTTTATCACTATAAAATGCAAGTTAACCCTATCAGTACTCCATAAATGTCTTATAAATACCTATAATGACAGATAAAATGTTCAAATGCTGCTCTGTATTAATGGAATTAAACAAAAAGTATTAAAGAAAAGACTTATAGATGGGTTACCACTAGAGATTATCAGGGGCTGGAGCTTCTTCCTTATGAGTAGAGGCTGAAAGAGGCCATGTAGTCTGGAGAGGAGCAGACTGAGAGCATCTCATAAATGCTTGTAAGTATCTAAAGGGCAAGCATCAGGATGATGGGTCCAGGCTCTTTTTGGTGGTGCCCAGCAATAGGGCAGGGGCAACAGGTTTAAACTACAACACAGGAGATTCAATTTCAACATAAGGAAAATAGTTTTTTATGGTGAGGGTAAACCATACAAGGCTGCCCAGAATGGCTGTGTCTCCAACTCAGGAGACATTCAGAACTGACCTTTTGGGAGAACCTGCTTTGGCAGGGGGGGGTTGAAATAGATGATGTCCAGAGGTCCCTTCCAGCCCCCACCATTCTATGATTCACATCACCATTCACACGATGCTAGCCAGGTCTGGACTCCTTCAAACAGGGCATTAACTTAGCCTGAAAAGACAGTGGTCTCAGAGTGATACCAACCTGCCTTGGTGCTCATAATCACACAAGCTCCATTCAGTGCTCACATTTCTTGGGTTGATATTTCTGCCTCCAAACAAATAGAAAGCTACACTTTGGGAATTTGCACATGAACATGCACAACCACCATCAGTGCTCCCAAGTCCCTTGGGTGCCCTTTTTGAGCTGAAAACAGTCTACAAACCAGTACATGTGCTGCTCTGGGATCAGCCAGAACTAAATACAAATGCTATATAGTCTTTCAATTTCTCTATCAAGGAAAGAGAAGATGACATTCTAAGGCATGGAAGCACAGTGGTTGCTTAAAAGCTCAGAAAGTTGCTGCTAAGCCCTGGAATGAGAAGCAGAGTCAATTTTTGGTTTTCTCCCAAGCTGCTGAAGGAGAACTGATCAGTCTAGGATACATGGAGTCCCTGCAGCCTGTCCTGCCCACCTCCACAGCAGCAGGCTCTTCCACAGCATAACAATAAAAGTTCTGTGCCAAAAACCTATCACAGTGAACGGCCATCAAGAACTTTTATCCTGATGCTTTATAACAGTTAACACGGCAGTAAAGCAACAGCCCCAGGACTGGACAGAGAAAATGCTTCACAGCTTGGGGCCCATGTGCCATGTCCATGTGCCTGGATACTTACCCACCCCATGGCTGCTACTACAGTTCAAGTACCAGCCTGCTCCTGTGCCCATTCAACAGCAGAAGGAACAAAGTGGACATGACTACTGGATGACTGCCATTGAGTCAGCTGCTGTTGGCACATGTTGGTCCCTCAAAGCTCTTCCCATTGGCCTCAACACCAGAAGCTCTCACTTCAGAACCAGCCCCAGCTGCTAGTAGAGCCCTGAGTAGCAATCTCAGCTCCTGCCTTGCAACCAAAACTGGGAAATACCACTGCCCTGGATCCTGGTGAAAGGGAAGTATTGATTAAATGCTACAGCAAATCACAAAGGATCCACACCAGAGCCCTGGCACTTGACAGAGTAGAAGTGAAAACTACAAGGGTATCCATTATCCCACCTCATCTCAAGCAAAGAAAATAACAATTGGTCCCTGTTTTATTACGGGAAGAATTTTACCTATACCTCCATTCCCTGGCAATACATGGACTAGAGCAATTTTCTAACTGGATAAAACTGCACTTGAACTGGAGCCCATGTGTTAGACTTTGGTTTGACCTCAGAACAGGGCATTGTACCTCCTGTGTGAACCTACAGGTCCTGAGCTCTTTATCAAGAACAAGCCTCAACAAAAGGGAATTCTATATGTTAATGATATGGAGCACAAGATACATTTATCTTTTAAACCTACCCCTTAATATTGTCAAGTTTTTCTTCTGTGTTCAGGACAGATCTATAGTACGTTGTTAGTTTAGAAAGTGCTATCGTATCTCTTCTTAAGATCTTGTAAGCAGAGGAGCTTTTCCTTTCCTAAACCAAATCACGTTTGGGAAACCAACCAGTCTCCACAATCCATCTTTGTGATTCCCACCTTTCTAGTGCTTCTGATTTCTTGTCTAACCACAGCTCAGTACTAAATTCACAGTGAGGCAGGTCCATTGGTTCATGCAATGACATGATGATACTTTGTGATTCCCTTTCTAAGTAGAGCCCAGTGCTCTATTTGGAGGTTGGAGGCCTGCTGCATATCAAGTATGTGCCTTTATTAAGCTGTCATGTATGACATGTAGATCTTCTTCCCAAGAGACTGCAAGCTATTCAGAATCCAATAATGCATACAAGTAATTTTAAATTGTCCCTTCTACGTTCATTACCTTGCAAGTTAATTCCATGTTCCAGTGACAGCATTCCATCTGGTAACCTGGCCATTCCCAGTCCATCACAAGTGAACCTCACCATCACTCAGAGTTCTCTTATTACTTCAGAGCCTTTTCCATGTTGCCTAACTTGTCCAGGTTATTGCTAAATATACCAAATCTAACCAGCTCTACTGGTTGTGATATTCTGTGTACTTACTTACGTTTTATTTAATTTTTTTGCTATTTTGTCTCTCCATTCCAGAAGTAGCTGTTTACTGGTCAGGTACCTGGTAATTCAGGGCAAAATTTACACCTACCTTGTGATTTTCAAGGTCCCTTATCCTTCAGTTCTAAGAGCCTTTGTTTGACAGTTCTGATTGAATAGGCAGGTTGTGCATAATTATGCCTTTGTTTTGGGTTTATTCTGTAAGCGTTATTCTTTTATAAAAACTATTTTAAGGACAAAGATAATTCAGACAGGCAATTCCACTCTTACAACAGAAATACAAGGTGAGCACAGGAACAAAGGTCCAACATAAGTAAAATTTGAATCCCCAGACAAAAGCTCTGTTTATTAAACTTCTGTGTATCTAACCTGGCCTTCCCCCAAACCTAAGTACACATGTGGCACAAGGAGCAACTTGGAAAGATAAAAGCGCCATTACTTTTGTTACAACCTTATTGAGGCTTTTCAATCGTAAATGTATTTTTTAAAAACCCTTTTTATTCTGATGTCTCTTCCTTTGTGCTTCTAGTAAGGCTTGTTGGCTGATTTCCTTCTTTTGAGGTGGGTTTGGTGCCTGTTTGTTTTTTAAAGGACAGGTGCACTTGGCAATAACATGACCTTGAGTTGTACACATGAGCAAGCAAGAGAGCTCAGTCCTGTAAGGCTGTTTATGCATTCTGAGAGCTGCTCCTGAAAGGGGTGTCTCAAGGAAGACAGCAGCATGATGTGCATACCAAGCCAACTGCTTCATGATTTATTTATAGGGAAAAGGGGCATAAAAATTTGCTGAAGGGGAAAGAAAAATGAAGAATCTGACTTACCTTGTCGGAATAGACGAAGAACAGAATCACAACAATGAGCTCCAACAGAAATACAATTAACAGCATGATAAAAAACTGTCAAGAGAAGAAGGGACAGGGGAAAAAACAAAAAGTGAAAACCATCAACATCTATTTCAGCTCTTCTGGATGCACAGTAAGTGCTTTCAGCAGATTATGCAGAATGGGTAGTGCGAGTCATACAGGCAACAAGAGGCAAAGCTGCTGTGTTACAGTATCTTCAGAGCAGAGGGTATGCAAATGCAGGTACAGGACTTATCAGGAAATACAAGAATATTGGGGCATCTGCGAGCTCATTCATATCCCTGATTTCAGTGCAACAGCATAAAACCCCACTAAGATCTGTCTTCCCAGCAGGCCAGGGCTGCACTGAACAGGAACCCTTCAGGACCCCACCCTAGCTAAGTTTGCTTTATCTTTTCCCCCATCAGAAATTTTCAATTAACCTGAGAACACTGAAACCCACAGCCTACACCTCCCATTTCAAGAGAAGGTAACTGGGTTCATAAATCATAAAGTCTTAGTATCTTCCAAGGGGAACTGTAGAAGTAAAAGGAACACCAAAGAGCTTGGCCATCAGGTCAGCTTTATGAGCAGCTTTGGGGAGCTACATGGATCACATATGGGTTTCAGTTAGAAATTTGATTTGAACTGAATGCATCAAAGCAAAGTAAGTCCATCTTTTTCTCCTCAAAACACACAGAACTGTCTAACACTCCAGTCAAACACTCAGAGAGGATCAAAAACTTTTAGCACAGAGATTTCAGGCAGGTTCTGTAAAGCCCTCAGCTCTGAGAACTTCAGCAAAGCAAAACATTTATGAAGCATCAGACTGCTCTTTGTTAAGATGCTGGACATGTCTGTCGCTCAGGTCTGCAGCAGCACCAGCACCAGCACCAGAGCTGCATAGGTTTGCTACCAGTACATTCAGAACATTAAATGAAACTGAGTTTTGCAAAGATGGATAAAGTAGAGGGAAACTTTTTAGGCTAGGCAGAGGTCGTGCTGCCTACAAACGCCAAACGTTTGCAGCCCACAAGGCTGGAATTCTAATTCAGAGCAATTTAATTGAAATCACATCCCCAAGAGAAAAAAAGCCAGTTACTGTCGCTTTAGCTTCAGCCACAAGGCTGCAGACCCATGAAAGCTTAATAGCTACAAAGCCTTATCAGAGCTTCCTCTGCCTGTAAAGTCAAACCCAAACCTTTGAACTTGTGGATTTCTGTGATTGAATGGAGGGTAAAAGGTCAGGAAAGGGAAAATACCTTCCTCCACTAGTACAATTACACTGTCTACAGAACTCATTGCATTTTCTCCCACGTGTCTTAAATTAAAGTTTATTTTCTAGTCTTCATCACTGGTATCTTCACACCTGCTGACCCTAACAGTGGATCCTATTACTGCCTGGCTTGGAATCGCAGAACTAATTTGTGTTCACTATCCAAGTCGATTTCCCTATCATTACCATCAGGCACTGCCCTTCTGTACGGCTTTGCCAGCCAGCTGTGGTGCAGCTCGTTTCCTCCATGTATTCACTATCCTACCCTGCTGTGCTGCGCTGCCTTAACTGAATGAGGGTGACATGTATTCTTTCCACAAAGATGCACAGACACTTGGCTCTGGTGTTTGGGAGCTGTGAGTACCCTTTTGCATGGTTATGAACCAAGTCCATGTCTTTTCCTCACACTGGCTCAAAGGTTCCTCCAAGGTATTACTGGTGGGAATTCTGTTTCATGCACTGTGGATTTGGAAGACAGAATGAGCCGAAGATCATCATCCTGGTCAGAAAGTCAAACCCTAGGTAGGCAGGATTATGGCTTTTCTCCACAGAAAAATACTTCTGGTTTTAAATGAAATCTCTAGTTTTATCTGTCTTACTACTTGCATCCATCGACAAAGACTGCACTGCTGCTGCACAGATAACAATCACGTACTCTTAATCCCACTGTGTGCCGACAGTAGAGACAAGGACTGTATCTTTTATTATAAAGGGAAATCAGGTGAGGTCAACCTCAGGGTGGAAGGTTCAAATTCACCACCTGGAAAATGCTACAAGCACTTGTTAATGTCAATACATGTTATCACCCCTTCTTCTAGAGAAGAGCGCGCAACCTGAACCCTACCCAATGTGTCAGAAAGGAAAGATTGAGGCTTCGGACTGAGCTGGCTTGCACACTTCAGCACATTTTTGATCCTCCAGACCTGCACAATCTGCTCCTCTATTTCCTCAGCACCTTCCAAGAAAAGTTCAGTTTCAAATTCCATTCTCAGTATGAGAATGATGACCACTCTGGGGCCAGAACCAGCTTGGCATATCCTAGTCAAATGCCAAAGGGAGAAACAAGCCCACGGAAAGCTCACAGCACCTAAACCTCCACCACAGCTGCTGAAACCTCTTACAGATCTGTCTCAAATGAGTCCTCTCACTGTGGTGATAAATACAGAGAGAAAAATAAAAATGACGTTTGCTTTGGTTCGCTGGGGCTGCAGGCTGTTGGTGTAATAAAGATTTATGCGCAGAGAAACAACAATCCCAAAGCAAAGCATTCATGTAAAACTCCATAAAAAAACTAATCTGGCCTTCTATGGAGAGATGCTTTACCACACAACTTGTCAAACTGTGGGATGCAACTGCAGAGGTACCTACTGCAACAGCTTTTCATAAATTACACTTCAAATAACCTCACAGAAGATTTGAAGAGAAGAGGAGGGAAGGTGATGCCTTTCTGTCTACCTACTACTGCTGATTTCCAGCCCTCAGGACAACTAAATACAGTTGCTCAGTAGTTACCCTGATAGTCTCCAAAGGCTCTGACTTCCCCACAAGTTCCCATTAAAGGAGCAGACAAAGGGAAAGTTGCAATTGCTATGAAGCCTAACCCAAAGCTGTGCCTCACCCTCCTGATGTCAGAGAGAAAAAAAAACTATTGCGGAAGAGGTTATAACTTGCAGCTCCATCCCCAACTAGGCTCTAGGCTCACAGAAACATATAAGTTGGCAATGACCTTTGGGAGTCATCTGGTCCAACCCCAAAAAGCCAAATTGTGCCAAATTGCCTTGTGAACATCCCAGATGATTATGGACAGATACCCACAGCCTCACTGGAAACATATTTCCATTACTTGACTGTCTTAATGATAACAGAAATGTTCCATACCCCAAATTAGAATTTCCCTTGTCTGATGCCTTTGCTTTAATTTCTTATGACTAAACAAACCCAGCATTTTGTCCTTACACATCATGTGCCCCATAATCACCACAGTGGCCCTCCACTGGACTCATATCCCTCCGGAATGAACCCGTCTCTTCTGCTGGCTAAGTACCCTAGCTGTATCCAGCTAAATCTTACTCTGAAAGAAGGGGTTACCATCTTTCTCAGTGCCACGAAATGGAAGGGAATGTGGGGCTTGATCTATCTCACAACCACCCAATTATCACATTTATCATTTTATTCTAATTTAGGACAAAGGAACATATTCAAGTGCAGTTACTTCACACATTTCAAAGATCTCTGCTTGTTCTGATCAAAAAGAAAAGGTCCTTTATTTCTGAGTCAAAAGGATTATCAGATTGTGTCATTGTGCTTCAGGCTTAAACTATCTGCCAAAAATAATTTTTTCTAATAGATTTTTAGATTATAACTTGATAAGAACGAGAATACTATCAAAAGCATCACATCCTGCACACAACCATTCTCAGCAGGGACAGTACCTTATCTGTAATACTGAAGCTATAAACAGTATCTATCTTTTCTGAATAAATGATGCCAAACCATTACCTACAAATTCAGAGTTTCATTGAAGTCAAAAGAACTTAATGGATTTTACAGCAGCCACCGTTTACTAAGCAACTAGAAAATGAAGGGTTTTCCTTGAAGTCACTATGCTTCGTAATTTTCATGATCGCTTATTATAGATTACACTGAAATAATACCTGCTGGCCAAATCAACGCCAATGCACCAACAAGCTTAGATGAATAAAGCTGAGGACTAAAATGGGTTAAGGCTGTGAAAGGTCCTGAATGCTATGAACTACTGCCAAATTTAATGCATGTTCCATGCTTTGGAAAAAAAAAAAACAAACCACCTGTGAAAAGCAAAATTGGTCCACGAATTCCCCTTGAGGTACTGGAAAACAGAACTCAGGGTACCAGACAACCACCCGCTCTTCAGAAGGGCTAATGTTGGCTCTGGCTTTCTGAGCACAGCAATACTGAGATTACCCCCAAGAATTTTAAAGGTTTCCTGTAATAGTTTTTATGACATTCTTGATACAGGACTTCCACACAATACAAACTGACATGGTGCAGATTTAATCAGCTCTCAGAAAAGAAAAAAAAACCACAATAATTTCTTCCACTTTTGAAAGCAAAATTATTTAATGTATCACCAGTTCTCACAAGAAGTTTGATTTAACGTAATTCCCCACAGGCCTTTTGATCTGATAGATCAGTAGGGGGTAAGAACATTCTGAAAGACTCACTTAGGTGTTTTTTTTTAATTGTCTTTGATTTTCTTTTCCAAGGAACTGAACAAGGAGAAGTGAAAGTGCAATGGGAATTCTATCTGTCTGTTAGAAATGCCTTCTGCAGCCTGGCAGCCTTGTGTAGAAAGAGGCAGAGCAATGAATGAGAAGTGACAGGCCAGTGCCCAGGCAGTACCAGTAAATACAATCTTATCATTTACAATCCTGTGTATTGATCTATCACATGAACTTTGCAACAAAAGGAAAAGGGCCACTTGTTTCCACAATGTCCCGTCACAGTGGATTTGGATTCTACATCTAGGTACCAAAGTTTTTGCTGACATTTGGCTTGAATTCTCCTTTTGCCAGTTCCACTCACTGCTCCTACCTATCACCCTCGATAGCACCTCAGGTGCTTGCCTGCCCCCTACAGTGCTCAGAGTCCCCAAATATTTGCAGACTTGTGTCCCATGTGAGCCCCTCTCTGCCATGCTGTATCTATTTAGCTCTTTTAATACTTCACTGGAAGAAAATCTCTTTAGCCTCTTTCTTTTTTCCAGCATAAAAATGATAAGTTTGCTCATAAACTGTAAAAAGGCAGTAATGTATAAGAGCAAACTTATGAACAGAAAGTCCATTATGTAAACGGCATGTATCTAAATTGGGTTCATCAGCTATTACTCTCTAAAAGCCTTAACAGCTAATTCACTGCGATGGTGACAAAGCCGGCAATGCTTTCTGCCTCCTGGATATATCGCACAGCTCTGTTTATGTTTGGACTGTATTTTTTATGAATGTGCAAAATCTCCTGCTGATCAGTAAGGCTCAAAAGAAATCTGCAATAATTATTTCTGGGAAGATGTACAATGTCTGCGGTTTGAACACATCACAGTGTTTCATTTTAGTCTCATTATGCCTCGCACTTGGAGTCATTCAGTCTTACCACATTAGTAAGAGAGAGATGAGAGACTTGACATTCCCACACTATGTATCACAGGATTTTAGCTGGTATTTCTTATCATTTTCCAACTTTTCTACAAACTGACTCAAAATCAATGAAGTGTCATCAAAGATTAGCCCTGGATCACTCACATCGCAGCAGTAGGTGGGAACAAGCCCATTTAACAGGTCACTGATCATTTTTCCTCAGTACAAAGAAAGATCTTGCTGACCCTTGACGCTCTTCAAGGGTTGTTTCATTTCTTCTCCAAACAAAATGCAAAGGTGTGATGTGATCTGGTGTCAGTTTTATTCTAGTCAAGACAGAAACTCATCCTGCCCATGGAGTGTGATGCAGCTAAGAATGAAAACATGAAACTGGCTCTTATGAGTGTCTGTGCCACTCCAGTAACAAAGCAGCTGCTTGAGCCCATCTAACGGAATTAGTGGAAATGGCAAATACAATTAAAAGGCTCCACCTGGGGGTTAATCCAACCTTCTCCATCCACGGCAAAGATAGGCGAAGTTCATTAGTGTCTAAGCTTACACCTTACACTCAGGCTGTAACACCACCTGTGTGCTCAATAAAGGCAGCTTCTTCCCTGAATCTGCCATTCCCAGGGTATCTCTTGTCATCTGGAGCTCCAACTCGAGATATGAGCGGACAGCTCAGTGTCTGCTGAGAAGGAGGAGAGCAGCAGTGACTGGCCTCCACACCTCCTGCTTGGGGAGTGAGGGAGTTGGCAGCACTGGCTTCACACTTGTGTTCACACTGAACATCTGGCTGACCCTGAAGTGCTGGGCAACCTGACAGAAGCTCCCCCAAGACAATACGGACAAATGACAGGGCCATGCTGCTCAGCTGACTTAGGATTAGCTGAACGGGAGAAATGACTCTGAAATTCTGCAGTTCTCCTTTCACACATCTTCACAAACCCTGAGCTAAGCTTGCAGCGGGACCTCACCTGCTAATTATAACAGGAGAAAATGTCTCTTATTTCTAGGAGTCTGAAAACAGCCCCTAGAAACTGCACTGCAGGTGTAAGTGAAGGAAATGGTGAGAAGCAGATGGTCACGAAGAGAAACAACCGATGAGGTATTTAGTCTGTATTTAAATTCTACTGCTGGTTTTCTCCCCAGTTTTCCAGCCCCAGATGTGCTGCACAGAGGCTGCTACATCTGGTGCACATGGGTCAGTCTCACAGCTTTCAAAACAAAACAGCAGGTCAGACTGGTTTACCTAAGTTTGCCTTTTAGCTGCTAATATTGTCCTCTTGGGAAATGAAATGTCTATAGCATCATGGTTTAGTGGTGACCTGGCACTGCTGGGTTGAAAGTTGGACTTGATGATCTTAGAAGTGTCTTCCAACCAAAGATATTCTGTGGTTCTGTATCAGACATCGCTGATTTCCACAAACAGACTGCATTCCTTTACCTCAGGTAATCCCGTATCTTCAAGAAAATAAAGCAAATGTTGCTCTTTAATTTAAGGAGTGTTAAGGTGCCTAAAATAGCAAATGGATGATTTGGAATATAAGTACTCATCCTGCTTTCCTAACTCTATGGCTGTGTGAGAAGATAATTTTATTGTTGGGAAAATAAATTACCAGGTGTTATGCTGAAAAATTGTATGACTAGGCACATGGATTACCTTTCCTTTACAGGTCAGATATCTGTGACCCACATCAAACCTTTACAGGCAGCAAAGGGCAAGAGGAGGTTTCTCAATCCCTTTCTGAAATGGCTCAGAGCCACACTGCTTTTCAAGGAGCTCTGGCACATGGGGTACCAGTTGAATGCTGAGACAAAAGATAGTGTGCAGGCAGCTTTCTAAGCAAGAGAGGATTCTGAGCCTGTGCAGACTGTCAGAGAAGCTGATGCTAACTACTCAATAGATTAATCAGCCAAGAGTCAGGAACTCAGAAACACTGACCGCTGTTTAGATAAACACATTAAGCCTGATAGAACCAATACAAATTAGTATAGCTCCAACGGCTGTCACGCTGACTGCCATAACCCAGCATCTGGGCAATGCTGAAAGGAATAGGACCACTGGGAAAATGTTCCTCACTGGGAGGGCGGTCAGTCACTGGAACAGGTTCCCCAGGGAAGCAGTCATGGCACCAAGTCTGTCAGAGTTCAAGAAGCATCTAGACAATGCTCTCAGTCACATGGTTTAACTTTAGGTAGTCCTGTGAGGAGCTAGGAGTTGGACTCAATAATCCTAATGGGTCCCTTCCAACTCAAGATTTTTTGTGATTCAAGGCACATCACGCACTAGTGGTACTGCATCAGTCCACACTAGAAAAACAAATACTGCCCTAAGAGGTATGTTCTTCCTATGTGCTGAGACTAGGCTCAAGTCTGAAACAGCTTCTTTCTCTCCTCTGTTCCTAGGTCTTTTGATTAACTACTACAGGGGCTGAGTAAGAGAAGAAAGGGGAGGAATCAGGCAGATCCCCCAACCCACTGCTGAGTTTCAGTATCAGCCAAGCAGAAGGAGCTGAAAAGGCAATAAGGAGCAGATGCTTAATGATAAAGGAGAGGCAATAAATTGACAATTTGCTGCTCACTAGTTTTAGCTCAGTCAGGGATTTCCTATGTGACACAGCAGGACACAGAGAAGTGTTACCCATGATGGGTAATGCTCCCAGACTGTGGGGACAGCATCCTCCTTTCCTCTGCTTCGCCTGCTGCTGTGGCTACAGCCACAATTTCCTCAATTCTGCTACTTGGATTGCTAAAAGAACAGCTAAGCTGGAATGAGGATCTACTGTTTTGTCTGCAGCATTAAACTACTGAAATGAAGTAATTCACAGGCTATTTCTTTCCCATTTAGTTGCCTTGAAATAAATCCCTGTCACCGATGGAGTTTCAGCTGTCAGCTCTCTGACTGGATCCAGTGACACAACTGAAAACAGTAGGGTTCTTTATTCTACTTTTCTTCCCACTCATTAACTTTTCACTCATTTTCTTTATTGCTGCCTCACTTACAGATGAGCTGGCTGCATTTCAGGAAACTCTCCCTGGTCCAGCACCAAACGTGACAAGCACTCATTTTCCCTCTTGGACTATTCCACAATTAAGAACATATTGATTTGTATTTTGTAGATACCTAGATAGTATCAGCAATTTCCATAGCTGGTCCTGACCTAGTATCACAGTCTTATTCTGGCCTGCAACTGTGATGAGCCCCTAGCTTATTAACATGAGGTTCTCATTTAAAATAAGCTGAACACAGATCTTTCTCTTTCTCATTAATCAGTTTAAGCTTTTTTAAAAATTAAATGTAATAATTCAGACTTATCCATGAAGGGAAATGAAGGGAAAGAGGGTGCATCTAAGCCATCTTCTTACCTATCTAATCCTTGATGTGATGGAACATACCCAATCTTGGTGCTCTGTGAGAAGGCAGCTGGCCTTGGGTAATCTTCACCCTGCTGCACTGGGGTTAAGGGCGCTCAGGGTAAATGTCTCACTAAATATCACGAAGGTGATGGATACAGTTAATGGCTATGCTAGATGCTGGAACTGCAACACATTTACAAAGAGGAAGAGAGCAAAAATGGATTCCTAACTAATTTTTAAAACAGCCTGCTGAGATTTGTAGTGCAGCTGGGCTAATCCTGCAAGGCCAGATCAAACACCTATAAAAATAATTTTAAAAATCAATGTGTGTCCATAAACCAACTTTCTCAAGTCAGACCCTTAATTGAGTAACTCCATCACCTCTTTAGCACAGTGACTCTAGCCATCAGAACAAAGCTGCCATTTTCTAGCTACAGCTGACCTTGCAGCAAAGGGACCTCTGTTACACAGTAGTGAGCAACTAGAACTGCAGAAATGTCAAAGGAATCTTTCCGAAGCAAAAAAATCATTGCACTCACCAGTTTGCACATACATTCAGACACAAGACTATATACATCAGGTTGTATACTCATTTCAAAAAACCCTAGTTTTCCGTAAGGAAATCTATTGATGAGGGAGTTTATCTTCTCTCACACTGTAGTTGGAGCAAATAAGAATCATACAAATATCCCTTCTTTATTCACTCTATCTTAGAATGACAGCAGGATAGCAAACCCCATCTGCGTGGATTTGCAGAACACACACGATGGCTGAGGTTTCCTTTTACATTTTGGGGGTTTTTTCTCTAAGTTTTCACATTGTTCTACTCCTCTGAATGCTATGACAAGTCAATACAAAGATTGTATGGAGAACACAAATACACGGGACTAGCTCTGCAACCCAGTGTAGAAAACTTAGATTGAAACATCTCTCTGATGCTGTCCATTTCTCATTTGCTCAAGCAAGCACCTTAGGAAACTTCATCTCTTATCACATCATCGAGCTCCAGAACTATTCAGAAAGGAAGACCATACTCAAACATCCTGCTGTACCTAACACTGCACAGAATTCTCCTTCAGGTGAGTTCAGCTAGATCTTCCTGCCCCGCTCCTTCCCTGGCAGTGCTCCAACATCCTCCTCTAAATCATCCACATCAATAACAGCAGCACATCCTCCCAGCTACACCATTGGAACCTCTGCTTTTAGGAAGTGCAACAAAGTAAGATGTTAAGTGATGGCCTGGGAGATACAGAGAGAAGTGTAAGGACCCCACCTTGACTGTTAAATATAGGGTGTGCCACATATACACCCAAGGTTGCCAATACTCTTTCCCCTTACAACTTAGATGGTAAATCCTGTCACATCCCTGCTACAATTAATCAGCTTCGTAAAAAGCAGTAGAGAAGGGGCATTCACAAAAAAACAGAGATATTTTGTTAGAACAGCGTTGAAAACACCTGCAAAATACTAAAAGGATGGAGAGATGTAGCAGCCACAGAGCCCAAGAACAGCCTTAGTTTGACAGTCAAAAAGTTCTTTCATTCAAGAATTTGTTTTACTTCCTACACCTAGAAAAACTGGAGCTGGCCAAAACACAAACCAAAAAGGACCAGCAAGCTGGGGAATGGAAGATTAAGAACAATCCTAAACAGTAAGGCCTTTCTCCCAGAAAGGAAGCTCTTACCACCATCCATCTCCCTTCCTAACAAATGGATTCAACAGAAGAACTCACAAAAGCTCAAAAGTCTCACTGATATTTAATGAGGGTAGCAAGTACTGATGTATACCGTGGAAAGCTGGTCTCTAAAAAAGGGAACTCAATGTCAGCTAATGAAAGTCCATTTCAACCCTCTAATTTGGGTTTGTTCAGCATTAAAGTAGCTGTAATCAGCTCTATCGTAACTCAATTTTGAAGAAAATTGACTGAAATAAGGGCCGAGCTGAATTGCCACCGTACACAAAGGAAAGGACAGGCAGAATGAACCGCTGGTATCAAATCATATCAACCTCCCTAGTTCTCCCATGTGACGAGTTCGTAAATGAATTTGGCTTTCTTTCCATTACTTAACTTGATCCATCAAAAACAGTCCTTACATCATGTGTGGAAGGCCATTCGATTAGTCCTTGCATAGTGCACTGAAGGGCACTGGATTCTGACTGTTGTGCTATGACGGGAGGAGGAAAACATCTGCATGTCCCTAAAAGAGCACCCTTCCTTCCAGGGTCAGTTGAGTACATTCATTGCTGCTGTGGTAACAACGTTTATGAAAAGAGACTTCATCCTTGCCTAAAGGAGTGACAAAGGCCAACCAATCATACATGATAAAAGGCTGAAACTCTCCCAGCACCAAGGACTGACTGCCATGTCCTGGTATGAGGAGACACCATTCACTGCTGGTCACACCTGAGCTAAGACTTTTAACCACAACGAAGCACAAACCAGGTGATTAGTTGTGCACATTAAGCTGCACCATTAGACTGGAGTCCAGCCACTGTAACTGGTTGTCCAGACACCTCAGATACAAAGTGGCTATTTTTAAGACTGTTAAAATTGACAAGGACTTTCATCTACAGATGATGACTTCAGCCTTCCCAGTGTAACTGCACAACCACTTACCTGCCACATAAATAGGCCTTACTAGCCTAGACTGACTAGTTAATGACTTTTACTGGTTAAAATTCAGCAGAAACAATTGATGAAGGTGGAGATCTGGAAAGAGTCCTCTGTCAAGACTCAGATTGTCCCAGTCACTTAAAGAATTTTACAGGGTGATTTTCTTGGGGGCTGTGTGCCTCGACTTACACTGCAGTTCTCCAAGGAATCTTTTACAAAGAAATCACCAGCTCAGTAAGCTAAAGCCAAGCCTCACTTCACTCTTGAAGTTTTTCCAACCTCATAGTGAAGCAGTAAGTTCACCTCACTTTCTGATCCTCAACTGAGCAGGACCCAAACTTCACTGTAACACCAACTAGAGCAGGCACTCACTGCTTGTAAAATCCGGCAGTGAGAGGCATCAAACTACGTTTTGATAAAATACACCAGGGATGTAGCCTCTATTAGACTGTGGACAGCTGGTACCTTAACAATCTTTGACTTCAAAGCAGCTTCCTTGTGTTGGGACACCTTCTCTTTCTTACTCCTCAACTTTCTGGGAATTAAGGACTGGCAAAACCAGCAGCACCATTTCCAATGTAAACCAAAATCAACCTCTTGACAATGGTTCATGCCTATGGTGAGCTGTCTGACCAGGACTTCAGGTAATCAAGCAGACATTTGGAATACAGAGACACCAAAGCTAAGTAAAACTTAATGTAAGGTTCTGGTGCAACAGATGTCTTTACAAACCTCTCCCTCTTTTCTGAAGTATTCATGGAAACCCACACTAACCCTTCCCTTCTTCTAGGTCTTACTGTTCAAGAACAGGTTAAAAGCTGGGTTAGGAATGATCTAGCAGCCCCACAGAGCTATCAGCTCTAAGGTAGCAGCTACCTTAGAGCTAGATGGATTCAAATCTGACTCCCACATCTCATCCATGTCCAATGGGCAAATGATGTTGAAATACAGGACACTACAGCAAGCACAGGAACAGCACCAGCACCTTAAGTCAGCAAACATTGCAATGGCATAATACTCACAGTCAGCAGGAGGCACTTGTTTTCTTTGATGGCGCCTATGCAGCCCACAAAGCCGATGATCATGACTAAGGAACCTGTGACAATCAGTAGGTTGGCAGCTGACAGAGACGGGAAAGAAGGCGAAAGGGTGGCAAAGTTCCCTTGTGTAACAGCCAACCAGATGCCCACTCCAAGGATTCCACATCCTCCCAACTGGAAAACAAAAAGAAATAAAGTCAGTTATGGTATCCAAACAACTCAAATATTAATCCAGATCAATGTGGCAGCAGTAGGGCTCTGTTGGGGTAAATCAGCAGTGACACTTGATAAGACATGATCTCTCCCCATGGCTCTTTCAGTAGGGAAAACAGTAAAAAGCAGATCCTGAGTAAAGGAGAAATTCCTAAAGACACATCTCAAATGGTACCTCAGAGAGCTGCCCAGAATAGCCTAAACATTTCTGATCCCCTGCTCTTCCCTGCTCTTCCCATCCTAATACACCAGCTCCCATCACTGACACATGCCAAGAACAAAGCTTGACAGAGCACTGCCTGGTTGGACAGCTCACACCTCAGTTCCTGTCCGAGGTCTAGTCATCCTTGGAAGCCAAAAAGCATTTAGAGGATAAAGGGGACCCAGAAGTAGGAAGAATTCACCCAAAACATTAGAAAACCAAAAAAGAGGCTTTATCCTAACATGGTCACTGGTTTGTCATTCAATCCTCAGGAAAGGACTCGACTGGTTCATGAGAAATTTGAAGGAGGAACAGTAGCAGAGGCTCCCCAGGCACGTGAGCCTGGAGAAGGGAGGATGCCTGTGCAGGCAGCAGCCACCACAAACCCATAAAATCTGCAATTATGATACACACCAGGAACTTTTACAAGACACCAACATTTACGAGAATGCTGATGTAATTGTGAGAAAGGCTGCAGAATTGTAACAAACAGGGTAAAGCTGAGCAATTAAATAGAATTAAACCAAAGGGGATTTGCATTATTATACAGTCACACAGCAGAGCATCACTTAGGTTTCTTTCTTTCCTGTTCTCCTTTTAAAATAACCAATTTTTATTGAGTTTTATAATTGCACTTTATTATCCAAATCAATTAGAGGCTAGGAAAGAAACTGTGTTCAGAGAGTAGCAGACCAGACACAGGAGCATTTCAATTAAACCTCTGCATAAAGTGGATCAAGGTAAGGCAGCTCATGAGGCAGGGGAGGAAAAAGACTGAGCTAATCCTGAGGCAGAGCACAGCCTCACAAATGAAGCACAGAGAGAAGCACAAAAGGCAAAGCAATTTCTTATACTAATTGCTGAGCTTGCCTCTGCTTGTCACTATGGGGCAACAACAGTGGCTGTGCCTCAAGACAGGACTACTCACCCCAGTCGCAACCAGTCTATTCTGTTTGGAACTAAGGAGCCAAACCACTCATCACTGTGATGGACCTCAGCCACACTGTCCTGTGGATCTTCACTGTAAAAATGCAGACCCAGAACTCAGCAGCCTTTTCCATATAGAGGAATTTCACGCCACCATATCCACCCTTTCATAACGTACCTCTATAAGCACCACAGAGGGACAGTCCAAGCTCTGATCATGTACACCAGAAATAGCTCCTCCTCCACGCCCACTTACAGAGCACACACTTAAGCATCTATACAATGTCTAGAGTGTCTAACAATGGTCTAAAATGACTGAAGAATAACCAGGGGAGAGGAAAGGGAAGAATGCTTAAAGAAGGTAGCCCACAGAGCATCGTTTAGGGTAATGAAGGGGATATAAATAAAAACTATCAATAAGACCCAAGGAAAAGAATAGGAGAAATACTAGGAATAAATGCCCTAAAAAGGCAAAGAACACTCTGAATGTCTACTGGCCTACAGAAAAGCACTGAAGGAGAAGTGGCAGACAAGCACATTAAAACTGAACTGGTCAGAGCTTCGAAATGCAGTCAGTCAGGAGAAGCACTGAAAAGGCTAAGAGAAAAGGATGGAAAGCACAGTGGTGCCTCTGGCTCCTTGGTCCGGTGGATGTTGTATCTCAAGCCTTGGAGCCATGGGCACAGCGAGGCTGTGAAGATGGGCCAATTAATCCTAATGAAGCATGCTCAACAGTGGCAGATTCACTCTACAGTACATTTAGTAGTTATCTTTGGTTCTTTGCTCTGAAGCAATTCAACAGCACCAGTAAGAAGCATCTTATTTAATCATCTTTCATGCTCCTGGCTTCAGGTGTGCTGACACGGTCCACTTAGGGAAAGGCAAGAGCTGCTGCTGGCTCCTTCATCACCTGTTGAATTCTTCATGAAGTGTGGTGTGTAACAGTTGAGATGTTACCCTATGGATATTTGATACCTTCTCCCTCCAGTTACTCTTGTCTGTGGAAACTGGGAATTCACCCGTGGCTTAAAACAGCACAAAACACTGGAAGGCTCACACAAAATGCCATGGCTGTGGCTGCACTTGGTTAAGTAGGGTCAGCTGGTCAGCAGCAGTTTCTCACTACGTTGCCTTTGATTCAGACAGACTAGTAACATACACCAGGATTTCTAGTAAGCTCATTATCTTCCTATTTTTGAAAAGATAATGCACGGCTCTTTCTTAGGTTGATTAACCGAACCCTGAAGTGCACAAAGGGACTCTTTGAGCATTAAAATGTCTGTCTTAAACTGGATTTCATGAAGTGCTGCTTAGGAAATGTCAGCACAAACTACTGAAGGCTGCTTCACCATAGCTCAGCCCTGTTCCTCCTCCCACACCACTACATCTCCTCACAGTCCCTGGATGAAGTTGTTAAGCTGTCACAACACTCCTGGGGAACAGATGCTGCCCTGAACTCCAGTTCTCTTTCCCCAAGGACCTGTGTCCAATGACCAGAGTAGCACAAAAAGGCCTGGTTAAGGAAATGCTCAAGGGCGGGTTTCCCATTCAAACCCATTGCCCTCTCCCTGCAAGTGTTCAAGGCCAGGCTGGCTGGGGCTCTGAGCAGCCTGGTCTAATGGAGATGTCCCTGCCCATGGCAGAGGGATTGGAATCATATGAGTTCTAAGGATCCTTCCAACCTAAACGATTCTGTGATTTTATGAACCATGACCCACTGAGCCAACCACAGGAGCCTTTCCAGCAACAGCAGAATGTTTTCTGTTTCCAAACATTCAAAAATGCTCATGCACTTCATTTTGTTGCATAATTCCCATTCTACAATCCAGGGATCAGAGGGATCATGTTTGTTTATTCTGGATGAAAGAGAAGAGAAAACTGTTGTAGTTGGTTCTGTGCTGCCTGTTTGTTCTGATTTCTTCATCTTGGTATCTAAGGAACTGTTAAGTTATGGATAATTTTACTTAGTTATTCATGATGCTCCATCTTCTCCATTTTTTCTCTCCCTACTCTACCCACAAGCCCTCCCAGTCCTTCTTTACACCAAACAGTCAAAAGCAGAATGATGAGATAGTAAGTCTTGACAGCTTTCAGGGCTTGCAGAACTGTGAAATTAAACACACCTCAAACCATTAACAGGGCTACTCTTGACAATTTGGGGGCTTCCATGCAAACAGTGAAGCTGTCACAATTAAAAGATAAAACATTGCAACACAGCCATTGGTGAGAAGTCTACAGCTTGAACCTCATCTATTGGCAGCCACAGACCAGTCAGTATTGACTCCATGTGGTAAGCACAGGATTGACTTTAAAAAAAAACCCACAAACCAAATCCCCATCCAAGATGTCAAACTACTCAAAACAACATTTTAAAATTCCCTTGTCAAGTGTTTAACACATTGTTTCCTAATTGTTCACAATAACCCACTCTGAACATCTAGAACAAATATAAAGTTCCCTTTACAAATATTTTTCCAATAAATTCATTTTTTTAGTAAAATCTTTTATTCTAAGGCTAAAGCAATGGGCCACCAGAATGGATAGAGCCATAGCCCTAAGTCTCTAGGAGATTTAAGTGTCTGTTTCAGGACAGACCTCGTAACTGTTGAGTTTGTGCCTGAGATGCAAAATGTCAACGACAAAGACACAAGCAGTGGGTGCCTGCCTGTGGCATCGGAGCCTCAAAATTGTTCTAATGGGCTAGAAAATAAATTATTCAGACTTCAGTGCACACATTTAGAATTGATCTTACAGTTTGGTAAACAAAGTCATCACAAACAGCCCCAGATCTACGTATGTTGTTGGAGAAAATTATTCTGAAGTTACAGCTATGCTCTTAAAATAGTGTAGGAGACACTGCCTCATTGTTCATGATAATGGTGTCGGTGCTGGTAAATGAGTTTTTATTGGTTTTGTTACAAGGAATATGCATCTAATTATGGCTTCTCATATTGTATCTGATTAGGATCTACCCAGAATATGGCCCCTTTAAGTAAAGATTTCAGAGTATATTACATAATACACTGGTAACAGAATCCAAGTGGAAGGAGGATCATTATTCATTTTTCTTGAAATATCTAGAGGTTACTTGGTCTGCAGGTTGAAAAGCAATAAAAGCAGGCACTTTTCCCAAAAACATTTAATTAAAATCCAGATTTCACTGGCACAGAGTTTTGTGGATATCAAATCCACATATCAAATCCACATATATATGCAGGTTCGCAAAGGGATTACATGTATCACAGGAGGGCATGGTACTCCAGCAATTACTAAAAACGGTGTTTTGCAGAGGACAACCTTAAACTATTAAGATGATACGTACATCCTCTGTTATCACTCCTTATTTCATCTTTTCTCCCTAAGCGTCCCAGAGCAACTATGACCCCTAACAGGCTGGTCAGCTCAGTGAAACCTTTTCAACATTATGGGTGTTTGTATGTTGTCCTCCTGTTTTTAATGTTCACTTAGAGCTTGCATTTGATTTTTTAATTTTCATTGATCGGTTGCTTTGCTTGGCACCAGACTGTGTTCAGAGACAGGGTTAGATACACGGGCAGGCAACAAGCACAGCTTGTTTCAACCCAAACTTTAGAGACCTGTTCACTCATCAAACCCAACAAATTTATAAACAAATTCAAGATCTCTTTCTCTCCTCCAAATCCATCTGATCTATAAAAGCTGTATTAACTTTCCAGCAGGCATAAGAATTCTATCCAGATTATTCTACCTCATAGAATCATTAGGGATCGGATGGCATACCCAGTCCACTGGACTGTTTGCAGTTTGGTATAGAAGAGTTGCAGGGAAATCGTAGAACTTACGCCTATGTGTAAAGACTGCTGTGCTGGTGCGGTCAATAGCTACACTAGAAACAGCCCAGTGCTTTTGCTACAGTCCATTGAAAACATCTGATTGCAATCGTGAAGCAGAGTAAGAAGACCTCCCCTTCAGCTCTTTGCACACACATGCTTCCTTCTCCTCTGCTCTTGCAGCCATGGCTCAAGTTTTCAAGTATTGCTTAACATGTTTGGGCAGCCACCAGCAAATTCTCTTTTGTCACTTCAGCTGTCTCATCATTTGCATCAAAACAACCAATGAGAACAGGGTTTACGGATCCTCTAGATCACTGCAAGAAGTCCCCCTGATTTCCCAGACTATGGACTAAGCAGCCCATTTAAAGCTTGGCTGAAGGGAAGCATGTTTGGTCTACCCTATGCCCCAAACCATCACCCTGACTGGCTGAGTCAAGATGTATGGTCAGAAAAGTATAAATAAGGACAATCATGTCTTGAGACAGACCTCAACAGTCTGTTGAGACCCGGGATTTCAATAGTAGGGCACATCATGAGATTTGTATAGAAGGGGAAAAAAATAAAGAAGAAAATCAGACAGACATGTCTGGTCTCAATTCCTGAGGAGTGCTGGCTCCACCCCATAGACTGACACTATCCCACAGAAATTACACATCACCAACAGATGCTGCTCTGCTCCCAGACCCAACACTTCTTTTGGAGTAACATCTATTCCTGTTACTTTTGGAGTAACATCTATTCTCTCAAGCCAAAATGTTAATTTTTTCTAGTGTCATTTAATTCCACTTTTGAACTATTTCTCTGATACTTCTCTGACTTCAAGGAGGATGCTTTGTAAGTAAAAGCACCGAGTAAAACACAGAGCATTTCAAAAGCCAGTCTCTTCAGCTCTGCACATTAGCAGTTAACATTTAAAAGCTCTGTGAAGTGAGTTGTTTGGCCTTGCCATCTCAAGTCTTTCCATTTTGCTTATAATTTTTTTTCAAATGCAGAAATCTCTCACCTCACAGTGTGGGCCCCTATGTACAGGAGCAGCAGCCAAACGCCTCCAAGAGTTGCAGGTTGCTTTTACTGACCTATCACCAACCTGGCCAACAACAGCCAAGAATCTTGCCTCAGTGTCGCACTAGACTTTTCTATGAATGAATTAACATGCTGTCTGCCTCTCCTTTACAAGCCACTGTCCTGTCAGTAGGGCAATGTGGTGCATAGAGCTCAACCTGGTTTCAAAGTAGACATGATGCATCTTCCACAGACCGGAACGCAATCTGCATGACAGGCAAGCATTACACTCACATGAGTAGCAGAGGTCTACAATCCCGATCCATGTTCTCCCTGCCAGCATGACATCCTGCAATTCACAGTCTTGCTGCCCTCGAACTGCACGGTCATCTCATCACAGATTCAAAGAACTGCACTTCAAGAGACTGTGGTGCTGCTTTTCTTTTCAGACACTTCTCTCCTATAAATAGACTTTGGTTTTGGATATTACCCAGTGCACAAGCTTGACAAACAGGAAGAGGTTTTTATTAAGCCTAGAAACTCTACAAACAGGACTTCAGAGCTCTGTGTGGTCAAAGACACATCACAAGATCACAAGAAGGGCATTCATCTTCACAGTGTCACTACAGAAATATTTAAACTGCTGTGTTTTCAGTTACTCTGGTGAGGACAGAGCCTCAAGAGTTTAAGCCTTAAGAAATTCATTATTCTTCTGAATTGAGTTCCACCACTAAACTGCAGCTTCATACGACTAAAGTAAATCTGGGGACAAGTGAAGATGTCAAAAGACAGAATACCATGCTGACACCCTGCTAATGGAAAAGTGAATAAAAACTCATTCAGTTAATCCCTGCTGTTTTATGAGTAGAATAGCATTCTCTACACACTCACTCCTCTAAATCACAGTCATCTATCAACTACAGTTACAAAAGAACACAACTACAGCAGTTATGAGTTAATGCACCCAATCGAAATGTGATGTTTTCCTATCAGTGGCTCAAAACTCATTGAGACTCTTAAACTAGTGCTCAGTCACATCCCTACCCAGCAAAGCATTTGAAGCATGTGCTTAACTGCTACTGACTTTAATTGGTCATTTCTGTAGTGCTCTTAATTGCCCAGACTGCAAAGTTACAACACTGAAGATGCAAAATCTTGCAGCAACAGAACAGGTGAGGGTGACCTATTACAGCAGCATCACTGATAAAAGATTAAACGTGATCATGGGATATTAAAAAAATGGTGATTGTCAGTGTCACAAGCAGCTCATTTGGAAACCTGCCACAATTCAAATTCAAATTAGGGATTATGAGTAAAGTACTGAGTTAATGACAACCCACTGAAAGGCAGAGCATGAGCTGGGAGAGGGAGAGGGATTGAATACATGACAAGGAAAAGAATATGTTGCTTTTCAGGCTCTAGTTTTAACTGCTGCCAAACTGAGTGTTGAAGCTTTTTCATCTGTTCCTCAAATGCAATCTCTAAATCCCCGGGGATGACTCTAATGCAATCAATACTGTTGTAAAGAGGAAGACAAGCACAAGGCCTGGAATCTTAATCCATCAAATGAAGATACTACTTCTAGAAAAGAAGCAGAGATGGAGGAAAACTGTGTGTGCTCCCAAGTCCCATCTCTGTCCCACCCATAAAGTAACACACAACATTTTAAAGGACTTTGTAGCACAAACTTGCAAAAGACCAGCTCTAGACACAACTTTAGTCATTCCATGTCAGCACTACATACTGAAAAAAACCAAAAGCAAACAAAATGGTCAAGTCCAGTCATTCATACAACACAAAAACCTGCGATTTTTGTAAAGGAGATAGTTGGCAGAGAATTTTACCTAAAACCATCTGGGGAGACACTGAGGAAACTGAAGATCAACAAATAATGACTTCCAGTGCCCACAGCTCAGTTCCTTGGTTTATGACTGGTTTAGAATCCTATGACTTCTTGCCTAGGATTAAAATCCAAATTATGTGGTGGTGTTAGTGGTTTTCTCCCTCCTAGAAGCACTGGATGGGTTTTGAGTAAGGGGTACTGATATGATTAGACTGTAGAAGTTGTATAAAAAGATAAACAGGTGTCCTAGGAGTAGGAAGATGACAGAGATATTCTTTCTATTTCGTATTACCCAAAATGTCTTTAAAGCATGTGCTAACAGGCACAGTTTGCAGAGAAAGAAAATGAAAAACAGTCTTTATCACATGTTTAATCCACCCATAGAAGTATGTAGATAGCACAAGGCTGGTTGCTATAGAAACGCCCATAGTGACTATAGATCCTATAGCTGAAATGCAAAATTAATTGCATATCTAAAAAGAAAATTGCTGATACTGTGAAAATAAATAACAACAGCTATAGCTGATAGCCCTCCTCACAAAAGCTTTCAAAAAATAACAGTCTTGGCTGCATAAACCAAGATTTGATTAACTAATCCAAACAGAGAATCTCAGCAATGCAACCCCCACAGCAGAAGCTGAACTTAGTTCTGCAAGTTCAGGTAAATCATGAAGTCTCCAGTTTCAGTCCTGGAGTTGGAGGGTGGGGGGCTACTGCTACCACGTTTGGCTCTTTCCATCTCAAGGCTGACTGTGAGACCATCCTTTCCCTAGGCCCCAAATTGTACTGATATATTACACTATGGTAATGGTTAATTTTCCTGATGGAGACCTTTTGCGACAGAAAGTGGTTTTATTTGCAAACATGGTCTACTTGATAGAAGAGGTGTTCTCCAATTCTTCCTGCAGCAGTGGCACAGCTGACACCTTGCCCCATGCCATTCAGCTGCCTGACATAGTCGGCGGCCACTAACAGTGTCAGGAAAGGTATGTAGAGGTAAGGTATCAAACACTACTTAAACCCACTAGCTGACAACAGAAAGCTGGAGGTGACGTCTCTGGAACACCAGCAACACAAGTACTCCCCTGCCTGGGTGCCAACAAGAAATGCTGAGCCTGTGATCTACTTGCTCTGACCAGGTGCTGGCACCATCTCTCAGACAAAGCTCCTGCCTTGTGTCAAGTCCCTTTACACTATTCCCCAAGCACAGGAGTGGCTGATTCCTGACACACCTAACTCTCTCCTTGGGGAGCTCAAGCCAAATTGAGTCCATCCCCTGCAGGGACAGGAAGGTTTTGGGAAACAAGACTTTTACACACCTTAGCTCCTAGAAAGCTGTAGGATGTGACTCCAGCACAACTCTCCCACCTGAATGAGGCACAGAAATGAAAACCTTCTAGCTGCTATTTATGAGGCTTCCTCACATTCATGCTTCCAATAAACCTAAAGACACATTCTGGTCTGTGTCACAACAGCACTACATCATCAATCCATGGGAGGAACATGAGGTGTCAGGTTAGTGTGGGAATAAAAGAAACTAGAATACAAGTAGAGTGCACAGTGGGGGTGCTCAGACCTCACGAATAAAAGGAAAAGTGTGCCAGGAAAGTGGTTCAAATTGCTCCAACACAATTTCCCACTCTCCCCTTTTATCGTTTTTTCCCCTTCCCACCACCAGCTTCTGCCACAGCTCACAGTGAAAAGTCCATCTCTCTTTAGGATGCACCTTAACTCCTTGACTGCCATAAAAGCTCACATGTAAAATGAACACTCACCCTCTTCATACTCTTTCCTGTATCAAAACAAACCAACAAACACCAAAACCAACAAGGGTAACTAAAGTGTGGTAGCAGACATAGCTCCATGGAGGACAGCCCAGCAGCAGCAGCAACAGCAACCCTGGTGACTCAATGTGAAATAACAAAGATGCTGCAAGACCTTCCCTTACTGGGGTTTGGCTTTCCACAGAGATAGCAAGGATGAGCCAAGGCTTACACCACAAGTGGCTTTTGATGAGAAATCCTTTTTTAAACAGTTCCATCAATACATGGCTCACATGGTCCACAGGACAGGGTTCTACGCATCCAGTATCGATCCCTTGATCAATGAACAGACCTGTGAGCAATAATCACACGCAGACCCAACACCACACAGCTCATCCGCTTTCACTGAGCGCTATCCGAATGCTGAGCAAAATGCAGCCTGAATCTTTTATGGATTCTTTTTAATGGATTGTTAATAATATTTGTACAGGCAAAGAGAGTATTTACTGCCATCACAATTGCCTAACAATACCTCGTAATCAGTCCCCTGTAACAACAGCAGTGTTAGGCCTGGAATAGCATCTCTCACTTCAATAGTTCAAATGCCTTGTCAAGAAAACTATTCTAATTGGGTGGGAGCACAAGAGAAAGCAAAGATTATTCCCCTGGTTTATGTTTGCAATTTTTAATGATTGTTTATTTATATTGCGCTTTGCTGTGCAATAGCACATCTGAGGCTTTTCTGCACTCTTACATTTCTATTTATGTACAACAGCCTGCGTCCCAAGCCGCTCCAGGCACGGGCAGCATGCCACCAGTAATGAATGCCACCTCAAATCATCTTTTATTTCTGTGCTAGTTATCCCCAGAGGAAACACTACAGCTCTTTCTCATCACCAGCCAAATACCTGCTATGGAAGCATTTCAGATGCTTTGGAATGAACACATCCAGTTAGAGAAATCTGTGATCAGCAACTCCATCAAAACATACAGAAAAGAGAGCTCATGGATGTCCCTGCTCTTACTTTCCATTTTGTTTTTGCTGTTTCAGAGAACTGATGATGCAGTAAGATTGAGTATAGAGCATCCCCACTGGGAGCGGCCAACCCACGAGCTCAGGCTAGGGGCTACACCTGCAAGTCCCCCTCTGGCCTTGTAAGAACTATTGAAATTTCTGAACTGCACGTTTCTGGCACAAACTACATATTCTCCTGTCAAACATGAGAGATGCAACACAAAAGGATGGCACGTATTTCTTCTAACTTCAGGTCTACAGCTTTTAGACATCTACAGTGGGATTCATGTCACCTAAGTTTAGACATCAGTTTGAATAGCGGTGCGTAGAAACCAGAGTGGCTTGTCACAGCCCACATGTGCCTTTGGCCAGTTGAACAGCTCCCCAGACACCCTCAATAAAAGAATTTCCCTGAACAGAACACAAACCCAGAGGCCAGAATTATGGCAACCCAGATCCCAGCCAAATCCATGTGCCAAGACTGTCCCGCTTTTGTCACTGGAAAGATGTGGGTGCCCCCAAAGGTCACTGCAACCTACCCTAGCTCACACATCCAGGAGACATTACCCTACTCCATGCAGTGATTATAGGGCAGCTGGAACAAACAGCACAGACTAGAACACATAATCCCTCTCTCATCCTGTTATCTATTAGACAATAAAGATGATTCTCTCTCCAAACATCAGGTCATGAAACTTCACAAAGCCCCTGAGGTGATTTGGAAATTAACTCATCTACCCTTACAAATTAAAATTACATATAGCTTTTTTTTCTTCCTTATGATAAAAACACGTCATTGCATAGATCTTAAAACCCCAAGTGTGTGCAAATGCACACAGAGCACGGAGAATCAAATTATCTCAATTTAGCAAGTCCCCTTCCAGTCAATGCTCATAGAAATCATTCAGCTATACTAACATTCTTGCTCTGCCCATTACGTGCACTGCTTAGGAGCTCTTAATAAAGCAGCATGACTGACACATATTTATAGCTTACTTTTTTATTACTTTGCCCTCTCACATTATCAATTCATGAAACAGTAGTATTTTATTGCATTTTTATGTTTGTTGGTTTTATTTACACACTCTCTCTTGCCATTAGAGGGGAAAAAGCTTTTGAGTTTCTGCAGATCCTCAATCATTCTGTGCTGGGGTCTGAAATGAGATGGAAACAAAGACTTCTGGCTCATCTAAAAATAAACCGTCATCTCAAACACTTCCTCAGCATAACCTTCCATCATAAAGCACCACTACATAAATATGGCTTTATAAATTATATATCTTAAGTCTTTGTATGCTCACAGCAGTTTACCAATAAATGTTCTGCGATACCTGTTAAAAAACCCAGACATAAAATCATTGCCAACGATGATAAATGATTATGGCTTCACAACAGTCAAGCTGACAGAGCTCAAGTGTCCACAGGGTGTATTGTGATTCAAATGCCAAGGGCAGAAAAATAAAAAGCTTTCAAATATAAATGTTACAGCCTTCAGCAAAAAGAGGAAATCTAGAGAATGGGCTCATGACACCAGGCTGTGTCTAGGACATCCCCCAAAACAAAACGGTGGGATTTACTGCAAATGTGATAGGCAAGAGAATAAATGAGCTTTGGGGTAGAGACTGTTACCACGAGTCTGCGTGGGGTGGCACAGGTCTGACTAGCGAGACATGTTAGTGGGATAGACAGGGAAGTCAAGCATTGAGAAGCATAACTTTATCCAAAAAAGAACAAGATGATGTTCTGGATAGTGAACAATAATCTTGGGTTAATGACAAAATTCCCTTCTTCGTAAGGTGCAAGGCAGCAAAGGGCATCTCAGCATGAAATCTCAGTTAAGCTCAGGCTAAAAATTGTATTTGTGAACCAAGGGAACAGTCTTATTAAATAGCTTGTGGTGAGGCCATTCACAGTCTGCAGCTGTACTGTGGAGAACCTGCCCATAATTAATGACCTGTAGCCATTTCAAGCTAAATGACTGATTTCAAATTGTAACTGAGCAGCTCAGTAACACAAAAACGTCTCCAAATGAGTTCAGCAGCCTCCACTCCCATTCCAATTAACCAAGGAACAAGCAAACCGCAACCAAAGGGACAGAAAGATCTCAAGGCTACAGCTTGCTTTTCAGGGCCAGTCTTCAGATGATGAAGTGAACCCCCAGAGACATCGACAGCAGCCTTTCCAGAGACATTTTAGCCCCAGCATGGTTTCTAAATCTCTCAAGTAATAGCCATGCTTGGTGGTTACTCTAGAACGCCATCTTCCCCAGCATGGGCACATCCCAAGAACTATTTTAACTCCAGGACAAAAACATCACCACCAAAAGCACTTAATTTTCAGTTCAGTTTCACCTCCCCTCTTTCCCATGGCTCACTGAATGGGACGGACCATTAGGAAGTTGCTCTCATGGCTCAAGTACTGTGTAGCAGCAGAGCAGGATGAACCAGAAACAGGAAGGGGAAATCCTTCAAGTAAACACGCTGTTCTTCTTAAGTAGTTCCTTCCAGACTAAGTGATCTGAATAACTGTTCCCTCTTCATCCTCAACCTTCATCCATGGGTATGCTACCTCAGCAATTTCTGTTATTCTTATAGGAGCTCTGCATTCATCCATAATTCGAATAGTTTCTGTGTTCAGTGAACCAGAACTCCTTTCTCCTCAATGACTGCGGTCTCTGATTTTCATAGGAATAGGAAATGAAAAGATTTGATGGGGGAAGGGGGTACAGGATTGTAGTAGGTAAGCCAAGGGTTGGCATGACATTGTCTGAGCATGGCCATCCTACTGGGAGCACGTGCACTGCTCCTGGGAGCACAGACGGCTCAGACTTTGTTACCTCAATTGCCTCTGCACTAGTGCATACTGTATGAGAAGCCAATGGGATGAACTGGAAGCGCTGGTCAGCTCCCAGAGCTACAGTATCACTGACAATAGTGGAACAAGTTCCATGGTGGAAGTTCTGGGAAGGAGGGCTACAAACAGTTCAGAAGAGGTGTACAGGGCAGGTGAGGTAATATAGGCAATTAGGAGAAATTTCTGGATCAGTAACCATGATCCTTATACGAGATCTCAACTTCCCAGTCATCAACTAGAAACTTTATACTGCCGTGATGAGCAGGTCCTGGAAATTCTTGAAGTCTGTAGAGGTAACTTCTTTTCACAGGCACTCAGTGAGACACTGAGGACAGATGATCTCCTAGACCTCTCTTTGTGGGGAATGTGACTGTCCTGGCCACAGTGATACAATTCTGGGCCCCTCAGTTCAAGAAGGACACAGAACTGCTTGAGAAAGTCCAGCACAGAGCCACAAACATCTCTCATACAAGGAAAGGCTGAGGGAGCTGGGTTTGGAGACTGAGGGGTGACCTTATTAATGTTAATAAAATTAATACAGAAAGGGTAAGTGTAGGAGGATGGAGTCAGGCTCTTCTTGATGGCATCCAATAATAGGACAAGGGGTAACAGGTGTAACAGGTGTAAGCTGAAACACAGGAGGTTCCGCATAATTAAGGTAAGAAACTTCTTTACAGTGAGGGTGACAGAGCACCGGAAGGGGTTGCCCAGGGAGGTTGTGGAGTCTCCTGCTCTGGAGATGTTTAAAACAAACCTGGACATGTTCCTGTGCGACTTGGTCTAGGTGATCCTGCCCTGGCAGGGGGACTGGACTGGGGGACTGGACTAGGGGACTGGACTTCTGAGGTCCCTTCCAACACCTAACTTTCTGCAATTCTATGTATTAACTTATGATCAACATTTATAATACCCAAGTACCTAAGAAGAAGGTTTTGTTAATCCATATGAGCTTTACCACAGTCTGTAGAGGTTCACCTCCTCAGACAGTCCTGTTCTCCTGGTCCCTTCCAATGTCTAACTTTCTGTAATTCTGTGATCAATCAGATGGTTGAGTTTAAATTTTTTTGTGTAATGAGAAAGGCAGCAGATTTACTGCCCTGAACTTTAGGGGAGTACAGTTTAACAAACAAGGTTTAGAAGGAAAAAAGTGAGAGGAAAGCTCTGGAGGGGTAGGCAGCTTTCTCAGACCTGGCCCTGAACTCCACCTTCCCTTCACTGCAGAGCTGATGAAGACATGATGTCACTGTGCCCCTTTATTTTAAGGCAGAAAGCTGCTATTGGTGAGCTGACGTCAGGGTAATTCCTTCCTTCCTGGTCTGATGAATCTGAGATTTGTTGCCAGCCTTCCAGGGGCAGTGAAAAGCTCATCCATTTTCTCCATTTTATCTGTATGAAACGGCCATGAGATTTGCTCAGTTGGGCAGCATTAGTGTGAGCGATTATGAGAAAGTGCTAAAGCACCACCAAGACATGCACGGTGCAGCCAGGGCTGGGTATTAATCTTCTCTAATAAATATTAATTCTTAAACCATTAGCTATCCTCAGTTGTGATTGTTAATAGCCATGACCTAGCTAGAGCTAGTTACTGACATAAATACTGTTGAGGCCTCCAAGGAGCTCTGATCAAAGTATGACGTTGTTGTTAGTGAGCTCAGTGCTACATTGGTCTCTTCAGGCTCTCCATGGGAAATGCCACCCTGATCTTCCTGATCTTCACCCAGGCTTACCCTGACAGCTTGGTAAGTATGATTATGCTCATTCAGCTTTCTTGCACAAACTCACACGTTAGAAGAGGCAGAGTAGAAGAGATTCTAGAGAGACAGCACAAGCAGCTTTGCCTGCAGTGAGACCGTAAGTGACTTCTTAGATACTGCTCCCAGTGAAAGAAGTTGTCCTTTGGTAGAGGTCTGACTCTGATGGACTTGTTTTGAGCCAGTGCAAAAGTCCGGCAAAGGCTTCCAGGCAACACGACATTTTGCAAACTGAGGAGGAAAAGCCCTTGGCTCAAGCAGAATCATACTGCTTTGTTTTACTCTAAACAGATTCAAAGGCAGGTCCTTTCTCTTTAAACCACTACAATCCAGGGCAAAGCGCACAGTGAGTCCTGCATGTAGCTAGAACGTCCCTGAACTCCAGCGGTGCAGGTGGCACAGCAGCACTCGGCACTTTGCACACTGAACATGCTCCAGGGCTTTTCCCTAAAAGGGCTTTTCCCCTGCCATAGGTCCAGCTTCCTTCACTATTAAATTGACAAGACAAGCATACTATTACCTCAGAGCTGGCTAGAAATGGGAAATTAACTCTGACAAAGGGGGACAAGAGGCTCACAGTGAAACTTCCCAGTCTCCTACCCAGGAGCAGCTCTTCACAAAGTCAGGCTTATTACAGACACATCAGCTCGCAATAAAATTTTGCTATAGGGCAAGAAAAGCAACAGCAGAAAAATAATTTCTCTCTGCAAAGCATCTGCTTGCTGGCTTTATTGCTGTTGCCAACTCAAACTGCAGAATTAAATAGTGGCAATAGCTGTATGAAAAGGAGAAATGCTCAGCACTGCCGATGAGCAATGGCTCTCTCTTCGCATCTCCCCACTACTGCTCCCTTTGGTAAAATGGACCCTTTAGGGCTTTAGCAGGTAAAGAGAATCCAACTTTTCTCCAGGTGCCTCTCAAATATCAACACAAACTGAGGCAGTAGCACCTGGATGTGAGGTTAAACAGGTGCCAAACCCTTCTGCAATCCCCACGCATCACCTTTCATAAAACAGTGGCCCCAGGGAAGTGGGAGTCAGTCCCAGCTCTGCAGCTGGAGCACCAACCAGAGCACTGCTTGCCTGTCCCCAGGTTTTTTATGGTTATTATCTCTGAGATGCTGCAGGGATGTTGTAAGACTGTTCTGCTGCATCCTGTGCAATATCCAGCCCCAGTGATTAAACTGCACCTCCACAAATGCTCATTACACTCTGTTCCTAACAGCGTGACAGCGTTGGCTCTAGGAAGGTTCCTGCTTAGGGGCCACAATGGCTTGCCACCACCTGTCCCACAGCAAACAGATTGATGCAAGGGCAGCCAAAGTCCTTCTGGCATAGACTGGGAGAAAAATACCATCCAGGCAGCAGAGAGAGGGAGTTTGCAGCAATTCCGGCCTCATCTGGTCCATCTGAGACAGTTCAACAAGTTCAGCTCCCAGGAGCTAGATGTACAGAGGGCAGAACCACTTACACATAATGTTCACATCAAGACAAGCAGAAGTCTGAGCTTTTTCCGCACAAGGTCACTATTTACAGCTAAACCCCACACAGGCACTGCTCATACCTCCAGCTCTTGCAGCCTCATTGCTGGAGCAACTGCACATAGGGCATCTATGAAAGACTTTCTGCAGCCACACACTTTGCTCTGCTTAGATTTAGCAACAAGCTGCTAATGTGGTGGCATTAATGTATATACAGGCCATGAGGTTTAAGGCTCAGGAGGTAGGCTCTGATCAATGAAATGCCTCTGCCCTTCGTCTGCAGCCCCTTTATAACAGGTTTGCGATAGGATCCAAACATAAAAATTCAGTCCAAACTTGCCACCAGTGGTCTCTGTTCTCTGCCCTACAATACGAGGAACCTGCAGACAGGCAGAGCAGATGAGAGAAAGTTATAAACTAGTTTAAGACTGGGACTGACCTGTTGGAGAGCAGTGTAGGAGAAAGGAACCTGGGGGTCCTAGTGGACAGCAGGATGACTATGAGCCAGCAATGTGTTCTTGTGGCCAAGAGGGCCAACAGCATCCTGGGGTGCATCAGAAGAGGAGTGGTTAGCAGATCGACAGAGATTCTTCTCCCCCTCTACTATGCACTAGTGAGACCACATCTGGAGTATTGTGTCCAATTCTGGGCACCTCAGTTCAAGAAGGACACAGCTGCTGGAGGGTGTCCAGAGTGGAGCAACAAAGATGATGAAGAAATTAGAGCATCTCCTTTATGAAGAAAGACTAAGGGAGCTGGGACTCTTTAGCTTGGAGAAGAGGGGGCTGAGGGGTGACCTCATTAATGTCTATAAATATGTGAGGGGTGGGTGTCAGGAGGATGAAGCTAGGCTCTTCTCAAGGTCATCTGGTGATAGGACAGGGGGCAATGGGTGCAAGCTGGAACACAGGAGGTTCCATATAAATATCAGAAGAAACTTCTTCACAGTGAGGGTAACGGAGCCTTGGAACAGGCTGCCCAAGGGGGTTGTGGAGATGTCCAAGTCCTGCCTGGATGTGTTCCTGTGCAACTTGGTCTAGGTGGTCCTGCTGTGGCAGGGGGATTGGACTAGATGATCTTCGAGGCCCCTTCCAATCCCTAATGATTCTATGATATGCTGAAATAGCTAAAACAGTAATAATTTTTTTAAAAAGCTGCCAGCCCTTGCTCATGCTTATTCCCACACAGTGCTACCTAACACCTACTCCTAATTGGGCTTTCACTGGCCAAACCTCTGAAGTCATCTAAGTAATTCAATTGCCTGCAAGCATGAGTTCATGCTCCCATAGAACAGCACAGACTCACAGACCATAAAAAGCCTAAGACAACGGGCGAATCTATCCCTCCCACCCGATGGGCAGGGCAGAGTGGCTACTCTGCTGGTAGAAAAGCAGACCCTTTAACTGCCTTCCATTAAATGAACTATGGGCAATTCCACACAGCTTTTTGACTCTCTGCACATCAGCCAGAAACAAATCAGCAGAGCATTTGCAGCACGATCAGTGGTTTGGAAAATTTGGTCAACTCATACAATCACTCGCTGTAAATGAGAAGAGGCTGAAATGGCCACAGAGCCTCTCTGGTGCTCTGCAGGGGGAGGAGCAGCAGCAGCATGGAGAACAGTGAAGCTACAATTGAAACCCTTCTCTTTTTATTTTTAAATTCCGTTTTCCGAGTTTGCTGGTGAGCAACCAAAATCCCAAATGCAGGCTTTGTTTATAATGCCGAGCGTAAACGTGACAGAAAAGATGGCTCTTGATAAAAGTTTTGTCTTTTGAAAGACTCATGCTTAGATAAAAGGAAAGAATAAGGCTGGTTCTTCCCTCTGTTTCCTCATGGTAACTTTCTTCCCTTGCTGTTTCAGAGCAGGTGTGAAAACGTGACAAACAACAAACAGCCTGTTTGAGCCAGCAGGAGAGCAAGTCTGAGCATAGCTCTGTGGAGCTTCTCACTAATTGTGCCTCCATCCCAGTTACAAGAAGAGGACACATTCAAGTCCCTTCTCTGTCCTGCTGCAAAACCTGGTGGCAATTCTGACTGGAAAATGCCATTACTGATACTAAACACATGGTCTTTAAAGGGGGATGCTAACAGCATACGGTTTTGTGTGTATGTCTGTCCTTTCACCCAGAGCTCTAGCTCAGGTTCCCAGTCATTTAAGCTTAGCAATCCTCTGTGATTCTAACTTCACCATGTGGCATTTTCATTGAATCACAGAATTGTAGAAGGGTTTAGGTTGGAAGTAATGTCAGAGACCATCTAGTTCCAACCCCCTGCCATAGGTAGGGACATCTCACACCAGACTGGGTTGCTCAAAGCCCCATTCAACCTTGAACACATCCCATGATAGAGCAAACTTCTCTGGGCAACCTATTTTCAAAGCAGCCTTTTTAAAAATAAAAAGGATGACACCGAAGACAAATCCCTGAAGTAATTCTCTAGTTCTTAAGAAAACTGCTCAAAGGCCTTGCCTCCCCCTGCCCTGCCGATGCAGACATTTTCAGCTGGTAGAGCTGTTCAGCTACTGAAATATCTCCAGATAACTGGACAACCAGAGACCCGTGAAGTTATTTTACAATGATGATGCCCACCATCGTACAAACTCTTGTCATTTCTGAATGCAGAAACCAACTGCACATAAATACATGTTGAAGAGCTTTATGACCACTTACAGGTCGCTATAAAAGCTGACAAGCTCACAAGATTGCTGTGCCTCCCCACATCAGGGCAGTCCGTGCAGCCTTGGCTCACCTTCTCTTTGTGTTGAGGGAGAAAGAAGGAAACAATTGTGTGTTTTTCTTCAGATCTTGTATTGTCACCACTGTTGATTCTGCTTCTAATGTTTATTTCCCTTCTGAGAAAAAGCGCAATTCAGAAAGGCAGGGGAGAAGGGTTTGCCATTTTGTTGCTGCAACAATGGCATTTAAAAGAATAAAGAAAACCTGACAAGACTGGCAGCTCACAGAATATTACAGAATTCACCAAAATTTGAGCTGAGGTGCAGCTTTACGCTGCATACCCAAGTTTTTGCATCCTGGTGTTTCTGAAGGCAGACATGAGTGTCACTGAGCTGTGAACAACACAGAACACGGCTTTCCGTGAAGAAAGGGTAACAGCTGAACGAGTCAAAGGTCCTTGTGCAGCACTGGAGAAGCTCTCTGCCATTCAGCAAATGCCACGCTCTTGAAAAACTCAGATGGTGTATTATAGGAAGCCTGAAATAACTGTGATATCCTCCAGCACTTAACACCATACAGATACAGAGGGAAAAAAACCCCAAACAGTGGGAGACAAGAAGTACAAGAAAACCCACACGATATGAGAAACACAAACCTGAATATTATGTGTGTGCACGAGAGCCAAATTAAAACAGTATGTGCTACAGGTGAGATCTTCCACATGTTTAAATCATCAAGCTCCATGGGTTTCATCAAAGTGAGGTCTGGCAGTCATTTATCAATACCCAACCACTACAGGTTTCAACTCTAGCCCCATGCTTTTCCCCTTGTCCATAAGCGTGCAGTTCCCAGCTGTACAAATAAGCTTTCCCTGTCATCTCCTTGGCCATTTCCCTAACATTGCCGCTTGGCTGTTCTGCACCCTGACTTCATGTCGTCTACATTTTCCTTCCAGCAGCTCAGCTCCCCCTCCTCTGTTGGGAGGCGGAAAAAAAAGGGCAAAACACCAGAAATGCTTGCATTGTAGTTAATTGCTGTACTCCCTGAAAATTACATTCATCCTTCCTAGACTGTATATCTGCAAGTCTTAGAACTTGTTAAACCCTTCTTATGGATTTACTTCTCAAATGGTTTTAACAACAGTCCAGCAAAAACCTCGTTATTCTTCTTGAAACTCCTCTGCCCCAGTATGTGACAATCTTCACCCAGTCATCCTCTGTGCCATACATCTCGGGAACACTGTCTGTCAAACTCACACAGGAAGCCAACTGAAGCTGACAGCACATGTTCCCCTATGTTAACTCCGGCATTTGTTATCAACCAAATTGGAAAGCCGAAAGTTTGTCAAGCAGAAGGTGAAACTGCTGCTCTTCGTAGCGATTGCATACCAACGTAAGGGAATACTACCCCCCAAAACAGTCACTTCTGGGAATTCAGAGCCATCATCCCACAGGAGCTGGCCAGTGCTACACTGTGATAAAGCTCTCCTCTACAGACTCCTTTGCTCTGCCCAAAAGGCAGTGTGCAGATGGTCCCATAACTCCTGAGATCACAGCAGAGATGTGCTGCTGTGCTACACAACTTGTTTTGGCACTTGATGGGTGTGTGTGCTTGTGAGGAAAATCCTCAGAACCTTCTTTTCTTGCTCTGCAGGCTTCTCTACGTCTAACAGCTTAATCTGTCTGCATTTATCTCGGAGAAAACTGTTCCCTAGAAGTTCAGGAGAGCACAGAAGTAAACCAGACTCAGCCTGTAGGAGTAACAATGTGTGCTGCACCTTTCTTGACCCACACTATAACTGCTTTGTAACTGAAAACAAATGGCTTTTATTAAAGGTCGTTTTCTATTCATCATTCACCTGTCTAAATTAGAAGTTAGTCTGCTCACACAGTGAAGAAATCATATGTTATAAGGCTGTATAACTGCTAAACTAATGACTCTCTGACAAAGGAGGCATCTGCTGGAATATCTTGATTACTTGAGACAAGCCCAAGAGGTTCAGAAACGTTGTGTTACTCTAGTAAATGTCTAAAGGAACTGCAGCAGATGACGGGACAAGGCAGCAATGAAGATGTGTCACTAGGGCTTGGCACAATACAAAAACAACTCAATGACAGAAGGGACAGAATTTGAAGCACTCGCCCGTACCAGCTTTTTCTAGTAGAGCTGCCTCAGGGACTTGCAGAAATTAAAAACTGTGATAGTGCTCTCTGACAAAGAGAGGGAAGCACACAGACACCGGGCTGATGTACTCTACATCCAACCTATAGTGTTTTGGAAGGGCTCAACCCTAGATCCTTTCTTGAAGAAAGCAGCCAACAGCACAGGCTGCCTCAGTCAAACAACAATATTAGAGCAGAGCAGGAAGCCCAAATGCATTATTACACTAAATGGAAAGGTAGTAGGGAAGGAAAGGCTCAGACCCTCTGCTCCAATAATATTTCTACTAAGAGTTCCCTAAGTTGTCCTGTAAAAAAAAGAAATACTGCTGTTATCTTGTGGGCGGTTCATTTTTTTAAAAAAGCAGGATGTTTATGCAATGTTTTTGAATTGCTAGGGCTCATTGTGGGATGGTGGTGTTTTCCTGCCGAGCAGCACGGGATGTGTTAAGAATCTCGGGGCACACACAGTGCTATCCATTAAGATAGAACACCAATTACCTGACCCAGCTCCCTGTCTCTACGCTACAAACACCAGCAGTAGCTTTAGCTGAGGGTCACAAAGTCTGATACAGGGCAAACCCTTCATGTGTAAGGGTATGGCAACACAGAAAGACACCTCACTCCTGATTCCATAGTGAGCAGCAGAAAGCAGGAATTCTAATGTTGCGACCGAGGCTGAGGGAGCTGGATCTCTTACACTTGGAGAAGAGGAAGCTGAGGGGTGACTTCATTAATGTCTATAAATATGTGAGGGGTGGGTGTCAGGAGGATGGAGCCAGGGTCTTCTCAAGGTCACCTGGTGATAGGACAAGGGGCAATGGGTGCAAGAGGTTCCATATAAATATCAGAAGGAACTTCTTCCCAGTGTGGGTAACGGTGCATGGGAACACGCTGCCAAGGGGGGTTATGCAGTCTCCTTCTCTAGAGACGTTCAAGACCTGCCTGGATCTGTTCCTGTGCAACTTGGTCTAGGTGATCCTGCCGTGGCAGGGGGGTTGGACTAGATGAACTTTTGAGGCCCCTTCTGATCCCTAATGATTCTATGAACCAGTTTCAGGTTTGCAGCACTCATGGAGGCAATGCTGCTCCTGCAATCATGGTGAGTACTGCACCAAACCCACTGCAGCAGCAGGACACATTAGCAGTGCAAGAGGACTAATACCTTCCACAGAAATCACAGCCTTGCTCACCTGCAGGAAGCAGTGCTTAGCTCTGAAGTCACAAAGGCACTTGCTAAATCATTAGATGAAGCTTTATGTGATGACACATTTCTTCAGATCAGCCTCACTGCTGCAACAGCAGCCCCAGATTTTTCTCAGACCACTTGGATCTGAGCTGGCATGATGGTAGAACACTACTAACACACCATCACTGCTCCAAGTGTTCAGTGTCTGCAATCACCAGTGTATTTTTATTACCTGTGTCATCATCGAGTCTTAAAAAGCTTCCCATGAACAAATGAGTGAAACTAAGCCCCACAGGCCATGCACAAAATGTGAATTACTGTGGCCATTTAGGGAAGGGAAAAGATGGAAAGATAAAGTGAATGTGGTAGAAACAAGCACTCAGCTCTCTGGAGTCCCAGTCTTCTTTGTCACCCACAAAGCTGTTCTGCTCTCAAAATGCTGCAGTTACAGGCTTGTTCAGCATGAAACAGCCTTTCTCCATCACTCCCTTAGCTGGGTAAAGATCTGCACAATACAAACTAAAGGGAGTCCATTCAGCCTCTCAAATCCCTTTGCCAGTGAAGTCTGTGTAAGCCTAAGATAACATTATGTCACAGGGTTTTGCCAGCTATTAGCTGACTGGTTGCTGAATGGGAAGGAAGTGAGTTAAACTGACAGAAATGATGCCTAATATTGATTTTTCAATTGATTCCACTAAATTGTTGTCCATGCAAACCCCACTTTGAACATTCCTAAATTGGCTTAAAATTGACTTATAATGATTTAGCTTATGTTGACTCTTTATTGACTCTGGTTGTGGCCACAGTACTGAATAAAGAAAGAATGAAATGTGTTCTTTGTGTCAGAGCACAGAGATGTGCCCTGTGAAACACCCAAACAAGAAGTACAAGGTTGTCCAGTAGATGGTCTGATTAACATCAAGGTTTAAGGATTTGTCAAAGCCAAAACATAAAGCTGTGGGGCTGTTCAGGTAACAGCAAGAGACAAAGATTACACCTGGAAGTTATTTCTCCTGGGCTAAGGCAGGGAAACTACATGTGTGCACTCTCAACCACAGCTGTCTGCGTCACATTGTTCATTTTGTTCTGGACATACTGGATCCCCAGTGTTTGTGCTGGCAGCTACCATGCTCAGGTGAAGGGCAAGCACTTCTTAAAACACCCTCCTCTAACCCCTCTCAGAAGGTGCTTTTGCTGACTGACTGGGCTCTGCACAGCAGTCATTCTCATGTGAAAGTCCAGCTCTATGCCAGCTTTTCAACTCACTTCTGGAGTGAGGATGGTGGCCAAGAAAGCCCTCTTAGCTTATGTCAGGCTACACAGCAACCTCACAACAACTGCTCACTCATCCAAGGTGGCTCAAGAGCACAGGCCTACTACGAGGTTTTAGAGCACCATAAAACCATTCTTGTAATGGCTGTGGAATATCAGAAGAGGGTTGCACATGCTGTCTTAGGCAAACCCCCACTTTCTCTGGAACCAGGGCATGTCTGGAAGAGAACATCTGCATTCCTGGTGGGAAGATGTAAATGCAGGTAGTTGTGGATCAGTGTGAGTTTATTAATGGATAGATGTGCTCTTTGCTGTCATATTGCAAGACAAACCCACAAGGACTTGCTTTTAGACAGTGGTAAAACCATTACAAACCTGCCTCTGGACACAGGCCCAACCGCTCGAATTTACTCATTTCTTTTGGACTTTAAAATACCAGATGTATTTGCTTTCTTAATTGAAGATGCAAAATTAAAATCTTCCTTCCCATTCCTCAGGCCATGTTTTTTTTCCTCTCCACGCAATTTACAGGAGCTTACTCTTCAATATTTAATAACCGGTGTTGTGTCAGGTGCTGTGGGGAGTGCCTATGACAGAAAGCACTTTAATACTTCTCTGTTTGAATTCACTGCAGAGCACTTACCAGGCCCCATCATAAAAAGACAAGTCTAAGAAGGATTTAATCAAGCAGTGATTGAAAAAATAAAGGTGCTGGTGATTAATATGGATTTAGGACTTCTTTATATTGGATGGATTTTAGCTAAAGAACAGGGCAGTTGGTTGGGGTTTTTACCCCTCAAATTGAGAAAAGGGTAAGAGGGGGAACACAAAGGAAACCTTAGGCAGGTCACTCCTCTGCTCTTCCTATTCAAATAAAAGCCAAGGGAAGAGGTCACACATAGAGCATATCATTATTTTCAGGTAAATACCAACATGCCATTTCAGTAATCACAAGCACAGCCTTGTGTATAAGCAAAGATTCAGGCACAGGAACATGGTTTGGGCCAGCACCAGAAGAGAACAGTTCTGCCCAAGACGTGAACAAAACCTGAGACTGAATCATCAGCCTGGATTAAGAAAAAACAGACACTGACACATGCTGACAATGACCTCCTTCACAGTCACACAACATGGATCTGAAGGCCTAGCAAAGCATCAGTGCCCATGTCTCTGCTCAGGTAAAATAGGAAGGATTAATACAGACATAGCTATAAATACAGTGCTGGAGGGACTGACAATGTGATGGAATGACAGACACATAACCCTCTTGTAGAACTTAGAATCATAGAATCATCAGGGATCGGAAGAGACATCGAAAATCATCCAGTCCAATCCCCCTGTCACAGCAGGATCACCCAGACCAGGTCCAGGTGGGTTTCAAATGTCTCCAGAAAAGGAGACTTCACAAACCCTTGGGCAGCCCCCTGTAGTGCCCCATCTTTGTGTGTTCACAGTTGCCTTGTTGAACAATTCCACAGCCATGCAAGGCCTAGAGGACCTGGAAAATGCCCCCAGGGTTTGGGTCAGATTTCAGATTGGGTACTTGCAGTGTCCAACATCCACATCTCTCAGATGAGGTTACAGAGACACCAGAATTTTTGTCAAACTTTCCTGGATTGCCCCAGGTACAAATAATTGATGTACAGATGCATACTAAAGCTGTACCAATGCTCAGCTGTTTATGCCAGAGTAAACACCTCTGTGCAAGTGCTAACTTGAGTTTGAGCTGTTCAGAGCACTTTAGATTATCTGAGAAATAAAGACAAGCCAGGATAAGGATGGCTGATGCAAAACTGGCTTCTGCTTAAGTATAAATAAAAACCTCACCCAACTCTTGGCCAAGCTGACACAAGTTCCATACAGAACTGGCCTATTTTAACCCAGCAACATGTAGCTCCCACTGAGGCATCTTTGCAAGAACATCAGACACACCTCATCTTTCATAAAGCTTTGAAAACATTAAAACACAAAAAAAGCACAGGGAAACAAAGGAGATTATTCGTGGAATATTAACAAAAGCCTTTTCTGACTGAGGATTATCAGAGTTTGCACTTCAGTTAATAGACTTATTTTTCCCCAAAGATTTATTTTTCCTTTTTCCTTTTTCATGCTTGGCCAGAGCAGGTGATTGCCATTGTCCCCAGACGCCTCCTGTCCTAGCACGCAGAAGAGCATCTGCACAAGAGGTCACTTGAGCAGAAATCTAAAGCCCATACTCAAAGCATTTAGATTAATGAAAAGTTACCTGCACAGTGGCTCTGGAAAGAAGTCTGTTTGTGACTTGAGGTGCTTTTTGCTAACAAACACTTACAGAATTGCCTGGTTCCCAAAGGATTTGTGCAATTTAAGTGTGGGGTGTCTGAAGCAGGGCTGGGAGGCAGATACCCAGTAATTCAATCCCACATGCCTCTGAGCACAAATGTAATTGTGTTATAGAGTAGCTCTGCCAAACAATTAAAACACAACACTGATGCTCCTTCTTCCAGTTATCAAGGGTGGTTTCAATCTTTGTGCACCCCCACACCAGAAGACAGAATAGAACAACTGAATGAACTCTGCCTGGGACACTGTAATGACACAAGGCAGTGTCACATGTGTACTAGAGATGTTCTGTTTCGGCATCAAAGCTCTGCCAACTTACTGGCACAAGTTCCCAAACTGATCAGTGTTCTTCAACCACTCTGTTAAATGGTTAAATCACAACTTGTAGTGTCAGGGACAGTATGGATTAAAATTATTCAGGAACTCAAACAAGGGTAAAGAGCTCCTACTGACAGTGCTGGGGCTTCTCCTTTCTTTCATGTCTGCTTGTGCTTCTTGTGGTTGAGGTTAGTCAGAGCATCTCCAAAATGTGAGGCTCAAATACACAACTTTATCACATCAAGGATTCTGACAGAGCCAGGGCAACACAATCACTACCTAAAGAGTGAAAAATTTCAGGAACAATCTATAGTAGAGTGGCAGAGAAGTAGGAATCGCAGCACTACCCAGGATTCGTGTTGAGCTCTTTAGCCCAAGGTTTTCCCAGCCAATGTTTCTCAGTTGTCCAGTTTCATATATGCCAAGCATTTTAGCTGATGCCTAGAGAGGCTCCACATACACAGACCAATTAAGGCTGGAAGAGACTGCCTCCTCCAAGTGCCACATCTACGTATTTTTGAACACCTCCAGGGACGGTGACTCCACTGCTTCCTTGGACGGTCTGTTCCAATACCTGATCACTTTTTCAATGAAGAAATTGTTCCTAGTGCCCAATTGTAAACCTCCCCTTGCACAACTTGTGTTAGAACAAATGTTCTAGAACACTGTGATAGAACAGTGTTCCATCTTGTTCTATCACTAGTCACTTGAGAGTCATGATCAGAGTCTCTGAAAACCCTGGGAGATGTCTACCTCCTGACACAAGGCACTTCTGAAAATGCTGAACTACTCTGCATGTCAGTCTCTCCAGCTGCAAATGGAGCAAAAAAATCTACCACAAAGTAGCATAAGGCTTCTTTGCAATTTGCAAAGCTCTCTTGAAAGGGAGGAATAATGAACACTGCAAAAAACCCAAAAAGAACACCATTACTGCGATCCAGGTGCCTCACAACAAAACAGCCACTTCCAATACCTCCTGGGACTGCTTCTTCCCAATACTGGGCTCAAAATCATCAATGGCCAAAACTGAAACCTGAAGAGAGCAATGGAAGACACCAATCTGGTTGAGAAAGAACCACAAATACAAGGAAAACTAAGTTCCTGCTGCTGCCACTACCATTGAAGCAGCTGCCTGATCAATATGCAGTGGCAACTCGCCACAAGTGTAGAAATTTCTTTTCACTGCTGAATCACAAAGAGAACTTCTAGGGAGCTGAATTTCTTGGCAGATGGCTTGAACCAGTTACCTACAGGGCACTCCCTCCACAGCTTCTGGCACACAGGAGCTCTGCTGTCAAGCACAGCAACAGGCCTCACACTGAAGCACCGCAGAGTATATTATCCCTCTATTCTTCTGCAGCCAACCTTTAACCTTATGGAGATTTTCTTACTGCAGTGCTTCCTCTTCTCTTTCCATCTTTGCTTCACAGGACAGAGTGCCCTGGCAATGCAGACCATCTGATCCAACCCTCTCAGTGTCAGTTTCACTGTCCCATTACCTGGCAGAGTTTCATGTGCACACACTGGATCTGTCAACCCAGCAGCTACTCTGCTACTTCTCAGCCCAACTCTGCCAAGCAGCATCCTGAGTTAATGTGTCTGCCCCACCTTCTCTTCCTCTTCTCTGTACCTGGCTCAAACTAGGCCTTCTGCACATCCCCCCCACCAGATAATCGTTCCCAGTTCCTTGGTGCTCAAAGGAGGAGTTGCATTGTTCATTCTCATCCCAACTGCCTGTGTTACCACTTCAGGATGAAAAAGTACACCAGTGTATGGTGTAAATTGTTAGTATCGACTCCCTTCCTCTCCTACAGCAGTGATAGCGATACCAGACTGCTGAGCTTCATGCATAATTCATCAGATTTCTGAATGTGCAAAGCTCTGCTTTGCAGCTCTTTTCTATGCATTAAAGTTATCTGGAGGGAAAAACAGTGTCAGTCCAGCTCCTGCCTGAAATAGTAAAAGGTCACTTGAATTCTGAAGTGTCTGTTGGCTTCTTTAATTTACCATAAAAACACAAAACCGTAAGCAGTGTCCCCATGATCACAAGGTCCAAGATGGGACAGAGCCATTGAAGGTCATAGGGACGTTAAGACTGAGCTCTGCCACAGGAAACAGAGACATGGCTGTACTGTAGGGCACTCAGTTGTGTTAAATCCAGTCCTTTGTAAAAATCTTCCTCAGCTCCAAAGCCTCTGCTGTGTCAAGAGATACAGGGCAAAGGAGAGGGAAATGCACTCCTGACAGCATGCTCCAGGGTCTTCCAAAGATTCCAGTGGAGTAATGTACTGCAGAGAGACATCACAAACTCTGAACTTCCCTCAGCTAGAGTCACATTGCTTTTGGACATTCACTGACCAGCTACGCAGCCAAATAATGAATTCTAACTGCTTCCTCCTGCTTGCCTATTCCACTGCAGCCAAAACAGCACATGACCTTCACATCTACCCTCTCATGTATGCAGGCCTCCTGCTCTCTTGAACTGCAAAAGCCCGGAGCTTCCTCCTCCTTTTCATCCAAAACCTCTTCTACATCTCTCCTACAACTTCATTTCCTTTAAAAGCCCTAAATGTTCTGTCTCTCTCCTCCCAGCTGCTGCAGAAGATTTGAGGCTGCAGTACAATGAGGATGGAACAGATTTACTAAGTCATCTCTAACCATGACTCCACACATTTTAAATTCCCACCTCTCCTGGCTGGGATCCACAGCCACTGGTTCACTACTGGATAGACCAGCTGCTTGTATCAGGCTCTTTCAGCTGACAAAATCCAGTAGCGCTGACCTCACTCAGTAAACAACTCTTGGCTCATGCACTCCCCCATTGACACTGACTTCTTATGCCATCCTGCTGTGGAGAATGAAGGTTCCTACTGGAGATCAAGGACTAGAAACCACAAGCAATTGAAAGAGTGAAGGTATAAACAGAGTAAAGGACCTCATAAAACACACCAAGGCTTCCTTTCCTCCGTGATCCAATTGGTAATGACTAGACACCAGTGAGCTCTCAGCTGCGCAAACCTCCACAAACTGCTCTTCTCCTGTCTCTTAGACTGCCCTGCTTTAACCTCCCTTTTCCCTCCCTTTGTAATTTTGAAGCTGGGTCACACTGGCTCACACCTGGGTTTGATATTGATGGGCTTGTTGAACCCAGCTCAGGGCAACAAGCAAGGCTCTTCCAAAGCTCAGGTGATTTTCTCAGTCCTTCTCACATTTTCCCTGCAGCAAATAAGTGTTAAGAAATGTTCTCACAACAACAGAGTAGAAAAGAACCACAGCCCAACACCAATATGGAGAAGGAACACGATGTCCATTTCTACAGTAATGGAACAATTACTAACTAACAGGCACAGAACAAACCAAGCAGGACACAAACACAAGGAAACATTTTCTAATAAAGCTCCCTGCTCGCTGAAGTGGCAAGGGGACATGTGACTATTTCCCTTCTAAAGGGTACTGAAAACGGTCTCAGCAAGCTGTGAAAGAGCTCACAGCTCGTAAGAGTTTGCTTTTGTCCTGACATTTCTCATTCAGGCCATGGTTACAGTTTAGTTTTACGTCCAGAAATGGGTTGAATACAAAAGCTTTCTGCCTTCTCCCCTCTGCACCAACCTGAGTTCAAGTGGGACAGAGCAGTCAGGAACTCAACAACGAGCCAAGGTCTTGTTGGAGAGTGGAGAGAGTACACCCAGCTGCCAAATCAAGCTGTAACACAGGGCAGAGAAGAGCTGAGAGGCTGTGCCACTTCAGAGAAGAGAGTTTTTAAATCTTGTCTCTGCTCAAACCATACTGGTACCAAGAAGGATGCTCAAGTGAGAACTCTACTTGAGAAGAGATTTCAAAAGCACTGCTGTAGTGCAAGTCTCCACAAGACAGAGACAATGTGACCACTAAGACCATGCCCTCTGCACACGGTTACACGGTGCAGTTCAGCAAAGCGAACTTGCAGTGACCCACTACAAGCAGGCACTGCCTGTTTCATACTACTGCAGCAGTTCCATTGGGAACTGCTTCTTGGCCAGCAAAGCTAACCAGCGCAAGTATTTCAGTACCACAAGCATCCTACTCTCTGTGTATCTGTCTTGGAGAAATCTAAGCACTAGACTAGTCAGACGTGACCTTTCTGCTCTGCTACAGCAGGTTCTCTTCCGAACCACACAATCTCATACCACATAAACCAGCACCAGATCTCTACTTTTTCTGCTGCTATTTTTACACCTCTTCTTATGTCTTTCCTTGCACTGTTCCTCTTGGTCTGTAGTTTCTCCTCTTCACTCTAAGAACTGCACCTCCAGCTTTCTCCTGGCATGCTCTTCCTCCTTGGTAGTCTGCAGCCCCTAATGGTCATCAGCTAACTGGTGCCAGCTGGGGAGATGGTGAAACCATCTTATGGTACACCACCCTGTCCTGTCCATAACCTCATTTAGGAAAGAACATTCAGAGATGTGGACCATATTTACACAGCTATGACCCATCACCAGTGTAAAGGCCACATGAAATAGTGCAGCACTCTGAAGCACAAGTGCTCTGAGAACCAGCTGAAGGAACTGGAGGTGTTTAACCTAGAGAAAAAGAAGAAACCGCCTCACCCTTGGCAACTATTTGAAAGGAGGAACAGCAACAGGATGAGAGGAAACAGCCTTGTGACAGCTGGACATGAGGAACAATTTTTTCCCTGAAAGGGTTGTAAAGGCCTGGCCCAGGCTGCCCAGGGCATTTGCCAAGTCCTCATCCCTGGAGGAACTGAAAGGATGTGGAAATGTGGTGCTGAGGAACATGGCTTAGCAGCAGTGACCTGGCAGTGCTGGGTTAATGGCTGAATTTGATCTTTAAGGTCTTGGCCAATCTAAACAATTCTATGGAAGTCACATGCCCATACAAGAGGTACAGCAGTACTGGAGATGTTGGCCCTGCTGCACAGAGCTGTGCCAGACATGAGAATGACCTGATAAATCCCTTGGACCAACAGAGTTTTTTTTCAAGAGGTCTCTTCTGCTCCCAGCCATCATGCACCTGAAGAATGGAGATGCCACCCAGAAAGATCTGCAAGAAAGAACATATACTGCTATACAGGGAGATTAACTAAGACTGGGACTAGGTCTAGGCTAAGCATATGGGTCACATAACACATGTAAGAACCAGCTACTGCCTACAGGAAGGAAGGTGACTTAAGCCGGAATAAGAAAGCTCCAGTGCCACTGAGCAATTTTGTGCCCCGTGGAGGTAAAGTTCATTTCAGGCAAATATCTCATATGCTCCCTACCAACTGTTGTCTTCGATAGTGCTGGGCTGCAGTCCACACTAATAAAGACAATGGAAATGGGCACTGGAGTGATTCCAGGAATATATTCCCACCTCCCTAAGGGCTGGAACAATCTAGCAAAGAAGGGCATCCTACAGCACATATGGCATGCCAGGAGGGGAGAGCTGGAGCCAACCTATTTCATCACCTATGGAAGAAAAAGCAAAAGGACCAAAAAAAGGAACTAACAGCTTGTTAGAAAAACACAAGACAACATTTCACATTGTTTACTATGACGGCAGTACAAGCATGATGCAATGTGTGTCTGCGTGTCCCCACTTTCCTGTAGAAAAAGCCCTGCCAACTTTGGACAGTAAGAAAAGTTTCCTGTTTTGCAAGCTTGATCAGTTGCTTCAAGTTAAGACTGAAACCAAGATACTGGTCCTATTCTTAGCAGGGGTTATGCTTCTATTGCTAATTGGAGGCTCATTGCCTCTCAGTTCAAATCCGAATTCACAAGGTCAGATAAGGTTCCAGATCAGTGCAGTTCTTTTTCCCTCCACCAGTCCTAAATAAAGTTACACCAAGAGGAACCACATGAGCACGGATGTGCAGGTGAAAATAAAAGCACACGATACATTTGAAATAAGGAGATGTGTGACAGAAGATGTATGAAGCTGCTTTGTGGAGAATTGGCTCATCTCCTTTTCCAGCACGTCTGATCTCTGTGATGGCAAGAGAACAGGGAGAGCACATTGAGATCAAACCAGGCAGGAGGAAATCAGTGTCCAGGATCTGCCCTGGCCAGCCATGGGGAGCTATGAAAGGTGAGGTGGCAGTCAGTGAACTAGAGTCTGCAGGGGTCTGGAATCAGGGCTCCTCTTGGACTAGAACTCACTCTCACCAGCAGTAGAATAACCATGGGACATCTTAGATTTGCTGTCCTGTACCATTCTGCCCTAAAATGGACAGGCTTCAGAATGTCAGTCTCACTGTAAGTCTCATCTACTTATATACATATATAACTCCCATTCCTATAGCCCTGCAGCCAGGTAGGAAACCAGGCTTAGGACCAGAATTTTCTTTAAATTTAACCCATTCTGAAAAGGAGCCTTAGCAAGTGCTAGAGCTTTTCATTCCCTTTGCAATCCCAGGTTTACATAAAGGTGCCTCAGTAGAAGCAGGAATCAAGCTCTAAATCATGACATATAAAATTCAGTGCTGATGTATTCACATTATATTTCCCCATATCCCCATTATTCTTTTAAAATCCCTGTAGTAGAAAAGGAAGACATTTAGCTGGATCATGCCTAGTTCTGAGGGTTGGTACTAACTCCTACGGGAGAACAGCTCATTCATGGTTTTTTTGCCAAGGGTAAGTTACATTAATTACACTGGATCTGTGCAGGTTTCTGCTAAGATGCCTCTGTAAAATTGACATTACTTTGTTTTTAAATGGCTGGTAATGTTCATGAGCCATAAATCATCCCCCTTCCTCACTCACTCTGCAAATTTCATCTATAAATATACGGATATTAAAATTCTATGTAACTTTTAAAGTAAGTGGTATCAGCCTCTGAGATGTTGGGCAGGTAAATTATAGCCTCAGAGACTAAAGGAAAGATTTGGGGAGCCATTACATACATGGTCCTATGAACATCAAAAGCAGAATAAACTAAAGCTGAGGTAATTTAAAAGTTGGATACCCTCCAATTCCTCTGCAAGCAAGTCAAATGAAACAAGGGCACTGGAACAGAACATCCCAGTGGGAATGGAAAGCAGAAGAGGCTTGGACACAGAATCTGCATTTAGTTTATTATTTTGTTGGTACTTAAAATGTCAATCTAACTTGGCTTTCTGCCTCCTCAAATTAAAACAGCACAACTTTACAACCGCAGTGCTTTGCCCTCTCTCTAGGGATCTCTTGCAAATATTTACACCCTTCCAAGATCTAACAGAACACAGAAATGTGGGGGCTGCAGCTTCTTAAGGTGAACAGAAGGCAGTAACAGCAAAGGAAAACCCAATGCTCTGGGAATACTGAATTTGCCTTTTATTAAACTCCCCCTTAGCATTTCTGAATGACTGCCGAAACTAGCCGAGTGGCTTTAACACAAAGTATTTGCAGTTATACACACACCCATATGCAGCCCCACGTGTCCTGGTGCTGAGCTGCTGTGGACCAAATAAGATGGTGGCATTTAAACAAGAGCACCCTGCCCAGTAGGCAGGCCAGCTGCTCCTTGAGCACTGCACAACATGAGCACAGAACACAGTTGTGTTGCACTTCTCTGTTCTCAAAGATCTACTCAATACTTAATCCTGTGCATTCCTGACGGCTTGGCTGATCTTCGTGGTTTGAGTTGCAGCTCATGGGCTCAGGGGAACTACTTCATCCCTTTCCACCTTGCCCTTCAGCACTACGTGTGGCAGAAGGTAGAGATGGGGATAAGGATTAACTAATACTTAATGTGAGAAAAAGATCCAAAGCAATTCTTTATAGACCATTCAGCAAAGACCATAGGGCCTTTAAAACAATAAAGGCTAGGCTTTACTAAAGTGTAAAAGGAGTAATTAACATTTAAATTAAAGGAAAATAATTTTAAAAAGAGACTATTACAGAGTGAAATGAAAATGAGTTACAAGCAAGAGTCCCTTCACAACAGTCTCTTTGCAAGTATCCTTGCCCCCGAGCTCTGTTCCTGCCATCCAATGGTTTCTGCAGCAAACAGTGCCCATTTCTTCAGAAATCCTTCAGGAATATGGTCCTGAAGAAGTCCTCTTTGTCCCCTGTGTGGCTTCTTTCAGGTACACACAGTGACTCTCCCACCCCCCCTTCCCCTGCTCCTTCTCTGCTAGTGTTCATGGAAGGTGTGACCGCCTTTCCAGGGGTTCCCCTGACCTAATCATCCCATTCACAGGAACACGAGCAAAACACTTGAGACTGCAGGAGTCAGACACCCAGTCTGTCAGCAGGCATGATCGCCAGGCTGTTATCCTGGGAAATGAATGCAAAGTCTTGACCGGTTCTTTCAAACAACCGTCAAAATCCTGCTGTGCAGCAGACCGCTTCTAGGGGTCTTTTTCTGCAAACAGAAATATGGTGAAAATCCAAATAAAAGGCACCCGTGGGATGTTGGATATGTTGTCACTCAACGTCTGAATTTTTAATGATGTAGTATATAACAACTTTATTCCCAGTGAGCATGGCTTAGGCCTCATCACCATGACCTTCTCCACTAGTTTAATAGCTCTGCAATTTATCACAGTAATAGACTGTCCTGCTGGCAATCAACATGAAAACTCATAACCTGTATTGAAACAAGGAACCTACAGCCAAAACTACAGTACCGCAACAATGACAGAATGCACTTCTGAGCTCCCCTGGCTGTATTTACAGCCTGTTTAGGATGAACGTGTTTCTTCTGGGCTTGGAAAGTCTCACATTTTCTGTGGCTCCATTCTCTGCTGACTAGTTGTGTCCAGCACATGGATTCCACTGCAGCAAAAGCGGTGGCTACAGCCAGGTTCAACTTCACAAGACTCAAAAAACACAACCTCACAAACCCTCCTCACAAGGCCAAGAAGGAGTACTTTGCCTTTGCTGAGTGTCTCAGTATACAAGAAACCTTACTTGGGGCAATAAAAAAGCTAAGAAGCCTGTTCTGTGAAAATCATGATGTTGGGGCAATGTGATTGGTTTTGGAAGCTCCATGGCACCTTTGATATAAGGAACGTCTAAGCAGGGGCCAAGGTCTGAAGAGAGGTGATAAAAGAAATGCTTAAACCACAGAAGCAGATTAATTCCCAAATGCCAGGGGAGGAAAAGGAGGACAGTGCTGGGCTTAGTGAGACACAGAAACACTACTGCCTGACTAGGTGAGAAAGTCTGTTCTCTTTAGGTATGGTATTTTCTCAGTAGTAGACCAGTATGTAACACTCTGAGTAGGTTTGCACTTATAATCCAAAACCACTTTCCTCCCCATCTGCAGATTCAGTGAAGCTTGTAAAGGATTCCATATAAGTAATTTTAAATATTCATGCAGTGCTCATCAACCATGTGTCCCAGTAAACCTACAAGGACAACCTTGGGCTTTCTAGGCAATTTCTCTTCAAAAATAGTACTCCTGCATGCAAACATTTGCTGTGTGCTGCAGTTATAGCATATGCTGCTCCTTGCAACATTAAACATCATTCAAAGGAATAATGTTTGTGCGATTAACACAACAGCACACACAGTGAAACGCATTCTCACTCCCCAGAGCCAGGCACAATCCAGGGCTCTCTCAGCCCCTTCCCTGAAAGGTGTTGTCACAGACAGCATCATTTCAATGCCATCTCCCATTTTTGCTCAACACATCCAACACTGCAAGGATGTTTCCAGACTCCTAACCAAACTTATTTATTCTAATCTCCAGCTTCTACTGAGAACTGGAGATGTCAACATTGTCCTGCAGCTTAACTCTAGTGCAGAGGGAAAAGGATGTCCCTTTTGGACAGAATTAAATATTCTCAGCCTGACAGTAACAATGTATGCATTGGGGAAATGGCAACAACTTGAACTAGACAGAGGATGTATCTTGAAATATGAAAAAAAGGCAGCCATGGCTTTAGGGTTTTTCCCCTGCATTATGATGGAAACACATGGAAAGGAAAAATTACTGCAACAGATTATCAACTAGAAACTGTAATTTGGATCTTCTGCTTTGCGTAGGACTTTACTACACAGTACCTACCCAAAAGCTATTTCAGCCTAAAGAGTTCATAGTCTTCTATGTTTGGGTTTAATTTTCATCTTATTTTTACTTATCTTTAACATTTTGCTGCTCACTACTTTCTCACCAGGTCTGGTCACTATGAGTGGCTCAGTGAAGTCTATCTAGAAGACTCAGTTACTCAGTGATAGGCAGGGAGGGAGGAAACAGCCCATGCCAAGTAATATATGGAAAAACTCGGCTGAACTCTCTGCCCACAAAATACAAACCAAACAAATCTAGCAGCCTGTTTCATACACTTCACTCTCTTCAGCAAGAATTAATTCTTCTCGGTTTCTGTTGTTACTATCAGTTAGTTCCCAGGTGATTTATAAATACAAGCTAATAAAACCACTAACTCATCAAAAAATAAAGCAGTTAGAACAAGAAACCCTTCAAACTGAGAGAGACCACTAACAGTAGGAAGACTTCAGAAAGAGCTGACTACCTCTTTTTGCTCTCAGCCTTGATTCTTCTGCCCTCCTCAGTCTTCCATAATGAGATTTAAAGGTGTAGTTAGTATTAACTGCTCTTTCTTATCTGCAGATGAAAATCTGCACTTGAGACAGGTATTACCAAAGCTTAATTAATTGTTGAGGAAAAGGATCCAGGTTTTTTAATCTTTGAAAGTGTCTGTATAACACCTCTCACTGCCAACAGGTCAAGTTAAAAACAGTGATGTGCAGTTTTTTCTGCATCTGCAAAAATACTTTGACTGTACGAGCACAGAAAATAATACCCTTCCTCTCCTCACTAGCCCCATACCGGGAAAAGATTAGAGCAAAACACTAATGATAGTAATTTAAAAATATGAGCATTTACTCATTCAATCAAAATTAATAAGTAGGCTCTATGCAAACAGGAACACTAACAACAAGGGAGGTTTTGTCTAAATACTCTGTTTCTAATAGAAACAAAACCACTTGATTTAATAAGCGCAATTCAAAACAAGGGATTGTTGAGGGTCAGCCCAGCACACTCCTGAGCAAACTACAAATGATCTGGAAAAACAAGACTGAAGTTTACTCTCAAAGTGAGTGCAAGAAATAAGGCACCAGAACCATTCAACTCAATTCCATCTTCCATTGAGTACAAAGAATTCCATTCCAGGCACAGGACATCTTTTGAGCACTTCAGAATGGTTTTCAGTTATTTAAAAAGATGTTCCTCCAGCGTTTTCTCTCTGGTTATAGCAGTTGTTCCAGTAACCAGAAACTTGTAAATTTATTTTGCTAATAACCCTATGCCATTCTGCTGACATACTGGGCCCAGTACTCATATCTACCACATTACTGAACTTGATGTGTCAAAAACAGCAAAGGCAGCAAAAAAGCTCATGTGAAATGCTGTAATGGGGGAAGAAAAAATCCCCCGTGCTTCATTTTTTTATTCCTCCGCCAAAACAGCATCTGGAATTTCTCTGACTGTTGTGTTTTACAGCCTCCTGGTTGGTGACTCTGGGCCTTCACAGATCTAATGAATTAGCAGCCTATGCCTGTAGCAGAGTGGAGACAGAGCTGTTCTGGGATATTTTCAAGAATCCACTACTGTAGCAGCAAGGAACAGTTCTGTGAAATGTAACAGACCATTATCACTGCCTCCTGGAAAGATTTTCAGATCAGTTGTAAGACTGTTTTTGCAAGCTCCAGCCACTGCCAAGCCACGTCTCTAGGATCTGCAATGAGCTGTCTGTGCTTCTGGCTAAGCAAAAGGTTCCCAAAATATGGTACACAACCAGTAACTGGCCATCTTTTCCTCTTGAAAAGGCTGGGCATTGCCTGAACAACTTGCCATCTGCTTCCGTACGTGGCCTGACAGTAAGTCAAAAGCTATTTGCAGTCACCACTGCTGTCACCAACACATGGCATCCCATAATCTGTTTCTCGTATCTCAGCAAGCTCAGTATGCAAACACTCAACGCTGTACTGGTAGTGTAGTGTCACATGATAGGAGGGTATCAAAGAGTGTCAAAAGATACTACAGCTGCAGGTCCTGAGCCCTGAGAAGCAGAGTTAGGTGTCAGGAGAAATCTGTTTGTGCTGACTGGCACCAAGGAACCTCGTGGCTGCAATGGGGCACATCAGTATAACTCTCAGAATCTACAGATAAAACAACTGGTGCTTTATCTATCTCCTGGTGCTCTGCAAGGAGTCTCTATTCCTTCTCTAGCAGCAGGAGAAGCTAGACAAACCTGGATGTCAGTGTCCTATAGAAGCTGACCTGTCCAGAATTGTACTAACCTGTGGTTAACCAGATTAGCAGCAGCAACACCTTCACTCTGCAACAACAGGTTTACAAGGCAATCGGTCATGACTTCTCATCCAAGAGTACTAAGCCAATGCCATACTGTATTTAAGAGAGCTGCGGGTTATATTCACTTGTTTGCCAAAGGGGACACTGTGCTAAGATCAAAGACTGCAGTCTTTGCAACACAAACCAAATCTTTGGCAGCTCTTGGCACCAGAATCTGCAATTCCCTTCTTGCAAACACTACCAAAATGTGCGGTCTTGGTATCTGAACAAGTATTCTGTCCTACATTGTAAGTTCCATAGCTACAGGAAAACCACCTCAATAGGTACCCCATCCTGCTTTCCCACCAGGTCTCCAAGAGCACATACTCATCATACAACTGAACATACAATGTCAGTAACAGCTGCCCCAATTTATATGTAAAGCTGCCACAGTAAAGTACCACATTAGTTCTGCTCTATTTCAGCACACCTTGACTAATGCAGAGGTGGCATCAGAACAAATATGTGAAAAGTATGGGGCCTAGGGAAGCCAAGTTCATCTCAAAACTTGGTGTTTTGAGAAAAGTCCCCAATTCTGCCCAAGCACAAGTGAACCGGGGCTCAATCATGACACTAAATACAATCTCTTTAAAATTAAATGGTACTGCCACTGATATTTGTGGCAGGTGACGGCCAGATTATTTCAGGCTTTGCGGGGCTGTTGGTACATAGGAGCACAACAACCAATTTTGGAAAGGAGGGTTGGTATTACAGAACAAAACAGCAGGAACAATAACATAAACCGCATGAGCTGCACAGTTTTCAGCAGTATTTGCTTACAACTCAGTCACACTTGCATCCTTCAGAAACACACCACTGGACTTGGAAACCTGCACTCTAAGCAGTGCCTGTTAGCACTGATAAAAGGAAATGCATTCTGTAGCCTTTAAATAAAAAAGACATTTTGTTTTGCCCTTCCTGATTGCTTTTTCTGTGTTGTCATCGCTATTGTAAAGGCCCTTGCCTTTACATCTGCATCTTTTCAAGTGAAGAGAGAGCTGATATAAAAAGCCAGTAAATACACAGTAAACCTCATCTCAGGCTCCAAAAATGCTACTTGGCACACACTGGTATGAGATCACCCCAAACAGGAAAGGTGATGTCACAGTAGCAGACTAAATACAGGAATTACTTCTTATAAAACCAGCATCTTTTTCTCCTACTACAGAAACACTGTGATGTTTGAGAACACAGCTCATCCAAACAAACTGCACCACAGAACCCCCTTCTTAAAAGGATTTTTTCCCATCGAGTTTCTGTGCTGAAATCCTGCAAAGGTAGACAACTGCAGCACTAAAACACTCATTTGGCAGCTTGCTGTTGATTGCTGAATCACATCCCCCGTCAGCTCCGGTTTTGTTTTCTTCTCCCTCTTCCAACAATCTCATTCACCATGGGTATCACAGAAACTGTAGTGTGGAACTGCACTTCCAAAGGTTTGTTCTTTCAGGACAAAGAAATGAACTGGAATCTTCCATCCAGCTGAACTCCACAGCAGTTCAGGTACAAAAGCGAGTCCACATCCACAGCAGAGGGTTAGAATACTCAACCTTTGTTTCAGGGAACATTTTTGCTGCTTTTAAAGATGTTTATCTGCTTTTGCTATTTATCCACTCACTGATTTTACACAGCCTTCAAAAAAATCTCTGCTTGACTCTTCTGCAATTCAACTCTGTAAGCAACAACTGAACAGTCAAACATTGCTGGAAAAATCTATCAAACATCATAATTTGTGTTTTGTCTACCTGCCCAGGTTCATCCTCCTGCTGAATAAGTGACACCAGCCAGCCACATCTACAGCATCCAACCTCATTCCTGTATGGAATACAACACTCCACAACATTTACTTCTGACACCTCAAAGGGGTGTAGATGGCAAAGAGAATGGGATTCCCTCTTCCTCCAGCACCTGCCCCTGGCTTTTACCCACAGAGGTATCTCATCTCACTGAGAGGCTGTCAGGACCTCAGACCCACTTCTTGCATTTGAACCTTGAAAAGGTAATGCAGCTACTAATCCAGAAGTGGTGGTCCAGATGTTTGTCTTCAATAACATGCAATGTGGCACAATAGAGACATTTTACTAGCAATTGTTGAGGATGGTAACTCATAACCTAGTAGGGATGTAAAACTTTGGCCAATAAAACCTGCAGCTACAAACTTGTGCTAATAAAGCTTTCTATGCTACATCATTAAATCTTTTATCTTTTTCTAATAGTTTAGATTACAGTAATGTAATGAACAAGTAGAGACAGACTTAAGGTCAACAGAAGACGCTTCTAACTGCAGTAGATCACAAGACATAACCTCTCCAAACCAGACTGGCAGTAAGTTCAGAAGGTTTAAAAATTATCGTGGCAAACAGATCTATGATCATCACACAGGGGTTGTTGCCTGCTGTGTCATTAGCTTGTTCCTGACCATGGCTGACAGGCATGCTGAAATAGTGTAGAACACCCTGGAGAAAGAAGTAACTGCTGATGGAAAAGCATTTTCCATTGCAACATGCAGGCCAGGAGAGCTCTGTTAGCCCTCTGTGCTATCGCCTTCAGCACTAGAAGAACCTGCTTTGTATCCTGCTGCCTCCACTTAGTGCTTTTATGTGCAGCTGGCTAACGACTACATTGTATTATGTATGAAGCCATTCTCTGCGATATGCTCATGATGTTAACGTCCTGCAGAGTATTTTTGCTCTGTTTAAGGGGCAACTGTGGAAAACATTAATGCTGGTTGTTAGAGAAATAAGGGCAATTCCCGTCCAGGCAGCAAAAAGAAATCCACGAAGTGGTCAAGCATTTCCATCTGTTCAGGGAACAGAGACTTCGGTGCCTCAATGTGTATGCCTTCTGCCTCAAGTTTCTGTCCCAGTGAGTAAGGAACCCTCCTTGCTGTGTTGGAGCCATGTTGCTGAATGCCATGAGCATTGTTTCCCTTGGGTGGCCTTGGTGCTCCATGTCTCTGAGTCCATGCGCAAGGCTTGGATTAATTTGTTCAATAATCCGTCTGCTGATACACCCATCCTGTTCAGGAAAACTGTAAAGGTGATTTTCCCCTGCTATAGCTCTGCAAAAGCAGGACCAGGTTTACAGACTAGATAATGCAGAAGGAGATAGAGCATACTGCAGCCCAAATCACTACTTTACAGGTCTGTTACAAAGACCATTTTCTCAGGCAGCTATGAAGAGAAAGAATGGCTGGCATGTGCTAATCCTTATCAGAGGAAGACAGACTTAAATGTGTTTGTTTATATGGGTGTTAAAGTTTAGTTCGCTAATGTATTTTAATAAGTAGGTAAAACTAAGAGGCATTCAAAACCCTTTAGTTTTCCTTTGATGAAAAGAGGAGGAAAGAATCTAAATTAAAACAGAGATATTTCCATACACAGAAAATAACATTGTGAAGAGCTGTGATATTTTTCTACGAGTACAGCCACAGAAGCAGGCTATGCTTTGGGATGTTCCCCTTGCTTATATATCATTTTGTGTGGTGGTGTGAGCAGTTTTTCCCACTTGCTGATCCTAGTCCATGTAAGAACCATGATCAGGCTGCAATCATTAATAGGACACAACTAGCATTAATTAGCAAAGGAAGTTAATATACAACAGATAAAAGCTGGAGGGGGTACACATTGATTTCAACACACTTTGCATCTCTCATTTTCCTTATATACACTGATGACAGTAATGGCATTAATGCTCAGATACTCCTAGCCCGTGAAAATTCATCCCTAAAGAAGTTAAAAGTAAACTCTATTATATGATCAGGAGAGTTAAATCCATTGTTCTTTGAGACATTTTATTCATGAAAGCGTTCTGTGATGCAGATTGATTTTCTTGGCTCAGTATTTCAGTACCTCACCTGTCTGGAAGTGGAGCCCGCTAATACACTGATGAATGAATGAAAGGTTTCTCTGGTTACACTACTGTTTCACTAAGTATTTCTCTTTACTCCCTGATGATAATCCCCCCCAGAGGTCTCTTCAATGAATCACAACTAGCATTCCTACTCTGATGGTGCCCTCACAGGACTTCTTCAATCGCCCTTTCATCAGTGATTAAAAAACGTTGATTGTAAAGTCTATGTGCAAGCCAGAAATCAGGCTAAGACCAACTTCTGCAGGACACCAAACTGAAGCAAAAGCTTGTCTAGAAGTATTACTGATGACTTACCAGTAGCACTGGAATAAGTAACTGACAAAAGACTGAACTGTTGATTTCAGTATTTTGAGCTTTTGCCTACATATTAAATTTCAATCATGAAGAAAATCACCATAAAATTTATTGGGGCAGTTACCAGCCACTTAGTTTCCTATGTAAATATTGTAGAATCAGACAGCAATGTCTGTTTCTGCCTGAGGGGCTCCACAAGTACCAGGATTATGACACTCCAGAATGCCCCACACTGATTATTGCACCAGGTTTAAGAGCTTTTTACCATACATGAAATGTTTACAGCTGGAAAAGTTACTTTATATTCAGCTATAAATATGAAGAAAATAGCACTTGGAGCATCTTCTAAGACAAAGCTGCATGAGCTGAAGCAGCCATTTGGAAAGAGCCATCCATAGAGGCTGTGACTTACTTGACTGGTACACAACCTCCTTACCTTAGAGTAGAGCAGAACTAAAGGAAGAAGTGGCAGTGTGTGAAAATCATCAGTGTTAAGGCGGACATTGTCCAAGAAGTCCCCCAAAGGCTGCATCATCTTGCACATGCTATTGTACTATTTTCTTGCATTTGACATGATTCTGTCCTGAACGGTTTTCCAAAGTAAAGATTATTTGTAAGTTAAGATGCTCCATAAGTAGAACTTTGTGCAAACAACAAACTAGGTCAGGTCATCAGAATCAGACTGAATGACATGCTTACGGCACAGCTTGTCCTATTCTTTTGAAATTAAATATTTATTTAGCCAGCAGATGATAAGAGATTTGCGTTGCTTTGATGTTATTTGGAACATAGTGAACACATGTAACGAAGAGATGTAGAGGTAAATTAATATAGCCTGAAACAGTAATATAAATGCCCTTAATATTTGATTTTTTTATAAGGCAAAGACATCTTGCCCTCTTGTTCTGTATGTTATTTTCAATAGGATAACTAGCAAAACAGTCTGCACTAACATCAAGAGCTACAGTGCAACATGTTTATGTACTTCTGTATCTATATGCAGTTTAGCTTCACTCTGGAGTAATTCAGTTGTGCCGAAATCCATCACAGCAGACACCCAAGCTAACATAGCAGAAGCTTTTTCAGGTACCTACAAGCCATACCATATCACTTCTGTAATGTAAAAACAGCCAGAGGGCAACAGTTCATGTATTCAGTCATCTCTTGACTTACGAGTCCTGAGCAGGTGATAACTACTATACTAAGAACCAAGAGTGTGAACCAGTACCTACCAAGTTAAATTAACATTTGTTTCAGCAGGGACTGGAAAAAAAAGGTTTAAGAGAAGAAATTTAGGTATCTCACACTCATAATAAGAATTCTGATCGGTCTCTTCTTATTTGACCCATAGGAACTGTAGGCAGCTTCCCTTCTCCATCAGTGACCCGGAAAATTAATATGAACTGGTCACACATCTGGAGATGATGAAGGAACTAATAGTTTAGAAAAGAGATGACTCATGGGGAACACAACCACAGTCTATAAATATCTTCAAGGCAATTACATAAATACATAAATGAAAGATGGGAATTACCAGTGTCAGAAATTGGAGGTAAGTTGGCAGTGTAAGTTAGGGAAAAGAGTACCTGATAAGTGAATAGTGTCTCCAGAGAAGCTGGTTAGGAACCATTAGTACAAATATTCCAGAGCAGGTAAAATGAGATATGAGTAGGAAGGATGCATTGAGCAGACCTGCAAGATCCCTGGAACTAGACTACATGTTTCTAATGTGTCTTCTCTGGTGCTGCTTTTGCTATCCATGATATCAGGGTGAGATCTAGACAAAGAAAAGATGACATTCACCAAATTCGATGTGGCTGCTTGAACTGCAATTACGTGTAAGCAGGTGTTTCATTGACTCAGCACCTGCCATCAACTTCCTAACAGCGGCAGCTTTTATGACACGCTGATGTAGAAGGCACGACGCAACATTGATACAAATTCATAATTGCTAATTATAATATTAATAATATTGAAGCTATCAACCACTAATCTTATTGATATAAATAGTATTATGAATTCCATCGGGCGTCAGCAGTGATGTTGAATGACACTGGGTACAGAAGCCTCCCTGAATGACTCATTAGGCTCACAGAGAAACGTGACCTCCTTACAGAGCTGCACCTGGTCTGCCTGAGGCATCCAGGCCCAGATGGCTTTAGTGCCTGTCAAACAAATAGCCAGCCAAGTGCAGTGACATATTTTTATCAAATTAAACCAAACTTGAGAAACCTCCAGCAGAGGAAAGTGAGGACTGCAAAGCCACACAGTAACAGGCTTCCTATTGCACTTCAGGTCTCTTTCCAGAGCGCATGCACTGGGACACCCTGCCAAACCCCATCTTTCCACAGGAATTATGGCTTATTTAGTGACACTGTCATTATTGGCATTTCTTCTCAACCTCCACATGCCATTTACTGCACCACATCTTATTTCAGCACAGTCATAAACCCTCTGCTGAATGCATCACACTGCCAGGCCTTACTTTGTTATGTTAAATGGCATCAGAACATTTCTCATATTGCCTCTATATCCCTACAACATTTGGCATTATTGCAATCTTTATTTTGGCAGACACAAAACTAAAGCGAGCTGTGAGTAAAGCGGAAGCAGCTGAAACTCTACATTTAAGAAACTTGAGATCCCCAGGGAGTGATATCCCAAAGCTCTTACATTCTTCATGGCGCACTGCAGAGCTGTATCAATCCAAGCAGTCACGCTTGCAGCTGGGAATGGCCAACGTTGGTGCAAATCCAGCCAAGCACACATCCTACTATGTACCCATGTAATCAGGAACGTGCAAACTGCAGCTCAGACTACTGCAGCATTGCACAGGCTTATCCATTGCCTGCCAGCAGCCCACAGCCATGCTCATTGCATAGTTCTCAAACAGGATCTATGAAGATCAGACTTGCTCCCTACATGACTTTGACACACATGCTGTGTGTCTTCTGTGAGAAAGGCTCTCTGTGGAACATGCAGAACTCACTAACAGAGTGAGTTAAGACTGTAGACAACAAATCAGATAATTATTAGACAACAAGCAGTAGAACAGCAAACTTACAAGAAGAGCAGTCCTAAAGAGGTTAAGACCCAGAGAAGCATCTCTAGGCTCTGCATGTGCCGCATTGGAAAGATCATCGTTACACTGGAGTGTGCAGGTCACAGATTCACAAATACGTCTGGTTGGAAAAGCTTTTTAAGATCATTAGGTCCAATCACTGACCCAGCACTGCCAGGTCACTGCTAAATCATTTTCCTACGATTTAGGGTACTGTATCTGTATGTATTTTAACCACCTCCAGGAATGGTGACTCCACCACCTCCCTAAGCAACCTATTCCGATCAAGTTACTCCCTTTCTGGCCCATATGTACCAAGGTGGCTGTGGGAACCTTAAAGCCAGTACAAAGGAGGCCTCTGTGCCCCAGGAACTAAGAAATTCATCCTGACAATGTAGGGACTAAGAAGCTTTTGATGTATTTAGGATATTGAAGAGCAAGTCTAGAGATGTGATCACTGTGAAACATAGTTTTCATAGAGATCAGATAGTGCAGTCTTTCTAGTCCTGCTCTGAACAGCATGGCAAGATCCACTAAAGGGAAGCTATAGTGAGAAATAAGACAACATTTCTTAACAAAAGTACAATGATGTATTAGACCTGCTTACCAGGAGAGGTGATAGGCTTGCCTGTACCCAGAGACTTTAAAATAGATATTTTAATGCTGCTTTTAGGAGAAATGTTATGGCCTAGACAGCTAGGAAAGAAAAGAAAGAAATTGGCCTAAAGGCCCCAGGAGAACCCTCCCAACCTTGACCTACAAACCTTCTCTCAAAAGTGGATGAAGTTTACTTCCACTTCCTCATCTTGTAGCTCTGTGTTGCAGCACAAGAAAGTCAAACCTCACTGCACAGACTTCGGTGTTCTGTGACAAGAATGGGGAAGGGTTTTTCCATGCTTAAGCAGGCCCTTTGTGCCATTCCTTTGCCTGAATATTTCTTTCTCCATGGGACCAGAGCATCTGCAGCTGGAGAGCTGCTGCTCTGCTATACAACAGTCCTTCATCTTGAGGGCTGGCTAGTGCTACTTTGGTGCTCAAGGACACACAGACAACTTGATGTGAAGTTGAAAAGGAGTTTTATGAGGGCCTCAGAGGTCTTCTTTGTCCATCTGCCTGGCACTGAGCATAAATTTCCTGCTTGAATCATGTGCATGTATTTCAATTAATAAGTTTCACATCTCTGCTGCTCTCTGACATTGTTTAATGTCCTGAAACAAGCAACTCCATTGTCTGTTTGGTCTTTCACTTAATGTAAGGAATGAAGATTGAGCATCTGAGTACAACATTATTTACTGTAATATTTATTGTCTCTTTTTCCCTTAGTGCTCTTGAGCACATAAATAAAACTCAATTTAGTATACAGAGAGCATGAAAAACAGTCAAAAGATTGGGCTGAGTAGAATCAATGTTTCACAATTCAATTTATCCACCTCCTTATGGGTGTTTTATTTGTCTTCTGTACTGGCAAAGCATATAGGAAATGTAAGGTGTCATTACTCAGACATACCAATTACACAAGTCAAGGTTTGTCTGTGGGGTAGCTGACAGTCCCTCCTAAGTCATACTCATGGCTCAGACCTGGTGACCTTTCTAGAATGTTCCCACCACCTGGCTTTATGCAGGCAAGTGCTGAAGTTTAGTCTGTCACCAAGTAGATTCATCATGATCAAAAGAATCATGTCATTACTTACTCTGTATGCACATACACATATTTGTCCCTGAATGTACACACATATATGTGAGCTCTGGACTCTTGGCTACCACAGAGCAGTTCACACCAAGCTGAATGACAAGCTCAAAGGTATTGCAGCCAGGCTTAGTGCAGCCTGAGCCAGGGTTCAATTATTTTTCAGTTGAGGTTTCAATTTTCAGCTTTCATTCAGGATCTGAGTCTTTTTCATACACTTTCTGGAGTTACCGAGTTTTCCTGATAGAAGCTCTTACGAGGAGATTGATTATTCTGAGTCAGCATTTCCCCTGGGACTGACTAGTAACGCAAAGTTTCCCCTGAGAAGCGTGGTGGCATGGGGAAGGTTCTCACCCATAGAGACCTCAGAATGCTGTCTCTGTAAAGCTGGTATCTGCACAGCAGGGAACAGCAGGCTGCGCTCAGCACTGGCACCAAGAAGAAAAGACAATCAGCTTTTCAGGAAATCCTGGCTCGAAAGACGCAAATCTTCCTTGAATAAAAAATGAGTTTAAGACAAAAAAACTCAAGGTGTGAGTGATGGCAAAGATAAACTAGAATGCTGAAGAGCTCAAGTATTCAGGGTCACCTCCAAGTGTGAAACATACCATATTGCTTTGTACAAGACTAGATCCAGAGTCAACACACAGCAGATAAAAATGAGGTTTGAGTCTGATTTCTGTATTTGGAGACATTCACTCAGACTTTTCACCTGGGACAACCTCTCTCTTGCAAGTACAGGACCCCAAGTACTTTTCCTTTTCTGAGTCTTCAAGCACTTTCAGTGCATTCTTGCTCTCAGAGATGCTCCAAGGCTCCCTGCAGACCCACTGCTTGGTGCACACTTTAAAGTATCCCTTTTCATGTCTGGCCAGGTTCTTCTGAACCTCACTTTTTCATTCCCATCATTGATACTCATGGCTGTTTGACCTCCACCTGGAGTGCAGATTCTGTCTAGTTCTTCCACGAACAGCAGAAGATGTTTCATGAGGTATTTCACTCAGAGTGAGAACAAGAACACAGCAGGAATCATTTAAACAGGCAAAACAAAACTGTAACCCCCAAATAGTGCCAAACATGGGGAAAAAAGGAACAAAAGGTTATCTTAAAATTACAGCCTATCAGAGAGCAGTAGCAAGCAGGCAGTCAGATGGTTTTGTCAGCCAAGGTGCAGATCAGAAGGTGTATTTCACAGAGGCAAGCACAACACCAATAGGTCACCCATACCTCTAGTTTCAGAAGCGTTTTGTCTCCATTCTACCAAAACGTTAACAGCTAGGGAGAAAACCTGTTCTAGCAACCTCATGTGTCACCTTTCCAGATGAAAGAGCACCATCACAGATGATTATCAGCTCTTCCCTGAAGACCAAACACATCTCCTGTGGTTCAGTTGTCTGAGACCCAACACAGGTCAGCCGCAAGACTGGCTCCAGTCTATTGTAAAAAATGGTGAGACAATCCACAAGCTAAAAGCTAAAGCCAAGCAAGACAGAAACAGACCTGCTGAGACACTATCAGGCAGTGACTTGTGAGAAAAAAATTGCCATGAGAAGCTATAAAGCCCTAAGAAAAATAATTGAGAATTAGAGAGAGGTAAAGACCACTCCTTTTCTTGTCTGACAACTAGCTGGCAATTAACCTATCATCTATAAGACCTTTTCATCTGCAATAAGAATGCGTGCAACTGCTAACTTGGTAGCACTTTGTCTTGGCTGCATGTGTCTAACACGCATCAGTCAATAAATCCCCACTGTGTGCTCTTAAATTGCTTATATCTTGCGTGCTCAGTCTCTCTCACACAGTCAGATGCCCAAACAGAGGTGACTCCCTAGCAGGAGGGTTGCAGAGTCTTTCAGTCTGCAGGAGCAATTTCCTAGCACATTAAAGCGATAAGCACCCAGCCAGGCATTTCTATGTGCCCTCAAAGAAGAGCCAGAGAACACCACTCCTTATTTTGTTCAGGGCTTGACAATACAGAGCAACATGCTGATGGAGCCGCATGAAGGCAAGTGCAGTGGTTCATTCCACCTTTCTGAACAGCATACTGACAGCAGCGTAATCTTTCTCTGAATTTCCAATGTGTATCTGAAAAAAACATCCCAAAAGCACAGGGAAAGGGACTCAAGAGAAAGAAAACATCAGTGACAGTGTTGCTGCTGCTGCTATGAAAAGCACACACAGATAACTGCTGTAGAGCTGAGACTAGCAGATCTGCTCTCTGCTTTCCACACAGCTACAACACATCTACATTTCTGTGCCACACAACAAGGCAGCATTTTCCAAAACCTCCACTAGTAACTTGCCAGTTAGCGCTTTAGCTCTTGACCCACAAGTTAGTTTGTGTGTCTAACAAGATCAGCCTGCAAGCAACATCAGCAACACTAAAGCATCATCTCAGGATGCAGTTCAACCAACTGCCCAGCTGCTCTTTGCAGAGCCCATATATTTTTCACTTCTCTGGGCCACAATTCAGAAATTTCACAAGAAGATAAAGCTTGTGCACCTGTTTATAGCACCACAATGTGGACAGTCAACATATTAATTGGCTTATTTTTCCTGAGTGTTGAAACCATTCTGCAATTGTGTGTGATTCTGTGAATGGAAGGATGGAAATAGCATCACAGACAGCTACTAAGGAAGTGAGAGAAAAAGAACGAGAGCAAACACTGTTTAAACATTGTGTTTGAGCTAAAAGTCATAGTGAAGTCCTGTGACACAAGCTGAAGTGGGGGGTAGGTGAAAGTGTACTGCAGTTCTGAGAAAATCCTGGAATACAGCAGTTACTTTTTGAGATGACTGAAAAAGGAGGAATAAAATGAAATGGAAATTACTTATTCTGTTTTTCTTCTGTGTAGAAAATCTGTACTGAAATTGCAACTGCAGTCTCTCATTTAGGTAGGTAAAAAGGATGCTAAGCACTCACCCTCAGTGGGCTTTATTCTTTTGCACATCACATTCTGCCAGTGTTGCTCACTGGGACTATGTCAAAGCCATGAGCTAAAGCAGAACACAATGTTGCACTGCTTAAGAATCTGTAAACCATTTTTGGACATAAGCAAAAATATCCCCATTAACAGGACCTTCACATTCATACCTGGGAACAGAATTCAGTGCTATGCACCCCTGAATCCCTAAGAGTGCCCTGCAATTCTTGTAGAGAAATTTCAAAGAGAAATTGAGTTTCTCCTGGTCTGGAGCACCTATTCCTACCTGGCCGTATTTCTAACTGCTGGAAAAAAACCATGATGACTTTATACTTATTACTGGATACAAAAAAAAAAAATCACACTGTATGTGTGAATTAAAACCAGACTCCCTATGGGTAGGACTGACCTCTATCACCTCTCCTATATTCTGTTGTTTAATGAGAATTTGCTCCTTTCTCCATCTTCTCTCTGTGCATAGACAAATGAGACTTAGGGCTCTCAACTTCACCCCTGAACAACTAGCTGTCTTGCTCACTTTAACTACGTTCTTCTACTCAATTTACTTGTGCTGCTTTATTACTTGTCTTCCCTTTTCAAAACCAAAGCAAACTTCCCCTGGTCTCCATTCCTGTCGCTTATTCTTCTTTCTAGTTCTCATATAGCTATGACTTGAAGGGAACCATGACTGGGGAGATACAGAAAACCCATCAGGTGACGAGAAGCCAAGGTGTGCAAAAGACAGCAACTAGAGGAAAAGACTGATTTGCCTCGGGTGCTTTCAGATGATGACCAGATGGGCCAAAAAGTGGGTACAGAGACAAGACATAGAAACTCGCAGATTCTATCAGGCCTACACTGCTGTTTCAAGTAAAGGAAAGCATTTTTTGCTGAATTTTTGCTTCTGCATCCACTTGACAGGGAGCCATATACTGTCATTAAAAGCTGAGTGGATTTTTATAGCTGCTATTAGAATTGGATTTTACCTTCCTCCAGAAAGATTCCTTGTTCAATACATTAAAATTAAAAGGCAAAATTAATCATTCACTGCCATATATATTCCTTTATTTTGGCTATAAAATAAATTGAACAGAAAAGTTTTCACCTGATAATCCACATCCATCAAATTCTGAATTTGGCTTCAAGCCAATGGCTAATAATAATATTCGGATTAGTGAGACACGCAGCAACACGTCCCTGTTCTCCTTGAGTCCCAGGGAGATCAGCATTTGCATGAATCACTAATGCACTGAATTGCTGATCCAGATCTACAAAGCTTTCAAACACGCTGCCTTGTTGATAACCTCCATAAAACACAACCACAGCTCAGAAATGCTGAGCAGTGCTAATGCACTTACTTCCCAGTACTTCGCTATACAGTCCAATAAAAATATTAATGCACTAGAAGTGCTGATGCAGCCCCATTAGAGGAAGATTTCCTTGCCATAGAAGCATCCTGGTTTTCCTCCCTGAGAGCTATGCTTTCAGGAAATGTTCAGCTGGAGCATCCTAAGGAGAAGAAAATATTGAGCACTACTGTCCTCATCAGTCAGACAAGGTTATGGTGATTCAGAAATTATAATGTGCTTCTGATCAAAGTGTCTGGGTGAGAGAAAAGTATCCTGGCAGATGGAGAGCACAGACAAATGTTAAGGTAACTGCACTCTAGGATACAGTTTTATTCTTCTTTAATTTAGTTCATTGCATACTTCAGGTCGTAGGTCCCACAAATCTAGAAATAAGCAAATCCTCAGGTGTATCAGAAAAAAAAGGGTTGGTTTGGGGAAGACAGTGAACTATAATCACTGAGTCAAACTGGTGTGACACCAGTGTCTGTAACGTGCTGCCCAAGGACAAAATGCTCTCCTGAAAATAGAACAAACAGGCCCTGTACAGAATTTATTTAGAAAAGGCTCAGAAAGGCAAAACTGAGGAAAGCCCCAGAGTAAACACTATGGCCACCACCATAGCAGGCACTACCTGTGGCACTCTGCACTCCCATGAGTCCATTCCTGCCTGGAGAACATTAGATTTTATTTGACTTGACAGTGCTCCACTGAAACTCCAGAGTAATGCATTGCAAAATGCATTGGTGGAACAAATTAAGAATCTTTATAGCTGCAACCATGAATTCTTTTCCTACATAGGTTGTCATCGAACAGATAAAATTGGGGGAAGAGCCCTAATTGCTATAAACATGTATCTTTTACTCAGCTGAATTGAATGGAGTTTCTATTATAGCTGGTTTATTGACGTTACAATTTGTTTCACTGAGCGGATAAAGACTGGCAGGATGACACTTATATTGCTATTTTATTTTTTGATGAATTCCACAAAATCTAAAAATGCAGCTGTATAATCAGAAATGGGCAGAAGAAAACTTTACTGTCACTTTTTCCTTTCACGTATTAATGCCTCAGAGAGAGACAAAGGACTCTGTTGGAAAGACAGGAATGAAATGGACTGTTTCCTGGAGTACAGAAGAAACAAGTTTTAATGATGAGTGAACAGCCCCACCAGCACACCTCCTCACTTACACTCCAGTAGGTCTTTTGAAAGGAAAGCCTTTGAGTATTTTCTAAGAAAAAGCCAAGTTTTGTGGCTCACACATGAGAATCAGTACCAGTAAGATAAAAAACCACCCCAACCCTACAAATTCTAAGCTAAAAAGAAGCATTTTCACTCTAAGCTGGAAGAATCTTCAAACCCCATGTAAATGGTGAAGTTGAAGAATACAAGCAGAAAAGACATGGAAGACAGTGTCTACAAAATAAATGCAGTGCAACATTGAGAAAAGGAGCAGGACAAACACAGCTAAGGGCGATGGAAACAAATATTTCCAGACAGTTAAGACTGTCCTTTCTCTAACTTTGAGCTTATCTATCTCATAACATCTGTTGATGTCTCTGTGAACTGCACACTCCAGTTCAGGAAGTTATTTTTCAATTCCAGACCAACTGTGCCCTCTGCAAGACCTTTGATCTGTCAGGTTCTCTTGGGAACAGAGAACCAATAAAGGCCCAAATGGAGAACAGTAGTTTTCTCCAAGTGACCAGTGTGCTATTTAACCTCAGATTTGTACGCAGCAGCATGAGTAGCAATTTAAAAATAAAATTTGCTTTATTAAACTATGGCTGCCCTGCCAAGTCAACTGCTGACAGACAACAGCAGCAGCAGCAGCAGCAAGCCCAGATGAACTGATACTGGTTGGTTTTAGGAGCTGGCTTGCACAGGACAGGGCTGTCCGTACAACCACAGCAGAAAACATTTGAGTCCCAGAGCCTTTAAAGTACTAGGATTATGCCTCTAGCTACACTATTGTGGAAAATTTCAGTCTCAACATTTCAGATGCTTCCCAGAAGGGGTTAGAGGAAAATACACTGTTTTGCTCATGTTTAAAAACAAAAGACAGAAATATTTTCTTTAAAAAGCTCTAGATTTGCAGTGTGGAAGCACAACTTGGCAAGGAAACAGCTTTCCAAGAATAACACTAACTCAGAAGCCATTAGAGAAATCAGAGTCAAGTCCTTCCTAGCAAAGATACTCGAGTTGCAGCTGACTTTGCTGAAGCCTCTGATCACCCCGAGCTGGCTGCAGCTGAGGTTTTTCTGCACATGCAGATTCCTTTCTCAGCCTCCACAGAGGAAGCACATAAATATTTTTTGTTCTTTCTCCAGGCAGGGTGAACAAAAAAAACAATGAAGTGTGAACAGGAAAGTGGCACAAGAAGATGGTCAGCATGGGAAGCAGAGTAACATGCAAGGTTATGAAGATGAGGAAGCACTTTTCATGTGCTAAAAGCAGCCCTGGGCCTCTAAAGCCTGGAATGGAATCTAAAATCTGAATCTCAGCAGAGACTACTTCCTCACAATAAACAGCTATGCAACGAAACTGTGTGTCTTATTCCTAATTCAGTTACAAACCTCAACCCACTAATGTTTCAGTTACTCCATTAATGATACTGGTAGAAAACATGAACTGCCTTCCTCTCAAGCACTCGGCAGGATTGCCTTTAGTCTACAATGTAAGTAGTAAATCTTTACTAATAAGTCATTTCACACAGACATGCCAAAGCAACGCTACAGGGGTTACTCCAATTCTGGGGTTTCCTCATTTTAAAGGACTTTGCAGTTTTTATCAAGATTCTTCTGGGAATTCTTGTTGGCACATAAACACACAGACGGATTGGTAGGATTTCTGCACAGCTTTGTGGTGATAACTGAAGCACCCTGTTTTAGTGAATACAGGAAAACTATATTCACTTAAAACTTGTGTCAGTGCAATTCAAAGGACAGGAATTGAACCAACTAAAGGATTGAAGTATAACTCTGTGGTTAAACCAGAACTATGGGACCCAGAAAAATCTCAAAGCTTTTCCTCAAGTGTTTAGAAAGTGGGGAAAACTGGTTACCTCTGCCTTATCTCCAGCTCAACTGCTGCTCTCTGGCACCCTATGCGTCAAGTGTGCCAGACACACATACAGGAAACTTTACAGTTTCTCCACCTAGAGCTAATGTGAAAGACGCAGATGTTGAAAGCTGCAAGAGCAGGAGGTGTGAAACAGTAACTGTGTCACATTCTGAAATTGCTATTTATGCATTAGTTAAAAAAAAATCTAATTGATTCAGTATCTTCTAGAGAGACTTGAAGTGCAAGCCCCCTCAACCACAAGTCCAATCTTGAGATAGCTCTTAGCACCTCTAAGAACTTTAATGGGTCCACACTTGTGTATGAACGCTTGCAAGTGCTTCAAGGTAGCTACACAGCTACTGGCTAGTATTTTATAAAGTAGACATGGCTTATTATCTTCTCCCAAGGAACAACTGATGGGACAAGAGGAAACAGTCTCGAGTTGCACCAGAGGAGGTTTAGGTTGGACATGAGGAACAATTTGTTCACCAAAAGGGTTCAACAGCCTTGGAACAGGCTGCCCGAGGCAGTGGTGGAGTCCCCAGTCCTGGAGGGATTATTAAAAGCCATGGATATGTGGTGCTGAGGGACATCATTTAGTGACGACCTGGAAGTGTTATGGTTGGACTTAATGATCTTAAAGGTCTGTTCTTGCCTAAACTACTCAGTGGGTCTAAATGTTATTCTTATCTTTTGTGTTCCAACAGCACGCTTGAACAAAGATCTTCCAGACAGACTACACCACATTCAAAGGAACATGAATTATTAAAGTGGTTCCACTACAAACACGGTTTTGAAAATGCTTACCTAGTGCTTCAACTATGCTCTTGTAGTTTCTTCACTGGCATATAAATCCAGCTGACTTAGTCTTCAAATGGAATCAAAATCCAAAAGCTCACACCAAAACCTGTTTTTACAGCAGTTAATTTGCTATGGAAAGACACCAATGGCTGACTACTGGCCAAGTTTCTGAGAAGCACTATTTACTGTTGAAGGATAGAACAGAGTAGAATCATGGAATTGTTTAGGTTGGCAAAGATCTTCAAGATCATTGCGTTCAACCACTAAACCAACTGTTCCAAGGCCACCACTAAACCTTGCCCACAAGCTACAGATCTACACAACATTTAAAAATATGCATGGATTATGATTCAACCACCTTTCTGGGCAGCCTGTTCCAATGCCTGATGACTCTTTCAATAAAGAACTTCAGGTTCCCCCATTTATTGGTAGCCCCAATGAACAATGTGGAGGACAAATTTGGAAAATTGATCATCATGGTTTGATCCAGAGAGTTTGAGAGCTCAAAGCGAATCACAAAGAGACACCTGAGCTCTAGGAGGAAGGCAGTAAAGCAGTGTGTCTCCTGCCAATCCAGTGAGGTAACTGGCTGAAACTGTGTGGACAAACCCCATCTTTCCTGTAAACAGTCCTCTACACTGAAATGAGGATATCTATATACATGGGAAAAGCTCTGTGGCTCTTTCTCCTCCCATATATAAAATGAGTTTAAAAAAAAGACAACAACAACAGTTGCCATAAATAGCTGTCATCAGGAAGGACAAGGATCTTCACTGTACCATCAAGAAGACCTGAATTGCTGCTCCACATCTACAGCAATTTCAGTGAAAGCAAAACCATGTTCTAGATGTTAAGCCAGACTGCACTGCAGTGGGTTTTTTGTTATGACAGTAAACTCATTCAGAAAAGAAGGATCCTTGAGGTTACTGATGAGGGAATCTAGAGACAGAAGACAAGTTTAGACCAGCCTCAGTGGTCTTCCTTCTCTCCCTTCTAACAACAGATTTATTAAGACACAGCCCAGCAGTCTAGGTCAATTACTGAGAAAAGTCCAGGGCACAATATATCAATTGAATGACTTTCTACCTCATTAAAGGTGAAAATAAAAGGGATTTGAGCAACAGCAGCCTCTTGTGTGCCTACTGATGGGATTTGAGATTTGCTATTGATTTTCCAAGTGGAGGCACTTAGTTCTCCTTACTTTACTGAAAGGACATTTTGCCGTTAAAATGCATGACACAGAAACTGCCCCTAGAGACCTTTGCCACAGCTGAACTTTTGGGGATACATAGTTACCTGGCATTAAAAAAAACATCCTCTCTTATTGACTACTTCTCTTACAGGGCTTTCCTTAGCAATTCTGGTTTTATTGATATGGAAAAATTGGGCAAAGTACAAGAGCCTTCCAAGTGGAAGGTACTCCAGCGTTTCAAAGACAACTAAACCAAATAAAATTCTAAAACTGGTGATCCAATTCCTTAATTCCTCAGCTGCCCCAATTAAGAATGGGATAATGAATATGAAATATAACTCTATTAAATGAATTATTTCAATTAAGAGTCCATCTGCTGGAATAAGCATACATGGGAAAACAAGCAGAGGTAGCCTTGAAGCAGACACAGGCAACAAGCCAGAAATTGAGAAAGAAATAACAGAAAGATATGGAAATTTCCTCAGCCAGAAGCACTGGGTTTCTCTGGCTCAGATATACCAATAAAGTTCCCTTTGAAAAACAGAGATTTTTTGTCTTCATTATCTCTGTTTTCATAAAAATCAAGCTGTTTTCTTCTAGAGCAGTCTCCTTCAATTCAGGACCTGCATATGCCTTAACTGGAGAAAAAAGCAGAAGGACATGGCATGATGCCACATCATATATCTGCCCACCAGCCAAAGTGCTGGTCAAAACTGCTGCCCTGATTCCTGATTCCATCAAGAATCCGTGAAAGCATCTAGAGAACAAAACCTCACTCTGCTGGAGCATCCCAGAATATTTTCCTTTTGTACTTATTTTTAGGTTCTTGTTAATTAATTTAAAATAATACTTTTGTCCTGTTTCTGTTCAATTAATTAGATTATCAAATTTCTGGCACAACACAGCATGCTTGAACACGAGCTTAGTAACACAGATAAAACAGCACTCTTTCAGGCAGCCCTAATTAACAACGACAAATCCAAACTGCATCTAAACTTAGTTTCTTAACCAGCTAAGACAATTATGACTTCCAAAAGAAAACATAACACGAAAGGCAAACACTGAGCAGAAATATGCCTGGCTCGACGGGCATCAGCTGTCTCAGGCTGATAACAGGAAGCTTCCGTGGAGCCCCTGGCACCCACAGAACCACCACACATTTTTTGTGGCTTGGCTTTATCGCTGCAGAGCTTAATTGTAGAAAGAGGTCAAATCACTACTGTGGTGTTTCAAACTTGGAGCAGAAGCTTGTACATGTCATTAATCAAGTAAATTGCAAATTCCTCATTCTGTAAAGTAATTGGTAGAAGTTGTAACTCTTTCTGTAGGTCTGCTTAAGGACACCGAAGACAAATAGGTTTTCAGAATTAAAAAGGTGAAAAAACCCACTTTTCTTAATTCACACGCAGCACTAGAAGGGTGGGTTGGATGCTTGGTTGTTTTGTAAAAGACAGAGAAGAGTTTACACTGAATCTGCTGCCCTATGTGCTACCCTAATTCTGAAGCTCAGCTTCCAATGAACACAGCACAATGCAGTTATCTTACTCCCCAGGAATAAATTCGCCAACAAAAATCCGCAGAGAGGCATTAACTGCTGAAACACCCTTCAAAACAAAGCACAGAAGGCTTGGCGAAATGCCTTTGCATTCAGCTGAGACTTCCAAAGTGGATGAGGGGAACTTGGATGAAGGGAACTAAGTGTCCAAATGTTACTGATATTCGTGTAGGAGTGGCAGGCTTTGCATTTTCTTGAGATCAGTCAACAAGTTTGAATTTAAAACAACTAGTGAAAATCACATATTTTTCATGCACAGACAGCTACTGGAGGTTCCTCGCCTTGAGTGATCCTGAATACTCAAAGAATTCAGTCTATCTTATGCTAGCTTGAACAGCATTAACACATTTCCAGATCTTATTTATAACCACAGAACTCTTTGGCCTTTTTATGGTACTAAGTTCAGAGGGTACCTGCACATAGGAACATACTCAGTCCAAGATTTAACACACTCACCACTTTGTACACTTCCTGTTCTCTATTCTTTTGCTCACCTGCTGCCTCTCTCCTCCAGTGTAAACACCATTAAAATACCAAGGCATAGTTTCCAGGAACATTCCCATCTCTGTTTTCAGCTTGTCCTCCCATCTCTGAAACGCTTGTACTTTCAGTCTCAGAAATAAATTAACTCTATCAACACACAAGAGAATGAAGCAACTGATGGCAAACAGTTGATATCAAAAACCTGTAATGTGATTGAGAGACAAACCAAGGCCACCGTAAATACGTGACACATACTACTCCTGAGGGCCTGAGAAGGAAGCACATTCTAAGTACAAAGCAACCACACAGGCTAAGATATTATGAGTCTTTAAATGGATCCGTTTACAAGACGGATTTGGGGTAGAAATACAGGTTCTCTACAAACTCATGTGTGCCTAACACTCACAGCCTGATGTGACACTATCTGCAGATCTCCAGGCACCAACATCACAAAAATAAGCAACTGCAGTACTAATACAGAGTTTTTTTCGAACAGCAGGGAAGGAATAAGCTGAGATAAATGTGCAGGAAGAGTACCAGAAAGTTCTGCAGTGAAACCTCACCCACCCGCTGACTGTGTAACAGAGGAATCTGTTAAAAGGCAAATACATTCAGGACACCCGTAAGTGCAAGTTCAGAACATTTTCCTACCTTCTACAGTCCTGTAAATATTGCTTTCCTTACTGTCCTTTACCACTAGCTACAAACACTGGCAGGAATCCTTTAATTCACAAGTATTTGCCAAAGATGGAACATAAAATCTGATAGGAACATATGTTCAGACTTTGAAAGAGCCTGAACAGCTCTTCTTCATGACATCAGTGATAGTCACATGCACTAACAGCTTCCCTACTGCTAAGGACATCCGTGCCCATCACTGTTTGAGACAAATCAAATCCACACATATTGGGAAGGAGAAGGCAGAGAGATCCAGCTCAGTTTTGCACTTTCAGCCCCTGTAAGCAAGGAAAAAACCAGCAACAGTAAAAGAAAGGGAAGATAGAAGGAAGACAACAGAGAAGAGAGGGATAGGTGGAGATCACATTCTCTGGGTTTATACTGAGTTAATACTACCGTTAGCTGGCTTACAGACATAGCCCAAGCTAAGCCTGGCTTTCCTCCTCACAGGACAGGCCTCAATGTGTTCAGAAGTATTTGTCATGGACCAGAGATGAGATGGATTTATGGAGCTTTGAAAGGAGGTTGAGAGGGCAGGAGGAAATGAGGTGCTAATGCTGAATCATAACAAAAACCACTGAAGCCAGCCGTAATAGGACAGCGGGATTGTGTCTGAAGGGAAGATGAAGGTGTTAAAGGATGTGCCACCAATATCAGAAACTTCCACACACCTCTGAGCAACTCAGAAATAGAAATGGGGATGAGTGCCCATGTATGTGGCTACAACAGCTCTCTGTGACCACTCACAATCACACAGCAAAACCTTTCACATTAATGATATATTGTGAGGCAGGGCTGTGGTAAGCAGAGTCAGAAGACAGAGATGCACTTTGTAATGATAACATTCTCTTACTAGCTTTGTTTCTCTTTTTAGCTCAACATATTTTAATTGGAGAGAAAAAAGATAACGAAAAGGTTAGGAGCTATGGTTAACACATAATTTCCCCAGATGACTCTGCCCTCTTCAGAAATACTGACGTCAGACACATTCTCTCCTCTCTCCCACCATTTGTTTGTACCTACACACAGGTCCATAGCCTTGGGCAGGGAGCATAGAGAAAGGTTAAAGAGGCACAAAACTCTTCACACATCTCGAGTAAGTAAAATGGCTGCTTCACAAAAACTCGGGCAGCGGTTATTCATCAAAGGGTAATATTAGTTTCTCTTCAATCTAGTCTACTATTTCTATTAAGCAAAACCTTACTTACATTCTGTCAGGCAGCGGAGAACCCAACCGGTCAGATCTGCACCAGCCAGAGTCTTTCTGCATTTGTGAAGAACTCTGACCAATATCTTGTAATGGTTGTGCTCCTGAGGTAATGGCAGACCGAAGACTGTACGCAGTTCTGCTCTGCCGTGTTGTAATGAGCGCACATGACTGACTCCTTACAAGGCAGTTCACAGCTGCCCAGAATACTTCCCTCAGATGGCTCAATGTACCTAAGACAGTACCCAAAACTACTTTGAAGGGACAACCTGTTATATCAATATTAGACTACTTTGTCTCATTACCAGGTTTTTGTACTTGGTGGGGTTGAGTACATAAAGGGTTAATATATTTGGGCTACTTCACTTGCAGTGAGGTAACTGGCACCCTAATAACTGATGCAGGAGCCCTTTCTCACAAAACACAGCATGTCAGAACACAGCAACTGTCACATACAAAGCCCTTGAGAACAGAAGTGTCCATGGAGCCCCCAAGTGAAGGCAGCAGAGGCATTACGAGCAGCAGGTGGTGGTGGACTTCTCTGATGCCTGACAGATGCGATCTGAGCTCTGTCTATACTAACGCTTCTGGTAAGTGCAAGCTGTGAAGTACAAAATACTTCATGAAGTATAAAATACTGTGTCATCTGGTTATTTCTAATATGTTTCATCTTAACCAACCACTTATTCCTGTTGTAAACTACCCTTAACTTAATAAATTAAACCTTGAAAATTTTTCCTGGAAGACACAGCAGCTCACTGATTAATGACACTTGTACAGCTGGTGGCATGTGGGATGAAGTCTGGAAAATTAGCATTTTGCTAATTCCAAGGTGAAGAATTAGTCAAACAGGTCTTTTTTTGCAGCCTGCCCATTCCCATGCATTAAGATGACTTTAATGCAATTGTCAGGCTCAGCCTCTGAAGTCACTGCGAGTTACACTTGGTTATTGTGTCTGAATAAATTTGACACAAGAGTGCTCTTGGGCACTGCCATGAGGGTTGTGCACAGGTGGGTGGAACAATCTGCATTTCTGTATTTTGAAATATTTAGGTTCATCAATAAAGCTAAAGGGTAGTGAATTAAAAATCAATAGAAAGGCAGACTTCTTAAGGCAACACACCAGGAGCTCATGGCATAAGTGATCGCTAGAATTCATTAAAGGCAGGTGCAGTCATGAATTTTAAACGGGCATCGGTGTTATCATTATGCAACCTCACCTAAAACGGGTAGTGAAAAAAAAAATCACATCAGTATGAACTGACAGATACAAAGGTCATGAAGTAACTCCTCTGCCTTTTCAACCTGAAGTAAATTACTGCACAGTTGATTAGATAAATTACCGAAAGGAGCTGCAGGTCACCTTGACGCGGCTCCAAGGCTGTTACAGGCGGTGTCTGATACGCCACACAAGGTAAGAAGCTAATTCCATAGAGCAAGGTCTGCACTAACAGAGAGGAGCATTCCCTGCTCTGTTCCTCACATGAGGAAGCTTGCAAAACATCCCACATCCTTCCCAAAACTTGGGCATGTAAACAGTAACTTTTTGTTTACCTTGAGAGAGCTGTGACCTTGGAGAACCTTCAGAATTAACTGCACAAGTACAAGTGACATAATGGTGATGGGAAGAAATTCCTCAGACTTATGCTTTCAGATGACAGAAAAGCTGAACAAGAAGGAAATCTTCTGCCAACGCAGGCACTGACAACCACATTTCATCTCAGTTTAAAGCTCTCTTTTAATCTTGTCTGAAAACCAGCATCAGCACAACACTCAATCACAACTTTAAACAGAAAATACTGGACTGTAGCTGGTTGGGGGAAATCTCATCCTAATTACTTATGGCACTCTGAAACCCTGTTGGGATTTTTTTTTCTACCATCCCCTGCATATGTGTCAGCTAGTGCCCTGTTTACAGACAGAACTCAAAAGCAGCATCTACAAAAGGACAACAACAATTTTTACAAAATCCCCAAATACTTCCCATGATATATCCATAGGACTGACTGCAACAACACCAAAGTGCCGCTGCTTAACAATGCTGACAGGAGCTAGAGAACACCACACACCTCAGGTGGTACCCGTCTTCTCCAGTCCTTTCCCTACCCAGTCTGGCTCTAGGCACTTAACTATTTAAAACCCATCCAGCACGGGGATGAAGAGTTAGGACCACTCTCACTATCCCAGCAGCCTCTTCTACAGGTTTTCTTGAATTCTCGTTTCTTGATTTGGTAATTGTAATCCAAACCATTGCTGAATCTCACTGACCTGTCAATCTCTGAAGGCAACTGCACTTAACAGAAGCCCTGTAACAAAATATCATGGGGCCTGACTGGTGTATTGTACAGACATCAGCACAGGGAATACTTCAGTTGCTGAATAAAACCTGCAGGAATACAAATTCTAGAAATACTAGAGCTTGCTAATAATAAGCTTTATAATAAGTAATGTTTATGCAACTTCACAAACCCAGAATTTTCCATTGGAAAACGGATTTGCTGAAAAAAATCTAAACACTATTTACTATCAGCAAGAAAAATGTAGTTGAGCTATCTCATTATGGAGTTGCTTTCCCCAAAGGTGTTTGTAGGATTTTTTTAGTGTGAACCAACACAGAATGTTTCCTTGAGTTTGGATTAAGAAATTCCTAAACTGCCTTTCCCTAACAGCATGTTTGTTTTTGAAGTATGGACCCACACGTTCTAACACAAACTGAACAGCCCAGGAGATTACATCTCCTATAATGCAATGCAGATCTTCCTCTGAGGGATCTGTACGATACATTATAGAAACTGCATAATTCTCAGTAATCCCTAGAGATGTAGTCCAGAAAAGCAGGCCAACCCAAAAGGGAGAATGGAAAGCACATCCTGTGTCTTAACTGTGATCCCCATCTTGTATGTGTGCTAAATACTAAACAGGCTTGAAATGAAATGCTGCTGAGCCAATCAGTAACAGAAACAAAGCATTTTCAACCTGAAAAGTGTTAAAATATTTCATTTTGATTAAAGACAAGTCAAGTGGAGAGTTTTGGAATTTCCACTACATTAAAAATGTCCTATTTTACATTTTAGTACCCACCTGGAAAAAAATCAAATATTCTAAGCATTCCCACTGTGATGGAAGCTTCAAATTTTGCCCAGCTCTAATCACAGTTAATTCCCTTCTTTAATTCCAAAGGCAACCCTGAAGTCATGCGTAAGCAGAATAATTTTCCCTTCCCCTGTGGGGGATTTTTTCCTCTTGAAAAAAAGTCTTGAGTTTTTGGAAGTGTGAAGTTTGGAGAGCAAGAGCAGCTATTTAAATCTAATCAAATGTATGTGGATACATCAAGGCAGCGGAACATAAAGTGAAGTCAGGTCATCTCTAGAACAGATCTAGGGAAGGTGGAGCCACCTTAAGGAGTCACATGGACACAGACCCATGCAAACTAACACTCCCAAGGAGAAACCCCTATCAGATAGTTCCTGACACTGCAGAAAACAACAAAGACTAACTTCAGTGAAATGACAACACTCAAATCCTTCTCTTCTAAACTGTCTGTGCACCATAACTCACAGACAAGGGAACTGTCAGCCTCAGCCTGCTCCACAGAAACTACAAGGGCACCCGAGGCCCATTGGGGTCTGCATGGCTACACCACCTATCGAACACAGAGGTCGGTTTGGCAAGTTCAACAGGCCTTACCATTGCTTTGTGAATTTTGGTAGAACAAGCATCAAAAACACTGATGATGCTCCAGGTATCCTGCTCCCTGCATCCTTATACCTGCCCATACTAGGATCAGCACACTCAGTCAGACCCAACATCAGACAGTCCCATGTAGCACTACCTTGTGAGGACACGTTCTGCTTAATCCCAGCTTTAATCAGATTCCACCTTCAAGTTTTTACTGCGCTAAGGTTTGCACTTTTGTACACGTTTACATCATCAGGGAACAGTGTCGTTAATAGCCTGTCAAACACTCAGCAGCTTGGAGAAAATTTTTCTTCTGGCTGAAGGAAGTTTCCCTTTTTGGGATTTTAATGGCTGTGTGGCAGGTGCCTTTCTGCTGACAGGCCATGGTCACAAGGAGTGCTGCTTCCCAGCCTCCATCTCCTCATGTGTTATAATCCAACTATGCTGCGCTAATCACATTTACCTTCTGCACAAAGTCACCCAACACTAAAGGAATTGTGTTGGCGGCTGGTGAAGAAGACAGCTCAGGAGGGGACTGCAGAGACAACAGTGGCTCTGACTCTCAACCTGCCTTTTTGTAAAGTCTGGGGTAAAGGCATGGACTAGGCTGACAAAACAGGAGCCACACACCTCAAGTGATAGGTTCAAACTAAGTCCCAAGTCTAAAGCAGCAGAAAGGCTCTACAATCTCCTAAAGGTCACTGGACAAGATTATACTGCATGCCTGTCCCAAAGCTGCACTAATAGAAGAATAAAGCACATGGGACCACCACATCACCACAGTACAGCAATCTCACCAACAGAAGAAAGGAAGAACCAACCTTCTTCTGAAGGAGTTTACCTTACCACAGGAAACTTTAACAGCTGCTAAAAATCCCCTTGTTTTCTTTTTTGCAAGTCCGACTTCACAGCAGCTGCCGTTTAGCTATTTTCTCACTGAAATACTTGTATTTTACAACATCCTTTCTCCTCTACAGTTTTACTCCCATGTATCTGTAGTCCCCCACTCCTTCCCTAATTCTCGGTTGCCGAAAGTCTGGCAAACAGGTAGAAAAATGAAAATAGCCATGTCTTTGCTGCATAGTGGGCAGTTACAGTCAAAGGCACCACAGGACCAGGAGAGGCCTTCAGCACCAAGCACTTCACATGCTCTAACAAATTCACGTTATGAGTTACTGAGCACAACAAAGGCAGTTCTGGGGGCTGTCTGCTGTTGCAGCATTCTGCACAATGCAAAGAGGAACTGGCCAGGAAAGCTGGGCAACACAACCAGAGCCAAAAACTGCCCTCAGCATCATCCCACCACAGTCCAGTGGGGCAGGCAGAGCTGGTCACTGGCTATCCACCATGATGCAAGGTCAAGAGATGGGGTCAGCTCAGGAAGTCCAGTCAGGCCTGCAGGAGGTGGGCTAAAGATAGAGCATCTTATGGGGCTGCACTGAAGGCCATACTGGAGAACTGCTACTAAACACAGTCAGCTGGGTCCCAGGCTAGACTCTGGCCGCTCTGTGTAGCAGCCCCAGCCAAAATGGGACCAGAGCAGGACAGGGCCAGAAAGTCCTCCCAGTGTCCTCTGTGCCCACCCAAAAGCCTTGTGCAATGGGTGTTGCAGCTTTCTTCCCAAAATGTTCCTTTAGAATTTGACAGGGAGTTATTTTAAGCATTACCCTCCACAGTCTGCAAACAGAGGTTTATTGTGATTTTGAGCTTTCTGTTTAGAGCAGACACCAAGCACAACATCAGGACCCAGACATTGCATTAGCTGGTCAGAAACTCCCCTTACTGCCTTCAGACATGTCCAAACAAACTTACCAGCTTCTTTCTGAAAACTGCATTCATCTGCAGGGCCACCAGGTCTTAGCCACCATTTGGTGTCCCACAAGGAAAACCCATCTTGTACCTCAGTCTCCAGCCAGGAGATTCTTGCAAGAGACTCTGCAAGCCCTGACCAGGCATCAGGCTGTCAAAGTGACTCACTGTTGAAGAACATCGTAATTTTTACCTTGCCTTCATTTGAAGCAGACCCATTTCAAACATCTTTTTCTCCTCAAAATACTTAGTAAGAAGAAATATGTAATAATCTATTGCCATGGATGCAGACTCTATTGCACTCAGATTTCTAATCAGGTTTTCACGCAGATCACTAATCCTGGCGAGCAACTGAACACTCCCAAAAATCCACTCACAGCCCTTTCTTTCCAACCTTTCTGACCCATCAGGATTACACACAATATTTATGACCATAATTACTCTGCCTCTTAAGAGAGTAGCTGTCTGTGAAAACCACAGAACATTGGTTCCATATTTCACATTAATAATTCTCATAAATAAACCTGACTTAATTTACAATAACCACTTTCTCAGAAATCCAGAACTTCCAGTTTATGACTCTTGGCTGGCTGTTTCAAACAGTGGGGTGTTTTTTCATACTAGTGCACATACTCCACAGCTACTGCTGCTTTGTACTGTACAAAAGAAACGAAACAGAAAAAAGGTTTAATCTCCTCCTCTAATTCCATAGTAATGAGTTGAAAGAAATGTAAAGCAACAGCCATGAATTTATACCTCCTTGGAAAATGATTCTTGTTCCCATTACACTTGGAAAGGCATATTAAAAAAAAAATCTTGGGGGCTTCACACTTACTCATGCTAAAATGTGCTACACAAGACTAATTTCTAATACTGTCTGCCTGATATAAAACTAGCTGTGGTGACATTAACAATATTTCACAGTTAGAGGACTGGCCTGGGGACTCAGAGAATTAAAACTAGGGCTCAATATTTGACTGTTATGGATTTCTTGTGCTTTGTTGGATAGAGAAATTCATCTATCACTCTAATTAGTTATCTTCTACCTAATTCCTCTTTCATCCTTACTGATCAGCCATATAGCTTACATATATGAATGCTAACCCAGCTGGTTCTTGTATTACACTCCCCATCTCCATGAAAGACATTACCCACAGAATCAGAGTGTAGGGAAAATGTTCCCATTCCACTATCTTTCTGCCAACAGTATCTTCTTGGTGCTGGCTCACATGGATCTAACCGCATGGGGATGTATGTCCTCTTGGCCTTCCTGAAAACCTATCTGGTACCCAGCCACTGTCTGACAACTAGGAGAAATAGTTTTTAAGTTAAAAACTTCCATTTAAACCATAGAACCTCCACCTAAAAAGAAAGGAATATGAGAGCACAGTGACATGGAACTGTTACTTCTCTGGTTGGCTTCCTTTCCTGGGACCACCTGCACTTGCCACAGAGACTCTGAGGTAGCGAGTGAAACAGTTAGGTATGTAATTATGTCACTTAACAGAGTCAGAGAACACTGGAATATCATAAGAAGACACAAAACTATCTGGGACAGGCAAAAATCAAGTACTGAATACCATTCTGTAAAGATGGTATCACCTTCAAAACCATTTTTCATGTTAAATTTAATGAAGGTGAATGGTTCTACTGACTTCCTTGGTGCTTCTCAAGGGCACATGCCACTGACAGAGCTATGCGTAATGTAGGACTGAGTGCTCAGATGGAGGCATAGTGCCACAAAGATCTGATTCTGATCACAACAACCTGTGTCACACAGCATCAGTCTGCAGTGAGTGGGTATGAATCTCAGCCCCTGTGAAATCAGCAGTAGTCCCATTCAGTTTAGACAAAGCAAATGCCAGTCAGCTGAAGTGGAACAAGTAAGAAAAACAGACTTGAAAAATACAAACTGCAGTGAATGAGGGAAATGAGTTTTTTGAGGTTTCTCCTTAATTACTTAAAGTAAAAATGGCAAAGATTAGTCAGTCACAACTATAAGGTCAAAATGAAGAGAAAGGTGAATACTATAAGGTTAGCCCTCCCTTAAAATGATTTAGTCTTCTCTTCTGAGGAGCTGGAAGGTAAGCATTTCTGAATAAATTACCCTTTTTAAGTCTTGATTCATGCTTCAATACTTTTTTTGAACATGTGTTTAAGTTCTGTTGATAGGGAAACTTATTTAATCACTTGCTAAAGCACTTTTCTAAATTGAGACCTAAATCAGCATCTATAAAAGCTTCGTTCAAATCAATGGGAATCTTTTTATAGACCATACTAAGAGCTCTATCAGTCACTAAGAGAAAGAAGACTGAACCAAGTGGAAAAATCCAAGCTGCTCCTCCTGTAAGAGAAAGCTCCAAAACCTCTGTACTTAGTAATAACTTTCTTTCATCCTCTAATATTAAATGACAGCACTAATAATATGTAATATCAAGTTATTAAGCATCTAGTCCCGAGCCATCCAATTAGTCTGCTGCAATGTAATTAAAACAAAACCAACATTAACTCAAAAGTGAATTTCACTGCAGTTGAGATGAGCAAAGCCAAAGAATAAAAGTTCATTAGAACTAGATGAAATTCATATCCAGATTGGTCTAAACTCTGGGTAATTAGCCTGAAACAGCTTGGCATTATCCAAGGAGGATATGGGTAATTGGGTTCAACATCCCTGAAGATCTGTGGCGTTTCTTGTGACAATAAACCATTTGCGCTTTGAAGCTGCTTCCCATTTTCTCAATCAGCCTCATCTGACAAGGGCTATTGAACTGATAATTTACTTGTCAAAACTTGTTAGTCAAGGCAAGACAAAAGCAACAAGGCATTCGGGTAATCCAAGAGATTAATTTGTTGAAGTAACTTTCAGGAATCCTAACCACTGTAGTGGAGATCAAACACATCTCTGAGACAGTTCAGGCTAAGACAGGGATCACATGGTTGAAAAAAACACTCAGGCCAAGCATTATCCCATGTGAGATGGCTAAGGAAAGATAAAGCCAGGTGTAATGCAAAGCACCTGAATGCTTCCAACCCAGGTGCAACGGGTCTATACTCACTTACCTCTGCTTAAGTACAGCATCAAGTGAGGGCTTCCTTGAATTTACTGTCTCCTGATTCCAACCATCACCATGTCTGAGAAAGGTTATAACCGAAGAAGGAAATGATTGCCAACTCTGACTGTAGTGGTATATCAGTCTGATGCTGATCATACAAAAACTGACACCATGTGTCTCTCCCCATTAGTCTTGGCTTGTTTTTACTGAGAGAATAGTTTGCAATTCATTCCAGAAGATGGGACATTTGCTCCTCAATGGTTTAAAAAGGAATAGCACCTCCCAATCATCCTTTACATTATCAGTCATGTAGCGGACCAAAGTAATAACAGAACCCTGCTAATTTTCTATTACACTCGAACTGATATTAGGGCAACCCCACTGTTTCTTCTGATTTATAGTGACTGTTACAGTGACTTAAAACAGTTCTAGATAAAACAGGAATAAAATACACCTCTGTTTAGTGCTGCTAATCTTACACATATAGAAACCAGGAATCAAACTCCCAAAACTATGAAGTTAGATTAAAATTCAGGATGCGTTTCTTTTGTCAAATGTTATGTCTGAATTTTCCAGAACATTTAAGTGTTTCTGGGATGGGTGACATTTGAGTGACACCTTTTCATCTAGAAAAAAAAAAGAAATGTACTCAAAGAAAAATGCAAACCAATATTCTGAAGTATTAACATGACTATAAAAGTCGGCATTTTAGGAATAATAGCAAATATTTAGGCATTAGCAAATGTCTTCCGTGAAAACAACACTGTCATTTTGTTGCATTGGTCTTGTAAGAATAACAAGGGAAAAAGGAAAGAATGTCACTTTGCATTCAGCACCTCAAATTCTGATGCTGCAAGTGATACAGTCCAAAAAGCACAGCCATATACCATTTATACTGGTATTTTCCAGAACAGAAATACAATATCAAAACCCTGTATAAGCTGGAGAACACATCTGGTTTTGTCAGCTATGCCATCTCCTCCAGCACTACCCTGGCAGCAGAGAAGGGATTCCAGAACCTGAGATGACTTGGGGTTTCAGATGGTATGACTGCAGGACAGTCAGGTTTCAACACACAGAATTCAGTCCTGCTCCACATCACAAGTCTCTCAAGCAGCCTCTTCACCAGCCCACTCTGCATGTGGAAGTCTGACATGCTTAGAAAAGGCACCAGGGGAAACAAAAAGCAGCAAATCAAATACGCACAGCCTTTCACATCCTGCTGCTGAGCAGATATCACCAGCTACAGCAATAAAAATATTTTCATTCCTGAATGCACATGGGAGAAGGAAGCAAGATTTAATTCTAAATGCAAATCTCAGGGAAAAGAAAAATAATCTTTCAGAAGAGTAAGGGCAGGAGGGAAAACCTAGAAACAAAATAAAGAGAGAGTATACGAACTGGCATATACAGAAATCAGAGAAAACAGCTCAAGGATTATTGCTTGTTTGCTTTTGCTGTTGGATTTAATTAAAAGTTCTCCGTTTTTTCCTATTCATGTGGTTCATTCTTCCCCTTCCCATCAGCCAGCAAGAAACCTGTTCCCTAAAGGCTATTTTACAGTATTGACAACATTCACAATCAGCTCTGCCATCTCTCAGTTCTGATTGTGGGTTTCTAGTCTCTGTCTCACAGGGTGTACTGACTGTGCTACATAGGATAACAGGTAAAATCCTTTTCTTCAATAATGCAGGCTCAGTGTCAGTTCAGACAGGAAGCTGCATGTTAAGAAAGATGCTGTAAAGAAGACCAAACAAAGGCAATTCCACAAAAGCCTTCACAAGTAATATAATTGAAGAGGTTTGCAAGCAGATCTGTTCTAAGTTGTGAAAAGAAAGGTCATCTCATGTAAAGCTTAGATGCAGGGGGAAGACAGAGACTTCAGGGTTTGCCCTACCGATATTCTCCAAAGGAAGGGGGGCAAGCAAGTAGAACAACTAAAAATGAGAATGATTGAGAATATTTGATCGGGCACCCCTTGTCCCTGAGGCCTCTGAAGAACTAGAAATTCAGGACTCCCACAAGTTTTCTCACCATGTGGTCCAAGGCACTTTACAGCTCATTTACAAGAATGGGAGCTCAAAGCCAGGCTGCCTTGGTGAAACTCAAGGTGGGACATACAGGAGATCAGATCAGATGATTCAATGTTCATTTTTTAGTCTGGTAAATGTCATCAACAATTACTTCAAAGGAACTACAAGCAGCATGACACTCATGAAAAAAAAGCGAAGACATCAAAAGTTTAGTGATGCGCCCATAGCCACAGGAAGGTTCTTTCAGTGTGAAGAGGAAAATAATCTGCTTCTGCCAGTTCTGTCTCCTTGGTATAAGCTGCAAGAGCTTTCTCTCCCTCTTTTGACCACATATGTGATTCTGTGGAAAGGATGGTAATATACTGACTGCAAAACTCATTCAAGCCCCTTTTCTCAACTCTTCCATCCAATTAAATGGTGATGGGAGAAAAAGACTATTCTGCAGCAATGAATTAACGAGGATATTGTGAATATCGTGACATTTCCCACTGCCTCGTAGCCAGCTTGTTACTACTTGTTTTATAACAGAAATGGTGAGAGCAAGGAAAGGTGTTCTGTCCTCATTAGATCTTTCACATGGCTCAGCACTGAGCTTTTCAATTGCTTCATGCTTTTAGTAACGTGTTTACTGAACAGAAAAAGAAATGAACATGTTTGAGAGTGGCTGACCACTTGAAGAGGTCCACAGAGAGACTGAGGAGTCTTCATTCTTGAAGATACTCAAAACTCAATTGGACAAGTATACAAACAACCTGATGTAGTGAGACCTGCTTTCAGCAGATATATAATCACCACAGATCCTTCCAAACCCAGATTATTTTGATTCTTTAATTGATCAGGAGAGGTGTCTAGGGACTAGGCATTAGCAAATGTCATTCCAATCTTCAAAAAGGGTAAGAAGGAGGACCCAGGTAACTATAGACCAGTCAACCTCACCTCCATCCCAGGAAAGGTGATGGAACAATTTGTCTTGGACACTGTCTCTAAGCAAATCAAGGACAAGAGGGTCATTAGGGACAGTCAGTATGGCTTCACTAAAGGGAGGACATACTTAACCTCCTGATAGCCCTTGTGAGGACATAACCAGATGGACAGATGATACCAATGCAGTGGATGTGGTCTATCTTGACTTTCGTAAAGCATTAGTCACAGTTTCCCACAGCATCCTCACAGCCAACTGAGGATGTGTGGTCTGGACAATTGGGTAGTGAGGTGGATCGTGAACTGGCTGCAGGATAGAAGCCAGAGAGAAGTGGTTAATGGGACAGTCTAGCTGGAGGCCTGTATCTAGTGACACAAAGCTGGGTGGTGTCACCGACAATCCAACAGACTGTGCTGCCATTCAGAGAGACATGGACAGGCTAGAGAGCTGAGCAGATAGAAATTTAAAGAGGTACAACAAGGGCAAGAACAACCCCAGGTACCAGTATAGGTTGGGGACTGACCTGTTGGAGGGCAGTGGAGGAGAAAGGGACCTAGG
>VZRI01005974.1:189673-300311 GCA_013397515.1 Upupa epops
GTCCAGTTCTGGGCCCCTCAGTTCAAGAAGGACACAGAGCTTCAGGAGGGTGTCCAACATAGAGCAGCAAAGATGATGAAGGAAGTAGAGCACCTCTTAAGAAGAAAAGCTGAGGGAGCTGGGTCTCTTGAGATTGGAGAAGAAGAGGCTGAGGGGTGACCTCATTAATATCTATAAATATGTGGAGGGTGGGTGTCAGAAGGATGAAGCCCGGCTCTTCTCAGTGTCATCTGGTGATAGGACAAGGGGCAACGGGTGCAAGCTGGAACATAAGAGGTTCCATATAAATATCAGAAGAAACTTCTTCCCAGTAAGGGTAATAGAGCATTGGAACAGGCTGCCCAGGGGGGTTGTGGAGTCTCCTTCTCTGGAGACATTCAAGACTCGCCTGGATACGTTCCTGTATGACTTGGTCTAGGTGACCCTGCTGTGGCAAGGGCATTGGACTAGATGATCTTTTGAGGTCCCTTCCAATCCCTAATGATTCTATGATTCTATAATTATCCTACTTTGCTCTTCTACAGTCCAAGGCATCTTAGAGCACATCTTCCTTGAGCTGTCAGCTGCAGAGTGGCAATGCAACTGGAACTGACACGGATTTAGGACACCAGGTTGTCTCCATTCTTTATGTTAGCTTCTACTGGACTCACTCTGTGTCTCACACAGAACTCAGTTGAACCCAGGTGTGAGTCTCTGAATAAGCAAAGACTAAAAAGTCTGCTAACAGAACCAATTACAAACACTAGGTGAACAAATAAACACAATAATTTGATGTTCTCATAGGAATAATACAGGACGAAGGCCAACATGTGAAAGCATTTACATGCAGTGCCTGAACTACAACTCTGCACTTCAAACCTCTTACATTTTTTTCTAACAAAGCAAAAAATGTAGGAATCTGAACCTTCTATATTTGCAAAAAAACTTTATGCTGAATATTATAAACCGAAAATGTGAACACATAAAAACGCAAACTCTCTTAACTGTTTTCATTCTGATCATCACTAACTACAGAATGTGGATGAATAGTCTATGTGAAGCAAAGCTGTAACACATGGCCTCTTTTAGCAGACTGAAACCTCTAGTGCATTTTTTAGTGCACGAAAATTCATCAGAACCCAGGGTAAATGCAAGTGCTCACATGATGTTTTTAACGTAGCAGCAAGTACCTCTTTCAAGGTTGTGCCTAACAAAAAGTGTTCCCAGATTGGGGCACCATGTAATAAGCTTTATTATTTTACATTATGGAATTATTTTACATTATGGGATCTATAGTAGATTGGTTGCAGTACTCCAGGGTGGAAAACTACCTGCAATTATTTTTGCGTCTTCATGGAAAGACAAGATTCAGCACCCTCAAGTCACAGTCAGAAACAAAGTCAAGTCAATACTAATCTTGTAGGTAGAGAGTAAGGTATATATCTTGGATTTGTTTATTCTTCACTGAGGCTTGACTGCTGCTTTCATTTTGAACTTTACTGTTGAACTCACTCTGCACAAGCTGTTTAATCCACCCTAAGTGACTTCTCAGCCACTGCAGAATTGTTAAGTACACTTAAGAACAAAATTGCTAAGTACACTTCTAGTCATCCCGCTTCACATTACATCAAGACTTCCACAGCTGAAAGGGGATTCTTCTGCCCAGTAATCTCTTCTTCCTAAAACTCATTCATTTACCAGCAAAAAATTCCTTTCCCTCTTCTCTCATTTCACCCTCCATGTTTTCTCTTACCTTCCCATTCCTCTCCTGTAATTTTATTCACACTGCCTGAACCCCCAGAAGTATTGGAGGATTGAGAACCTATATATGGGACATAATTTATTCAACCAAACCAACCTGTGCAATCAGTTTCCAGACCATGCTGTAGACACATGCAGTCTGATACAGCCTATTCACCCCCTTCTGAAACGACTTATTTCCTTCAGCCATCAGTGTAAATTACTGTATCAGACTTACTCACTTGACTTCTGCCACCATGAATTTAATTCTCATGCCTACTCCTACTCAGCTTTCAAACTTTCCTTTAAGCATTATCTCCCTTTCTCTTCCGGGTAACTTGTAACTTCCTTGTAACTTCTTCCAGACAGTTAATAGAACTTCCAAATAAACTTCTAAATATTAAATAACACATTATTTATTAAGAAAGTAGGGAAACTTCATGATGGACAATAAACCTAAGTCATACCAAGCTTCTATCTTTTAGCATTTACCTACATTTCCCCTCAGCAAATTTTAATCCAGTAACACTAGAGGAAGTTGTCTTGACTGAACTACTCTACCAACTCTCCCACTGTAATACAGATACAGTTATTCAGGTTTCTGTTCCTCCCCATCCAATAATGCAACCGGGAGTTGGAAAGACCTAGAAGGAAGATACAATTATTACCATCAAGACCAGATGAAAACCATCCAAGCTACAGCAGTTTAACCAAGCTGAGAATGGGTCCTACTTAATTTTGTTAAAAAGGCGCTTTTTCTTACAGTACATTGGTAGTTCAATCAACTGACAACTACACATGGTGCTTCAGCTGAAATTGCTGGTCACAAGCACCATTAAATCCTTGAACACAACCACACTAAAGGAAGGCCAAGCATTCTGTTAACTCTGTCTTTGAAGCATACAGCCTCTCAGAGTTTCAAGAATCATTAATGATCCAGGAAACTGTAGAGACTGAATTTCTACGTACAGGCTAATAACTCCACACTTTTAAAAGCCCAGAAGAAACTCAGCTCAACAATGACAACAATTCAAGCTCAACATTTCAACAATGAAATGCTTGCAGGGGGAGGAAAAGAGAAAAAAAATTAAAAAGACAAAATCCCAGATTTAATTAAAAGGAAAAAGACAGCTGACGGCAAGAGGTGTAAGCAGGGCACACTGTCAGATGAGCCAAGGGAGTTTGGTTCACTACAGTCTATTTTTAACCAAGCAGTTTTTAATAATGTCTCATATCTAGAGGCAATCACTATAGCCTGTGTCAAACTGGGGGGAAATGCCAAGAGAGAAACACAATCTTCACCCTATTACCAGCTTTGAGCAGTTCAGTGCTCCAGGACCTGCCTGAGTGTGACTCCAGTCATGCTGCTCTCTGCTTCATCACAGTTCTTTAGATTAGGGGGCTGTCTAGGAGCCAGGGTTTACACAGACCTGCAGACGTGCTGGTGGGTACACTGAGGATCTCTAGTCCAATGTCATTCTCTAAGTATTTCAGCCAATACTAGAGCAGCTGAGTAACAGTTTGGTCTATGTTAACTTTGAACACGGCCAAGGATGGACACACATCATCTCCAGGTACCCTATTACAAACTAATGAAAAACCTCTTAAGTAGTATGAAGCTTTCGAGCTGCAGCATCTGGCCACAGCATCCTTGACACATCACCTACAACTACTGGGAAGGGTTTGGCCCTGTCATTTTTGTTATCCTCATCAAGTAGTTGTAGGTTGTTATTAGACAGCTTCTCACCAGAGGACAAGCCATTTCTCACAAACTCTGCCCATAAGTCACATGCTTAGCCCCACCTGATCCAGCAGGTCTTTGTGGGACCTGCTTTAGTTCTTTGGCATCCTTTCTGAAGTGGGAGACCCAAAACAGACATAGCAAAGAATCGCCAGGCTTAAAGAAAAGTAATAATTTCCTTGAATCCACCAGCCACACTGCTCTGAGGCAGGAAAAGCAAAGCACTCCAAATATTCATAAACAGAGTGCGCTGTTGGCCAACGTTCAGCTTGACAACCCTCACTTCCAAGGCCCTCACAATAGGGTTGGTTCCCAGCCCATCCAGAGACAACTCTCCTGCAACAGCAGAATCAAGCACTTCGTATAAAGAGGTCTCCTTTGAACCATCTTCAGGCTTCTTAAGATGACTGTGTGCTGATGCTCTTCCCTCTGGCTTGCCACACACAGAGGCACTCACTGCTGGCATCAGGATTTACAACCAGAATTGGTCACAGCTATAGCTTTTCCTTTTTAAAAACGGTTCCACATTTCAGAGTAAACAAAAAAGCTCCAACACTGTTTAACTCCATTCCCGAATATGAGATGTTAAGTGCCTCAAGCAACTTTCTCAGGAGCAAATGTCTGAGAGGAAAGTTGTTTTCCCAAGGGACAGCAATACTGCTGCTGTGTAAGAGGCAGAGAAACACTCCCATACATCTGTCTGAAGACATGTGTTATAATGCAGGAAAAGCCACACACACAAGCTGGTATCTAAAGCATTGCTTGGGATGCCTCTGAAGCATTAAAGAAACTCTCCCAAAAGACACTGGTATTTCTGCTGGTTAGCTCCAACCTTCCCTTCCAAAAAAGAGATCTGCCTGCACCTTGCAAAGCAGGCAGCACCTCCTGAAAGCCCTCAAATCATACTCTGTGCAAATAATTTTAACATCATCTTATGTTTTAGAAACTGAAAAAACATTATTATCTAAACCTTTGCATTTAACAGATTCAGTCACGTCACTAGAGCCTTTACTGCCTTATTGATCAAGTAAAGTAAAAGGGATTTTCTTTGCTTCAGAGACATCATTCTTCCATGATGGTCTGCAAAGAAGAACTCTTCAGCCAACCTGGATTCAACTGTTAAAGCCAAACAGGTATGCAGTGGTTAACCAGATAAAAGCACTAACTGAGGCTAAAAGCACTGGACCAGAGCAGAATTATTCAGTTAAATCAAAAAACTTTCAAGACCCTGAAGGAATAAGGATGGTGAAAGTACAGTTCTTATTCAGCGCTACGTTAAATTATAGGAATCTAAAGAAAGAGAAGGGGTTTTAGCTCTCTGCCCCCCCTCCCCACTAACGAATAGCTAAATTAGACTTGGAACAGAGATTTTTATGACTAATGCAACCTGATCTGTGACTGTACCTGTGCCATGACTACACTGCTGAACATTACTTGTCATCAGGTTACAGCTCACACAAGGTGGACTTCATTGCATGCTTACTTTAACAAAACATCCGAGAAACACAAGAAACCACCTTTCGGATCCACTCAGGGATCCCTTCCACTTCTTCATTTCTGCCTTAGATGCCAGCAGATACTCATCTTTGGTTTCCCTTTCCTCCTCTCCAAGGTTACTATGGTTTTGGCCAGACTCAGGCGATGACACCAACTGCTGTTGTGTGTCAAATGAACTGTGGGTTCAGGTCACAGTTCTAGTTGAAGCCTCCACATTTGAAAAAAAAAAAAAAGGCAGGAAAAAAACATTTCTTTGCTTGGGTAACCCTGAGGACAGGCTCAGCAAAGGCATTGGAAGCGCAGAGGCTTACAGGCAAGGGGTAACTATTTTAAGAGTGAATGTCCAGAGGCTCGTACGTAGCAAAGACAAGCGACCTGCCGCTGCTGACTCCTTTCAAGGTCATCCATCTGACTTCATCTAAGGCTTGTAAAACCTCTGCAGACAGCTCCTGAGCAATGCACCACAAAATGCAAGCAGGCATTTCTGTCTTGAGAAAGGGCTGCTACAGAAACAGTCTGGCACAGTCTCCGCCCTCCTCCTGCCCACCCCTCCAAAGATTCTTTGAAAAAATTATGCAAAAGCAGCTGCTCTCAGCAAGTAAATCAGGCAATTTCCAGCTGATTTATCTTTGCCGCACACCACTTGTCTGGAGAGTATGCTTTCCCATTCTTGAGACAGAGCAGGATGAGGATATTAAATAGCTCTAAAAAAAACCTTCAAGCTAAAGCCATCAGCCTCCAGAGCCAGCCAAAACTGTCACACTGGAGGTCCTCAGGCAGGGTGGACACACACCCCTCCCTGCCTCCAGTCAGCTTAACAATCTCCTCTGGAGCGAACCAGTGAAATGCTGCTTCAACTGTGAGCATGAGCCAGAACTACTACTGCATTTCAGGGAAGGGTGAACACAAAAGCACTCCAAAGCTACACCCAAACCCCAGCTGGATGGACAAGAGCTCTGTCAGTCCCACCAGCCCAATTACTAGAAGAGAAGAGACTGGAAAGTGGTTGCTGTGGGTTGTTTGTTTTTTTCCTATGAAAGAAACAGCAGGTTACCTATGTCCATCTCTAGCAGTCAGTGCAAAATCCACCTTATCCAGCAGAACCTTTCCCATGCCCAGTTTGACTTCAAACCTGCTTCACTCACCACTGTGGACCTGATTGGAATCACTGGATGTGGTCCTGACCCTTATGTGCATTAGCTTGAGTTCTGATCAGTGTTGTTACCACAGACGTGTCTAAAGATCTGGTCTCTCAGTTGACCCCAGTGACCGTCCCTGGCCCTGCCTGCCAGCAGAGATGTGTCTCTCCTGTAATACTGTCCAGCTTGCAAGGAGTTGGTGGAAGGGCTATCAGGTACCTCAAACCAAGCCGCAGTCTGCTGCCAGACAAAACAAGTCACACCTTGGAGACAATGCAGCTCCCTTAGAGAACTCCTGCTGTCTCCAACGCTTTGCTCAACATCAAAAAAGGTCCCTTTTTGTGAAAAGCAGCAGCTTAGCAGGTGAGAGGTTCCAGCTGTGCAGATCTGTTATAATAACTGCAAGAGCTGGGACTCATTAGCCAGATGCACAAAACTACAACCAGAAAGAGAGTAACAGCCTTCCCTCTTCCAAAAATGCTCTTCCAGCACACAACTCCAAGCGACACAGCTTGCATAGCCAAGGTAACCGGGGAGCAGATCTTCAGAGAGACTAACCCAGTGCAGGTCTACCTTAATTCAAAGGAAATAAGGTCAACTTAAAACCTGAATGAACAAACTTGGAATTTCTGAGGTCAGGCTTTGCTGCAGAGCACACAGACATAAGGAACTGTATCCCCCACCATAAAACCAAAGGGAGCATCGGTGTACTTCTATTTTCCCCCTAAAGAATTGCCCTCTTACTCTATTCCCAGTATGTGTTTTTACACACACTGGAGGCAGTCATGACAGACCTTCAGCTTGTGAGCACAGGAAGAACCCACTCTGATTATTCGAGTAGTGAAGTGGGGGCTTTCCAAGTTATGGCTGATTGATGTGTTTAACATGCTTGTCTCCACCAGAGCCTCTTACCTGATTTCACAAGCTTCAGTGCCATCTGTCCTGCTGCCTGTGCAGTCAAGAGCACGTTCTGATCGCTTGTCACTCACATGCCTGGCCACATTTACTGGACAGCCTTCCCTTCCTGGACCTGCTGCCCACTGAGCTGGCAAATCACACCACCAAACAGGGCCAGAGGAGGAGGGCTGCATTCAGTGAGAAACATTTCAGGTATTTCACTGCTCTCCCAATGGGAACAGACTCTTCATATGTTCGCTAACACTGACTTACAAGTAGGCAAAATATGCAGAAATCGAAACATAAGCCTCAAAAGAATGTCTGAAATCATCCTGGGAATTGCTTTCCACCAGCTGAGAGCACCCACGGTTCTGGATACAGCTTCCATCACACTGGGTATCTGGCAGCCCATGGAAACATGCCTGAGCATGGAAGTTACCACACCCAAGAAGTCAGAAGGGCCTTTGGAAACGTGGAACAGCAGGAAACAAATCAAATCATCTTCAAACTGAAAATAAGAAATCCACCACCCATCAGTTTCTTACTTGGAAGTAATAACTGCGCATGGCCATAGCGTCACTGCGATGCTTATTACACTGATCTGGACTGGCTGGGTGTGGCTTTGCACACCCTCCCATCTGTTTGTCATTTTGGCCAGTTGTCTCCTCTGACATTTTGGACTGCAAAGTCTTTTGAGCTGAGGACTAGATTCCTGTTCTAGGTGTAGGAAGTCTGGTCTGAGGAGGCCTTGGCTCTGACTCATGTTTTCGGAAGCAGCCAAAACACTCACAAATCAGATGCTATCAAACATACCTCACATTAGTTTGGCTTTGCTGTTAAATTAACTTTAACCTGAAATCAAATAGCATCAAATTGAAAAGGAACCTGTATCAGTAAAAATACACCAGCCTATAGCAGTGACAGAATCCCATCTGTAACACCATTTTCATTGAACTATTGTCTCCTCTTGCTTTTAAGTGTTTATTGTGAGGCAGAACAAAACCTGCCTTTTTTGATCTCTTCAAAGATCCAACACTTCCTAAGAACCAAAGAACCTGGGAGCAGCCCACATATAGGCTGTTAATGATCATGGCCAAATAAACACTCCCAAAATCAGGGCTTCTTTAGAAAACACCAGCTTTTATTTTAGTTTTTCTCCTTCCCAAAGTTTTTTGGCTAAAGTCATGTCCCTGGGGCAGTGCTAATCACTACAGGGGACTAAATGCCACCTCAGTGCTGAGATCTGGACCTCCTTCCAGCAACAACTTCAAAATCCCGCATCAGGACAGAGTCAGCGTCCCTAAAAGACTACGTACCTGCTAAGTAGTAAGTGTGCATCTCAGAACACTTCTGCTTCTAGAACTGAGGTGCATTTATGATCACAAGTGCTGAGCTACAGTCTAAACAAAATCCAAGTTTCCATTTTTAACAAAAAAATCCTTTACTCACACCTCTTCCAACAGAAAACCACAGGATAGCAAATGTAAATGAAAACCCGTTTGATCTATATTGAGACTGTTCATGAGACCAAAACCCCATTCCTGATGGCCTCTAGCAAACGCTTCTTACAAGGGAGTGCAAGAGGTGTGGATCCAACCCATACGATCTCCAAATTTTGAGAAGCAAGCTGAAAACAGCTTCAGAGTTCAGTCTAGGGCTAGCACAGAAGGCAAAATTAAATGAAGCAACTCCTCTCCATATCCACTTCACAGCATTTTGCTCTAGTTTGCACTTCCAGTTACAGTGTTCAGCTCAATCCACACTGGGATTCACAGCCCTGCCTTTCCCCCAGCCCCTGCAAAACTTTCAGAAGCAAGTTGCTAAATCAGTATGGAAAAAAACCCTTAAACGTCTGTTATCAAAGACACACTGAGTGAGTGTTATTAATTTCAGGAAGTTTAAGATCCTAGATTGCTGCCAACGGGAGCTTACAGAAGGGCAGAGGGGTCATGGTGAGACTCAGACCCAGCAGCCATTTGGACATTGAAGCTGTATCAGATCTGCACAGGGATATGAAACAAAATCCTTCACATCAAGGGAGCCTCAAATCCCCGGGGCTTGAAATCCAGGCTGAAATTGAGATTTTACATTTCAGCTCCATCTTGAATCAGTAATGCAGCAGCTAAGCCTCAGCATGCCCGAGCAGTATGTGGTAGAAGTGAAAAGAGAGCACAACCTCCTGCTCTGCTTTCTGTCCTTACCACTCCGGCCACAGGGGCTCATTCACCAGAGGCACCAGCCTCCACAAGGTGCACAAACACCAGCCTCTGTGTCAGGAGAGAGAATTCATGTAGGAAAGAAGCCAGCTGCTCATCAGAGAGGCCTACTTCATGCACTGCTCTGCCAAGATATACCTCTGCCCCTCAACTTCTGCTGTGGGCCCACGCTGAACCTGGTGAATACTTGAACCTGGAGAATACCGACAGTCACCACCACAGCAATCACTTCATGAGGAAGTGACAGCAGAGTACCTGCATTCATCCCGTTATTGCTCAGTTTACGACTCACTGTTGTGCTTTTTCTCCCCTGATGGTTCAGAAATCTCATTTTCAGATCAGAAAAAAACGGTGATACATTTCTCTTGTCTCTACTAGCAGCAGCACAAGTGATAAAGACTCTGAACTGCACATCCAGGGCTGTGCCTGTGAGTTGCAGTCATAAATGCTCCAGGCAGAAACACTGCAGACTTCTCTTCCAGAGCCTTACAAGGTCTGCAGGGAGAAGCAGCACAGAATCATAGAATCATTAGGGATCGGAAGGGACCTCGAAAGATCATCTAGACCAATCCCACTGCCACAGCAGGATCACCTAGACCAAGTCGCATAGGAACACATCCAGGTGGGTCTTGAACATCTCCAGAGAAGGAGACTCCACAACCCCCCCGGGCAGCCTGTTCCAATGCTCTGTTACCCTCCCTGGGAAGAAGTTCCTTCTGATATTTATATGGAACCTCCTATGTTCCAGCTTGCACCCATCGCCCCTTGTCCTATTAATAGATGACTTTAAGAAGAGCCTGGCTCCATCAAATGCTTGTGTTCGTCAAAATAATCAAATGTCTTGAAAATACATGAGGGAACCATTCTGGAATAAGGATGGGGTTATTTTTATTTAGTCACTTCCCTGATCAAAACCTCACTTTAAAATATCTGTTCTCTGCCTTTAAAAATCTTTGGAATATAATGTGCCACTCATCAGAGAGCAGCACTGAGGAGAGATAGTACCAACAGCTAAATATCTGGAAAGAAAGTAATCAACAAACATCAACACAGCCCTGCAGTAAGAGGAAACAGTGGCAGGTGGGGAAACTGGCAGAAGAGCCAGTTTGGACCCAATGTGTGCTTCTCTAAGGCGGCTTTTCCAGCCACACTGCCCAGGCAGGGACACAACAGCTTGCCATCACTGTCATCCCCCATCACAACTCTATGCCTTCGAACCCAATCTGAGCCAGGCTGCAGACAAGAGGCTGCTTCTGCCAGCAACCCCTTTTCTAATTTTTCTTGCCTTTTTACATTTTTCTGGGCAATAGCTGTGCTGCACCTTTCACAACACTGCCCAGTTTCAGCTGAGACCTCAGTGATGCTGCAAAGCACAAAAAAAACCCAACTCTAAACCTGTCATGCCTGTAGTCTGCTTCTCTCACAGGCAGGCTCTGCGCCGCACAGGCATAACCCTCCCAAGCAGGGAAAGGCTAACAATCCAAACCTAAGATAGAACACTCAAGAACATGCAAAATACTTTATTCTACATTGCCTTTCTGGAAAAATGGAATTTGAAATAAGGAGAGACCCTGAGCAAGACATCAGTCTCAGGCCACCTCCTGCACTGACTCTGAGGGTAGGCTGACCTTCCTAATCGTTTTGGCTGCTGGCTGCTATACAGAGAAAGTTCCATTAGCCCGAGGGCAAACCAGCCTGAACAGAACTGGGAAGTCTCCCAAAAAGAACCAGAGTAACCTGGTTCTCTTCCTACCTCTCCTTTTCCATGTTTGCCTAAAGGTGTGAAGACAAAACAAGATTTCGGTTTGCATATTTTAGAGGCATTGCTTTTCTATTTCAAAAGACATTCCTGTCATCAGAGAGCACTGACATACCACAGCTGGCAGAAGCTACTTCACATTTAAGTCTTCAATCTGATTGTATAAATATGTACAGTGTGGAGCAGAAAACACTCTGACAGGTACACAGGGAGCCTGACAGGATAACCACTCCTCTGACTACGTGCTCTAAGCCATTAGGTAAGTAACTATTCAAGCTTGTGGGCTTTTTTCCTTCTAAATACATTCGATTTACTTCATCATCTGTAACAACTCCTCTCTGAAATTGTTAAGCTCTATCATGTAGAACCACATTTAGATGGGATTACACTTATGCTTGTATCAAGAAGAGAGATGGCATCATTCATCTAACACTGTCACTTGGCATAAAATATTCTCTTTAGCTCAAATAATAGCTAAACTCCCATCCTTGTGCCTGCAGCAAGTAATACCTTAATCTACAAACCATCCCATTCCTGAGGTCAGGCACAGAGCAAGGTGATATCCTTCACTTGCTTTACAATTAATGCTCTTGAATCTGGCATTTTATCACCTAAAGCACAATGAAGGATTCAAAACCACCTATTCTCTTGAGCCTAAACAGAGATGGTTTTACACAGTCTCCTTCTCAAGAGGTGAGAGCCGAGGAATCAAAAGGCATCAAGCCAAAACAAGCTTCCATCCACAGCAGTAGTGAGTCTCTAACTACATCTTATACCAAAGGAAAGAAGGGACAGAGGCAGCATACAGGAGCCTTTCCCTGAGCCCTGGTTCAGGCTCCAGCTCTTGGGCTCTTCTTGACTCTGAAGTGTCTTTGTATTTAAGAGACTTTTATAGGGCTCATTTTTTAACTCCTTTGTACATTTTTGACACCACACATTCTTCAAGAAACCAATCCAATGGCCTTCCAAGGGAGGCCCACAGGTTAAGCAGGACAGAACATCCAAACATAACTCATGCTTTTAAAAGTCTTGGCCTTTAATTCATTTGTATTCCTTGAAAGACACTTCTTTTTCACACAGTAGCTTTACCTATCATTTTCCCTGTCACTTTAGATAGGGAAATGTCAAATTAGACCAGCAGTTCACCTATTCTTATAACTTACCTCCAACAGAGGATGACACTTTGGAGAAGCAAAGTAAATTCCAAAGGGCACACTGCAATAATATATTCCACATGGAAACCCTCCTCCAAACGCCCTAACACATTAAGATTTAAAATTTTATTCAATTCAGGAATTGAAGCAACTCAAGAAATGTAACTATCTTCAATAGAATCATAAGGGATCAGAAGGGACCTTGAAAGATCATCTAGTCCAATCCCCCTGCCACAGCAGGATCACCTAGACCAAGTTGCACAGAAACACATCCAGGCCTTGAACATCTCCAGAGAAGGAGACTCCACAAAACCCCCGGGCAGCCTGTTCCAATGCTCCATTACCCTCACTGGGAAGAAGTTCCTTCTGATATTTATATGGAACCTCCTGTGTTCCAGCTTGCACCCATTGCCCCTTGTCCTATCACCAGATGACCTCGAGAAGAGCCTGGCTCCATCCTCCTGACACCCACCCCTCACATATTTGTAGACATGAATGAGGTCATCCCTCAGCCTCCTCTTCTCCAAGCTAAAGAGACCCAGCTCCCTCAGCCTTTCCTCTTAAGGGAAGTGGTCTACTTCCTTCATCAGATAAAGTCTTGGGAAAAAAATAAGATGAACACAGGATCCAAAAATTTGTCTTTCTAAATGGTTTTATATCTTCATTAGACAATAAGCTCAAGAAGGTCTTTATCATCAAAAATGCTATCTTCCACCTCAACTGGACATCATCTATTGCTATTTTGTGGGAAATGAAAAAAGAGGAGCATGACCTTGCATTCATCATTCTGTCCCACGCTTGCCACACCTTCTGTGATCAAACTACGTAATCTACATTATTCCTCAATAAAACCCTTTTGGAGACAGATGGAAATGCTAGTGGAACCGGACCAGTGATTCATCCCCAGTCTGCTTACAGTGGAGTGGCCAGAGATAAGCTTTAAAGGCAGATAAACTTCAGGCTGACTCTCACCACTGTTTTCAGCAGTTCAGTTACAAATTCTGTTAATAGATGTGAAATTTCAAGTGTCTTTCAGGAATTTCAGTAGTGAATTTCACACGCTGTCTTCCCTCTAAAGAGATTTCTGAATTTGATTGGATTTTTTCTGACCTCTCATTACCCATGAATCCTTTGTTCTTACATGGTGGAAGCTGCCCTGGGCTGGGAGGACTGAAGCTAGTGAAGACAAACATTATGCAAAATTCACAAGGAAGGCAGCAACAAAAACGAGACTTATTTAAAATTAATAATAAGTAGAGGACACATTGGGAGACTTGCAATTTAAAAAGCGATAGCTTGTTAAGCTTGCTTTAATACCAGCTTAGTTCATTACTCATTACAGGGTGACAGGGAAAATAAAGCTGGAGGAATTGCTAATGATGCCAGAAGTCTGTATTATGCATTTTGTAGTTCCTAATCTCTTAAAACTAAACTGAACCAAAAAAAAGCACTAATCATCTATTCCTAGTCCCCTGATTTCATATCAAATTGCCAGCAAACAAATCCACTTAAGGGGAATTTTTTAGTTCCTTTTCTGCTGTACTTTAATTAGATTCTACCAATAAGTCTCTGAAAGCAACATATTTCTTGTCTCAAAGCCTCTGGATCAAACTCGCCCTCTTCATGTGAAAACAGCCTTTGCCATCCTACCTCCTGCTGAAGCACAAGATGGAACTCCACACTGTCCTGGCACAACCACCTTCTTGCTCAGGGCCTCTCACGGGGGTGGGGGGAGGGTGGCATATCACCATCACCTCCTGTAAGGCAAAGCTTTTCAACCTGCCACTGCAAACACTTAAAAGTTTTTTTCTCCCATTTCTGTCAGAGATGTTCTCTCTGCAGTCACTAAATTGAAGTGGATCACAGGCAACCTAATCAATGAGTTTCTAGAGTTCTGCTTTCATTCAATTGTTTCTCAAATCAGACACAGGAGTGTTTTACCCTGTCTGATTAATTTTGAATGCTGGCTATGGCTGTAACTGACTAGAAAACTCTGCTTTAATTATATTAAAGCATGACAGCTACTTCATCCAACCCAAGACACTGGAAGAGGGATGACTAACGTGCACTCTCTCTTACTGTTGTCAACCAAATGCTCTCTCATATCCTTTTCTCTAAGGATCTAGCTAGTGACAATTCAACCAACACAAAGAAACAGCTTACACATTCACTACACGTTAGCACAGCAAACACTGGAAACATGCTTTTCCTCTGGTAAAGGCAAAATATTGGTGAGAATGGTCAGTTTGTTATCAACAGTATAAACTTGCCAGTCTCTGGTTTTGTGTGGAGGAATGTCACCTGGAGCTCTTATTTTTCCACTCTCTCATCCAGAAAGACATAGACCAGACTGTCTTTGGGAACACAAAAAAGTCTGCTCTACACTGACAGGTAATTTATTGTGTGAGGCTCGTTGAAAATAACAGACCTTAACTCTTGACAAGCAATTCCAGATGGTGGGTCCATGCGCATCTCCGCAGCATCCCTGCTTACTTCACAGATGCAAACAAGTCTTCATTCATTATATGCATTAATGCACAGCTAAATACAGTGCTCTCAGAGCAACCGCATCTTCTTTCTGCCTTACAAATTTCTGACAACTCCTTCACTGAATTCTGACAACAAAGACATTAGGAACAGAATTTTGTAAGCAAAATTGTCACAGCAGACAAAAATGGCATCCCACTGGAATCCTCAAAATGTACCAGCAGCAAACAAGCCTATTGCTGCAATAATCGTACTCCAAAAAACACCTGGTATAAAAAAGTTAGTCTGCCTCAATCAAAAGGAGATCAGAAGGCCTTGAGGAGTAGGCAATGATCCTCAAATGTACTCACACCCTTTTCACTGTTCAGAACTGTGCTGGCAGAATGGGAGGCAGTAAAAGGTGTGATTTCTGAAATGCAGGAAAACAGAATCTAAAGGGTATGTGTATTTGTGCATCTACTGAAGCATTTGAAAAGGCATTGCCTGAAATCAGTCATGCAGCATTAGGCCCCAAAATAATTTCCTTCACACTTACATACAAGAAAGAGAATCCTTCCTTCCCACTAGCAAAGAAGATGGTCTCACCGGCCCAGACAGTTCTGGGTTCTGCAGAAGTTGTGTGCAGGCACACAGGATCAAAACCTTAATGTACTTGTTTCAGCAGTTCTAGAATATATGAAAAATCAAATTAAGTAAACCAATAATCTCTGAAGCATTCACTGTGCTCTTGGAAAGGGCCATGTAAAGGAAGGAGAATATAGTGGTACACATTGCCTTTACATACAGGGTCTCACTGGAGGAAAAAGAAAAGCAAAGCACCTCCAAGCTTGCATGTGGTTTGTAAATCCTACTGAAAGGAGGTGGCAATGAGAAAACAGACAGCTGCAAGAGATAGGAAACTGCAAATGGTGGTAGAAACAAAAAGGAGAAGAGAACATGTGGAAGTGCTTTACCCTACCACTTCTTACTTAGCAGATAGGCAATTTGATGAGGCTTGCATTTTAGACCTTACTATTCCTAGTAATCAGGATCATTACAGTAGTGTCGCAGGGCCAAGCAAGACTGAAACTCAGATACTTTGGAGCACAATGGAAACAAACTCAAAAACATCCTTGACAAAGCTCTGAGGATAATTAAAACAGGAAAAGGACAGAATGATAATTCATTATGATCTGCACTATATTGGCTCCATGGACACCTGAAATCCCAGCACATACAAAGGATGAGAAAACACTGCATCTGCCTTGTACTATCTATGAACAGTGTGGAGCATAAAGTTAAACACAGCTGCTGGGATCTTCCCCATTCCCTGAAACTTCACAAACAGGTAAAGGATCTCACAAGACCCTGTGCTATTAATTGATGCATGACAGTCTGTGAAGAGCCCATGTAATCCAACAGAGCAGTGCCAACTGCTTCCAGCTACAGCAGGGTAATAGAAAGTACATTCCTTGGCAATATCACAAATGTTCTTTCCAGGGACTTGAAAATATTTACATGCCAATCTCTCCAAACAACAAGAACAAATCAAAATCTAAGACAGAGTGGATGAAATTGTGGTGAAATTCTTGATATGCCATGAGACCTTGGGTTAGTTAAAATATGCATTAATATGCATTAAAGCAGCCCCAGGGCATTCTTATTTCCAGCTGAATTATTGGCTCACAGCAAGGCAACCACTTGTGAAGACCTCACAGGAAATTATGCTGTATCTCACGAGAGAAAAAATAATAATAAAGTAGTATGAAATTACAGCGTGTCACTGTAGAACAATGCCCCAGTTAGATCTAATCAGAGAACTCGAGGAAAACTGAACAAAGCACCAGAAAAGTTACAAAAGATTAGATTGATCCGTCAAGAAAAAAATTTAGGTTACAAGAACAAAATCAATCCACACAGGACAGAACAAAGAAATACTTTGCTATAATCCACAAGAAAGTTCACAGGATCTTATCTGGAGTGCACAATGCACTCATAGCAGTATTTATTTTTGTGCAATAGGACAGGTTAGAAAATGAGGAAGGGAAAGTTGAGAGTAATCCGATAAAAGCCCACCCAACCTGGCCAGTAGAACAGAATACAATTAGTTTTTATATAACATGTTCATTAACAAGTATTGGAAATCACCTTGCCACAGGAGTTGATCCTGACCTAAGGGAACAGTGAAGGTTTACAGTAGGGTAAGTTGAGAGGAAGCAACTTAGAGAGGGAAAAGAAAACCCAACAATGTCAAACATGATAGGGTCTGCTTAGGAGAATAAGGGAATTAGTGCATGAGCTTTAGCCACGGGATGAAACACATCTTTATGTGGAGATAGAAAGGATTTTTCCTTCATAACAATAACTAACATTCAATTAAACATAAATAATCTAATGGCATGTAAGTATCAATAGAAACAAATCCATTAGAAGGGAACATTGCTTTCTCCTACACTAGCCAACCAGTTCAGTGAGCACACAGAGATTTATTCATAAATTCCTTGAATATAACACAGGGACACACACTGGCCAGTTACATGTTCGCGTCTACTCTGCCTTATTTGTTTAGCCCTTACACCTACTGGCACTGAAACCCACAATCCCATCTTTTCACCCCAAACAGCACTTCTTCCTAAGTCCCGTATTTTCTAGCCACATGAAAAGTCTGCAAATGCTCCTCATCTCCAGGGACCTGCTCTCCTCATCTGTATTCACCACTACCTTCACCCAAAGAGGGCTGCTGCATGTCAGCTATTGATTTCTGTCATCAGCACTAAGTGATTGCTTATTAGATGGACAGGGGAGAACTCCAGCATGTGGGCAGTGCTAATTTATCATAGAAATCAAGAGTTTTGCAGTGACAGGTGAGGCTGGAGAGGAGGAGGAATCCTGCCAGTGTTGATGGATGCCCACACCCAGGTGAACTGTGGGGTTTTCTAAGGGCAGCTGAAATCAATTCTTTGCAATGGCTGGATTCCCATTGAAATCATCTTCAAGCTCCATCTTTAACCTGAGAGTGAACTTGGCCTTCATGATTAGTGGGGAGCAATGAAGATAAAGCAGCTGTTGGATTAAGTATCTCTTACCCTTTTTGGATTAGGTCAGTGGTACCGTAGAGTGCACTAGAGCTCAGAAAATGACTCCTGCAGAGAAAACGCAGAACAGTATTGATTCCCTGGTGCCACTGCAGACACTTAAGGATTGTAATGAAGTTTAATGAACTTAATGAAGCAGAAAAGAGTGCCTTTCCTCAGGAGAGCTGAGTAGCCCCACACCTCCCAGGTCCACACAAAACTGCAATACAAGCAATTTTCTTTCTCCCATCCATGAATAGTATCCAACTGGCAGAAAACACCAGGGGGTCTACAGGTGTTCACTGGTTAATTAACTGGAAGGAATCATACTCCTACATAAACACCTTGAAGAGTCATTTGAGAGTTTGTCACCTTCACAGAAGTTTTCCTCTCCTAGAAGTTAGATCAGCTTCCTGGAAACAGCAATCTGTAGGGTCACAGAAAACTCTCACAGGTGACAGTCACATTCTTGTAGCCATTAATACTTTGGAGCCCAACAGCATTCAGATCAGTACCAGAATTTAACAGCATGGCTTTAGCAAAACAAAGTGAAGGAAGCAAAATAGGAACACCACCACAAACAGTTAAATCAATTACATTTGGGATATCAGGGGAAACATCCTTACTAAGATGCTTCACATCCCCCTAGGCTGCCTCTCCTCTGCTTTCTTATACACTACCCTATCAAGGAGAATAAATTGGTTCTGATTACTTGCTAAAAATAGAAGCCATCAATAAAAGTCACTTCCAACTCCTTTAACCACTTCAGACTGCAGAAAATGTGTTGTTACAGGAAGAAGGTTTGAGCATGCAGGTCCATTTCCATCTCCTGGTCCTCTGCCCTCACAGTGAACAGCCAGGCAGTGGAACTCCTGTGAGAGTCCACTGTACATGGGCTTCATCATTTCCCCTCACACTGTGCACAAGAGTCTTCACAATTCACTTGGAGCAGAACATTACTGCTATCAGAACAACTACAGCTAAACATATTGCCAGGGATTTGCTTCTCACACTCTTTGCCCAGATCAGAGGATTTTTTTCCCATACTTCTGCAATAACAGGGATTTTTTTTTTCTCACTGATTCCTCCCAGAAAAAAGCAAAATATTTCTTTGAAGTCCAAGTATTACTTAACTCTGTAATCACTGCAGAATAACAAGAGTACAAAAAGGTTGCTTATCTGAAAATAATTATGCACATGAAGATACTGGCAGACACAACAATACCTACTTCATATTTGGGTTCCTCAACACCTTCAAAAACCTGCCTTTCTCTCCTTTGGGCATCCAGTGAAAAGTGGCCTCAATCTGCTTTTTGCGTTGGGTTTTTTTTATCTCTTTTGCAGCAGCAATCTGACATTATGGTGCCCAGCAGTGATATTAATCATTGAAACACACTTCTGTTCCCCCTGCTTCTCTTAACCTGAGAATCTGTTACGTAAAAAGAATGGAGCTCAGAGAGCGGTTGACAAACCACCATTCTTAGAGCTGCATGAATGTCATACTGAACGCTGCTACAAGCTTTTCCCCTTGCTGCCCGTCTCCACCATAAAAGATAATAAAAAAGAGGATAATAAGCTCAAGGCTGCTGAGGAAAGGTATATTTGCCTGACAGTGCAATTGGTGAACACAAGCAGGATGTTTTTACTGAAGCTGTGTAAGGGATGAGATTGTGGAGGATGTCACCCAGCTTCCAGGTCAGGTCTCTTAGTGTTAGATGCCTCTTGGAGCTCTCTGTTCAAGGGTAAGTGTGCTCAGAGGCGCATTTTTCACTAAGAACGTGCATTAAGTGACTTTGGGCTTCAAGGTAACAAGACCAAGTGGTCTGAGTGAGGACTCTCTGGAAGAACTGCAATCTTACATACAGGTAATATTTTACTTCCAGGAGAAAGTAACAGCTCAAGACCTAGGTCCTGAACTCAAGAACCGGGGGAGAGCAGAGAGGGGAAACCTCTACTGCTGTCTTCAGTTTGTCAGACCAGATTCTGATGCCTTTTTACACAGATTAACAAATTTTGTTGGAGGTAAAGTCACAAAACTCCATGGAGCCACCAACTGAACACAGCAGTTGTCAGTGCAGAAAAACAGTATCTGTCCTCAGAAATTCTGCCACCAAAAGTCTGACCCTACTAGTCCAAGAATACATAACCTCGTACCTTTGAGACCCAAAGTATGAACCCACCTTGGTTTAAGTGGTTGCTACTGTGACACTGAGTTTCTAGTAAGAGCAACTTCAAGAAATAGGAATTTTTCATTATGAATGAAGCTAAGAGCAGTATCACAGATTATATGTGTCTGTGTAGTATCATCAGCACTCTGCTGACAGAAGTCAATCACACATCAAAGGCCTCCATTTTAACCACAGACATACAAACCTCACTGTGATATAAAGGCAGATACATAGCATCAAACTAATATGATTGATGTTAACTCAAGATGGTACCTCAGTACAAGACAAATTCCATGTCTGAGGAAGTATGTCTTTTAATAGGACCACCATACAGTGACACAAAAATGTGGGTATTGCTACATAGAAGAATTCTGATGACCCATGCTGGCAGTTAACCTGGCAGTTTAAATGACGCTTTTCAGTGAACACGATGATAGAGATTATCACCAGGTCCAACTTCTTGCTCAAAGCAAGACAAGCCTAGATGCAATATGGAAAACTGTATGCAAAAGAAAGACTGGCAGAAAACGAACAAAAAATTAATGAAGCAGGATTGAAGGGAGGTGGGGAAAGAGTAGAGAATAGTGCTGGGTCACTCTGAATTCTCATCATGATACTATATAGACTTCTCAGACCACAACTGCTACTAAAAAGATACAGAGCATGGGCAGGTGAGTAGATGGATGATAGTGAAGTAGCCAGATTAATGTCAGGACAGGAAAAACTCCAACAGCAGAAGAATTCACAAAAGCAGAGAACAGAGCGCTCTGAACTGCCCTTTTTTTTTTTATCCCAGAGGTAAACTCTAAATTCAGAAGCATCTCTGGTAATAATTCCTACCTGCCAACTACTGCCTGCACATGGCTAGAGCTACAGCTAACATCAGATAAACTCTCTCCTAAATGGGCCATAAGGGAAAGGAATCTCCAAACATCAACACCAAGGAACTCTACATCACCCAATTTCCACTCTCTTCTCCCAGTCCTCTGAACAAAATGTGTGATGGACACGCTTTGGAATGAACATCAATCTGGCACCTCTTCCAAAAAACAGGTTTGGAAAGGCAAGGTTTTGCAGTGCCCCATACCCTGCCAGCTCTGTTACACTGCCACTGTAAAAGTAAAGGCAAATGAACAGTAAAAGCAAGTAGCTCATTAATAGAAGCTTCCTAACAATGTGCTAAAAGCAGGGGAAAGTGTAAGCTTACCTACAGCTGAAATAGAGCCCCGCCTGCACCTGTTCAATGCAACAAACCAATAGAGCAACACAAAAGAAATGAGACATTCTGAATGGTACTGAAAGATACAGGGATACCAAAGGCATCAAGGTGTATCACAAACTGAAATTCATGAAGAATCAAGATAATTCTGTTAGTAAAACACAGTCATTTAAACTCTGAAATAGGCTTGACTGGTTGTACATTACGGCCAAAGATTTCACTTCTAATGACCTATCTGTGCCCCAACCGCCAATCTGGAGACACTGAGTGTGTATCTCACAAGGATGGCTCTGCTCATAGTATCTGATTTTTCCTGATGTTCCTTCCAACTACACTAAACTATATCTAATTCACTAGCCAGAGCAGCAACAGAAATGGTGCTGGTGTTCAGAGAGATTTGGTGAATGTTTCTGCTCACAGTTTCACAAAGCTCTGGCAGCAAGGCTGAGAAAATTGAGAGCAACTTTTCTTCAAATTCTGCTTAGCAAGGAAAAAAGCACCAGGCACTGTGGGTTACTTGGTACACTTCACTTTAAACAGAGGGTCTGCCATCTGTTCTGCCCTGTAATTACAAAATATTACTCAAATATAACTCACTACTGAATTATCAAAGTAAGCTACAGGAGATTTCAATTAACGGGGAAAGCTCTTCAATGCAAAAGGCATTTGCAAGGTTTTTCTTGCATCGTGTTTCAGACAGGGAAAAAGGAAGGAAATCCCTTCTCCAGGATGCTGCTAAACCTGGATGAGTCCCCAGAAAGGGGTGGGCTTTGCTTTAGGAAAAACATATTGCAGGAGAACTTCTGCACCAATTCATCTGTCAATGAAGAAGTAGAGGTATTGCTATAACATGGGTAACTGTCATTATACTTGGATGTTGTTACTGGGGCAAAACCTAAGAAAAAGTATCATCCTTTATTAGACTGACTGATATAAGTTGGCCAAAAAGCCCACACAGATTAGGCTTTGGCTAATTTAGGTGCAAATTCAGAGACTTAAATGAAACAAAGGCTTATCTTTCCCAATGAGGTGTGTCAGTGGAGATACAAAAGAGGCAAACATAAGGAACCATCTTTGGATTTTGCAGTCAAACATAACCACTGCTTAAATGCGTTTTAATATCCAGAATCTTTCTCTGTAACTCAGTGCACTAAGGGAAACCATCGCTGAAAAAAGCAAGGAAAATGTAAAAGCCTACAGGGACAAATGCCTGCATAAACCAGCTCTCCTGCTCACAAGGAACCCCAGTCACAACCCCTGCTACAAACCAGAGGCCCTGACCAAGCTGAAGTGCATGTGCTAATCTGACCCACCATGCTCAGTCGTGCCTGATCTGATTCTTTGGATTTAGATTCCAGACACAGGGTCTCTGACTAACTGGATCTGATTAGCTGGCAGGTGAAGAATGTAGTCACTGATTGTACAAACTAAAGGATGCTTCTGTCAGATCACTCAGGTAACCCACAAGTGTCTGTATTTACCAGCAAAGCAAGTGTTCACTAAAAAGGGTGCTAAAACAACTCTTTGCACAGGTGAGTGCTCGCTTTTAAGGGCCCAGCTTGCAAGACATTCAAGAATTTCTAAAATTCTCAGTCAGAAAATCAAGAGATAACTAAAGACATGGACACATACCCACAAGTGAACTACAGGAAAAAGACTAAACTGGAAGCACCAAGAAAATCTGTGCCAACAGTATACCTTTCTGCTTAACTAATAACATTTTCAGAAGCAGCAGACAGCAAGTTTAGGGCTTCCTAGATGAGTGTGCCTACCAGTTACAAAGAATAAGGCCAGAGTTAAGACCTAAGAGACAGCTCACTGATGACATTTCCTTGCTGATAAAATCCTCTTTGGGATACAGAGGCCCTCTAGTTCAGTGGTTCCAGGTCTTTCTTCTGAAATTTCAGGGAAGTACAGCAAGTCCATACAAAACAGAAAGCAAAGTCTGAAGCTAGAAGGTTCCAAAGCAGGGACTTATGGACATCTGCCTGTTCAGCAGCACTACCAAAGGGGTATGGTATTTCTTCATTGCAAGTCATTTTGAAAAGCTGCAGAGCTATTCTTCTCAGATTATAAAAGTTACTCAGGTTATTCAAGTTATAAGAAACCCAGTCTCTATGCAACTGTTTCTTAAGCAGGTCCTGTTTTCTAGTTTCCAGAAAAACAATCCCACTGTGAGATGCAGCATTAGGTACAGAAGCAAGAGCTGAAAACTAAATGCAATCTGCTAAAAGGTTATCACAGCATTAGCAGTAAACTCAATCTTGCTGTGCCAATCTCAGCGCTTTGCTCCCTGGGAAAAAGGGACGTGATCAGACAAGTAGAAGCAAAGCATCTAAAACTATCTCAGCCTTCTGCCTTTCACCTAAATCCTGGATTACGTGACACCACACATGACATGGTGAATCCTTCTGTGAGTCTCAACATTTGCTAGAGAATCACATGAGTCTGGAGCATAAGAGGTGAGGACCTGCTTCCTTGCATCCATGTCTTGGAATCCTTCAAGGGCAGAGATCCACCTGCCTTCTGTGGGCACAAGTAGGGTCCCAGAAGGAATAGGTCATCACTAACCGCAAAGTACGGAGAGAAGACTTGGAATAAAACTTCAAAGGACCCAAAAGATGTTCATCTGTAATGGCGATTCAACTGGACATGGATAATTAAATCATATTAGTCCTCTTCAACATACCAAGCTCAAAATTGCCCCATCATAAAACCCTCCCTCTACAGATGACTCAGTCATTGCCAATCATATAAATTCTATCATAATTAATGATCAAATAGTGGAAACTTCTTGAAGAAGTTAAGAAACACACAGGCTCTTCAAACACCTTTTTTCTTTCCTCCTGCTGTGCACTCCAAATGTCATAGGCCCAAAGCACAACATTCAGAATCCTTTCTCTTCCAGCTGTAACATTTCAGTATTTTTGACTCTTCTGGCAACACCTATAAACCACCCAATAGCCTGAACAGCTGATGGGACATAACTGACCTTGTAAGGAGATGGTGTTCTCCAAAGATCTAAAACGTCTGCTCTGCTGAATATTTCCACATTTTGTACACAAGAAATTTTTTAAAACATCTCCAATTTTCAGTAGAAAAGTAAATTGTGAAAATCCCACAGGTAAAGCCAGTCTCAAATATGATTACATTTCTATTTGATCCCTGTACATTTTTTCACAAGCAATGCGCGTGCATGATGCATGCGTTTGCAGTTTCACAGATAATAACGTGCAGCTAAGCTCTGTGGCACTAGCTGAACACCCCTCCAGAGAAGGAGGAGAATAGTGCAGCAACTGCAGTGCTCTATAGAAAGAGGGGTTTTCTTTGATGATATCATCCAAGTGTTTCTCTGAGAACAAAAGTATTTTGTTTCCATGTCTGTGTATTACTTTTAATCAAGTAGTAGAGGGAAATAATTTTATTTCATATCTTTTGAGAATTCACCAGTAATGTTAGAGATAATCTTTTGTTTTATCAATAATAAAAATCTTCTATTTTATCAAAAAGAGGTTCAAATGTAGTGCCACAGAAAATAAATAGCCTGGTTTGTGAATTCCTTCCCTAACAAGTAACCTGCCAGAAAAGCCTACTGAGACTTTCTATTCATGATCTATAGATATTGGTGAATTAACTATTTTGTATTATATCACCTCCACAGTGTCTCTTGCAACTTCCATCTCTTATCTCATACTATTTATTTCAATAAAATTAATATCCTTTTTTCTGAATATCCCTAAATATTCATAAAACTTGATGCATATTTTTCCCCCAGAACAAAACATTCCAGTCCAATATATACATCTGTGGCTTCTCTGTAATTGTTGTCACTTTCAAACCCGACAGATCTTTATGTCCACAGCTCTCACTTGTTTTTCCAAATTCTAAGTGAAAAAGGATCTTGTTAACCAAAATTGAACACCCACTCACAAAGCTGCAGTTGTTTCACTCTCTTGTACACACATACATGCAGGCAGCACTGAAAGTGTTCTGAAAAAACCAGATGATTCGATGTTCTGCACAAAACAAGAGTGTGCCTGGGGTGAACATCCAGCTATTTTTTCCCTATAGTTCTTCAGGTTTTTTAAAACCATCTGCTTCTCCAGCTCAGGACAAAGGCAGTGGCAGCAACTGAACTGTCAAAACAAAGATTTTGCAAACCTTTTGGAAAGCTATAGAGACCTGAGAACATGCATCTAAGGCTCTGATAACCTCATAAAAGCTTTTTACTGTGCCTTTTATAAGCCTGTCTTCATCTTAAGACTCCTCCTTGTGTACTGCAAAACAGCCTTATTCCAACATACTCGCTAAGCTAAACCAGTATACACCACTATGGATAGGTTAACGGTTGGACTTGATCCTGAAGATCTTTTCCAACCTAAACGATTATATGGATTTCCACTAAAACCTTCTGGTGCAAATGCCAGCAGTAACATCACCGCCAAAGTGAGCAGGGCTGCACTCATATCCCAGGTTGGCTGTTTCCTTTCTTTCTGGCCATTGCCTGAACAGAGGTACCAGCACTGACTGGCACAAGAATGTGTCAGCAGCCTCTGCAGTTAATGCCACAGGTTCTCACCTGGTCCTGCTGCTTCCCTGAAGGCCTGGGTTGAGCTGAGGGTATATAAGGGTCTCAGAGCCACTCCGACTACATTGGCTTTCCTGCTGCCCCACAATCACCCCTGCAGTAGAAACCATAGGGCACCAGCACCTGTGGCTCAGGAGCTACAGGCTGGATAACCCACTGCAGCAGTGAGAGGGTTTTAAGCACCATCCGAGCTCTCTTGCACTGTCTGCTCTGTTGTCTGCAGCAGAAGCCACATACACTTTGCTGCAGAGTCCATGGAGTAGCTGAGGCTAAAAGCTCTGCATCTCATTAACATCAGAGTTACTGAGAAACCAACTGTGCCCCCACAGCTTCTCCACTTTATGAGTATGGTTGAGAGCAAAAGGACAGAGCATTTGGTAGGAGGGGTGAAACAGCACATTTGGGAACAGAACAAAGCAGGAAGTAGCTGCAGAGACAAAACCAAAATCAAACAAACTATTGTGTGCAGCACTGGATCTGTGAGCAACCTGCCAGGTGGTCTGAAAAAGGGTTAAACTGGACTGAAATTTAGGGAAAATGGACCTGTTTGGTAATTCAGTGGAAGACTTGACACCTCTATTGTGCAGCTGAAGTAGTTCATAACAGTTAATGGTATCTGTGATGAGAAAAAGATGGCTGTTTTACTGAGCATAATGGGGACTGAAGCCTATAACTTGCTGTGCAGCCTAACAAGTCCTATTATACCAGCAGACAGCAAAGCATGTGCCAAGACTGTGTGAATCCTACAAAGTCCCCAGCTCACAAACACCACGTGGCCACAAGGCATTTTCACGTTCCCAGGCATAATAAAAAGGGGGGAATAAAACCCCCAAACTTCAACAGGTGGTTGGAATTGAAAACACCCAAACACAGGAGCACTCTGTCAGTTAGGACAAAAAGACGATGCACCAAGAGGATGAACTCACAAGCAGCAAGCAAAGGGAAGCAAAGCAAACACACGTATTGATGGGATCAAATGTGACGCGTGAGCATCAAGGTCTGGCTTAGATCTCAGCAGCATGATGGAGCCTTTGTGCAGCTGCACAGGAGGGAGAACAAGCGCATATGCTGCACCAACCATGGTACAACAATACAACACTCCCTACTGCTTTCAACTTGCATTTTGTTTCTTCTCCTTAGTAACATTTCATCCTACATGTGTACCCAGGAGTTGTAGGATCACTACTGAAATATGCCCCCTCCCACACACACCTCTCTTGACCAAAAGCATGTCAAGGAGAAAAAAACATGAGGGTTTGCTTCTGGTGTTACAAACAGTTTAATCGTCCCAATGAACCCAGGGTCAAGGGCAAATCCCACCGGTACTGTAACAAACGGCAGCATTAAAAGCAATTGTAAAACCCTCACAAAACAAGGAAGCTGTTTTTGTGTAAAAGGAGTGAGACGCAAAAGTACAACCAGCTTGATGAAAAACGGGCCAGAAAACCTTGGATTTCTTAGCTGGCCAGTTCTGTTTTGGAGTCCATGGAAATGACTGGGGAATGAGTGGCTGGAGAGTGGCCTGGCAGAAATGGTCTTCAACCGCCTGAATATGAGCCAGCAGTGTGCCCAGGAGGCACAAAAGGCCAATGGCATCCTGGCTTGTAGCAGGAATAGTTTGGCCAGTAGGATTAAGGACATAATTCTCCCCCTGAACTCAGCACAGATCAGGCCTCTCCTTGAGTACTGGAGGCAGTTCTAGGCCCCTTGCTTCAAGAAAGAGATTGAGGTACTGGAGCAGGTCCAGAGGAGCAACGGCCTGGGGAAGTGACTAGAAGAAAAGTCTTAGAGGCTGAGGGAGCTGAGGTTGTTTAACCTGGAGGAGACTCAGGTGGGACTTTATCATGCTCTATGTCTACCTGAAGGGAAGTTGTAGTCAGGTGGGGGTCAAGCTCTTCTCCCAGGCAACTAGTGATAAGAGGGCAGGGTCTGAAGCTGCACCAAGGCAGGTTTAGGTTGGATGTTACGATGCTCTTACTCACAGAAAGGTTGATCAGACATTGCAATGGACTGCCCAGGGAGGTGGTGGACTACCCATCCCTGGAGGTGTTTAAGGACAGACTGGCTCTGGCTCTTAGTGCCCTGGTCTAACTGATGTGTTGATGCCAGGTTGGAATTTGAGCTGGATGAGGTCAGAGATCTTTTCCAGCCTCAATAATTCTGTGATTCTGTAAAATTAGGGCAAAAGTGCCCCAAACAGGGGACAACAAAGCCACAAACTAAAAATGTATATTCCTCCAGCTAGAAGGGATGAGATTTCAAATGAAGGGCCTTCTGATGTTTTCGTAATTCCACATCAGAATTACCAAGCTACTAAAATGGATTAGGCTGCAAAGGGAAGCATTCCTAAAGCATGCACTAGGAAATCCACGCTGCCATTACAGACGAGGTGACATGTAGCTGTAAGCAGCTTGTGCTAAAAATACTAAGCTGGGAATTGAAGGGGTTGGATATTAGTTTGGAAAGAGAAATTTCAACTGCAGTGACAAAGCATAAAGCATTTCAAAGCTCCAGCTTCAAAAATAACCCACAAGTTTTAGGTAGTGGAAGTGGAATGTTACAGGAAGGTATGAGCAGCTAAAAGGAAACAAAACCTGCACTTGAAAAAGGACCAATTCCTCAATTTTGAAAAGCTTGTGGAGCATTTGCTGAGAAATGAATGCAGAGAGAAAATCATTACCAACAAAATGCCTGAATTTCATCTCTGGTTTTATTAGGGTAATGGAACAACCCCTTAGTATCAGCAGGGGAAAAAAAATGGGACTGTCCAGGCTGTTTTTTCAGGATTACAATTTACTCAGTATTGTAACTGAAGACACACCCTCTCCTTAGGAACAAGACATTTTTCTCAGCAATTGTTCATCTACTTTTACCTGGAATCTCCAGGAATCTTTTAAAACCTATTTACAAAAGGAAATTGGTGAGTGAGAAGGCATACATGTGGTACCTAACACACAGCACGTCAAGAATGTTTCAGGTCCCAAGTAAATTTACCCAAGGAACACAAATGGAAGTTGTCATCAATTACACAAAGACCTTCAACGACAATTCAAATAAATAGACCATAACTCACTAGGTGTTTCTTTGCTTCTGACTTGAACCTGAGACCTCCCTGTGGCTCTGGAGCAGTACTTTTACCTGCCAAACCACCCTCCTGACAGGCTTGTTATTTTGCTGCCATGTTTTCATGCCTTTGCAGAACACAGAGATGCAAAGGGACACAAGTGTTTAGTCTGGAGCGTTTAAGACACTTCCCACTTTGGTTCCCAGAAACACTGTGTCATATATACACCTCTGTTTCTAGCTGCCTGTAGTAATAAGCACAAGGAAGGCAACAACCTGATTATGAAGAGAAGCAGCATGCCTTGGTGCTCCACACTGTGACACTGAGCTCTAACAGTCCACACAAGAGGCAAATGAAGATCCCATATCACATCCGGGAGAGAAGGGCAAGAGAACGAAAGCATCAGAAAACTCCATCAGCATGTTCTCCACAGTACAAACCAAATCTCACCACTGACGAACACCACGGAGCAACAGGAACCTGAAAATGAGTTCTTGCTGGTTATAACCCATTCAGTTATACTCAGTGTACTCCTGCACACTGACATTGTTCCGGGTTTCCTTTGCACTGAAAAACAAGCCAAAAAGCTCTCAAGATTGCCTCCTTTGTTTGCCTGAGACTGATTGCTACAGTATGGGGCTTGCAAGTATCAGGCAAGTATGAGCACAGCACAAAAGGGATAAAGTTTTGTGATTGGAGTTCATGGAAGGTCCCATAAATAAATGACAAAACAATGTCTGCTTTTTCATGCTTGTGGGTGCTCTGGTGTATCCTTTGCTAGCAGCAGCACATGTCCACAGGGATGCATTAGACCATTTCTGGGTTCTGTACTTCAGTTTGCAAAGTCATTCCAAAACAACTAAGTACTCTGCATGGATGTTACAAGTACAAAGCAGATGGTGCATGTGTTAAAAACTCTGGCCTTCAAGGATGGGAGACTGTAACAGATTGCAAGTGGCAGCAGAACTCAATTCACAACCAGAGTTCCAGTTGTTTTGTTGTAGAAAAGGATACCAAACGTGTCACCACAGCTTCTTCTCATGCTGCCACAAATGGACGAGTGAAAAAATTTATTCAGACACCAATCAACAAGCTGTGCTACCACCTTGGACGAAGGTCACTTACAAACAAGAGAGACAAATGTCCAACTAACTAGCCAATGTGAAGTCAATTCATTTATGAACTTGACAGGAGCAACGTGGGAGACAGGGTAGAACTTAAGGACAATTTGTGGAAAGACTTTAGAAAAAAAGAAATTAATACAGTGGCCATGAATAACCACTCATAAGAGTCTACTTGGTCTTGGATACTTGTAGAGAAGTGCATTAACACATTAAGAATCCAACTCCTACTCTGTGCTGTCCCTCCTAAATACTGTGCAGACAGCAAGGGTGAAACAACTCACAAAGAAGGAAGGAGGAGGGATAAAAGAAGCTGGAGACACCATCTAATTTTGCCACAGAAGCTGCTGGCTGCCATCTTCCCTCAGAGATAAGCCCAGGGAAGGCCCCTTGCTTGCAGCTCAGATGGAAGTGCCTCCTTGTACTATTGCACAATTTAAACAAACAGCCACTGAAGCAACACCAGCCCCTAATTTCCTACAGCAGTCTCCTTTACTGGGCATTACTCTGCCTCTTCAGTGTTGTGTGAGGGCAGCACATCACTCACTGCTCATGAGCCTTGTGGGCTAAAAAATAATTGATTCTCAACATGTTCTACCAGAAAAGCCCTTGCTGGGGGAACAACTAAGCTTGCTCACACTGTAAGCTATGTTGTAGTGGTCTCTACATTACCAAAGTCTCCGTTGAGAGAGCCAGGAATGTTATACAGAAAAAAAGCCAGTTCCCCCCCCAAACACCTCATGGGAAGAACTGTGTAAGCATGGGGTGCTGGAGAAGTAAAAGCACTGAATAGGAGTCAGTAGAGATTAATCAGTTTGAGCAACGAACATGGGCAATAAACAAAATCAGCACAAGGAAATCACTACCATTTTGTGGTCATCAGACACAGTGTTTACAGGCATCACAGCAGATGAGTTCTCAAAGAGGAGTTTATGAAACACAGCTGGAGGGGGAAGGGTAGCTTCAGTAACCAGGATTTCCTGTAAAGAATGGACTGGGATGAAGACATGAGGATGCTTGTGAGAAGATAATCAAGTATGGCATAACATGCAGAGAAGAAACAGGAGTAGACAATGTAATAACATAATAAAAGTAATAACCAGTATAGTTCAAGCTGATCTGGATTTAGAGCTACCCCAAAAGCATACAGCTGACTTGGTGGGACTCCAAGAATAAGACAATACAAAGCAATAGCTGCTGCTGCACTATTCTGCAAGTACTTGAAAACAAAGGTATCATGGCCAAGGAAACAATAAAAAGGGTGGCAAGACAAACCTGTAAAACAGAAAACAAAACCAACAAAGCAAACACGCAAAGTCTTACAAGTCTGCATATAAAAACTTACAAGACCAAGTCATCCTGGTCCTTTGTCCTTGTACATCAACCTTCTGTTTCATCTAAACTATTTTGAATGTTGTCGTATTTCAAACACGCCTCAATTGCATCATATTAAATGATAAGGCTCTGCATGCATTCACACTTGAGGTGGGTTGGGAGGGCTTCTTGGAGGGTGTTAGTTTTTCTGTTGGAGACAGATTTAAGATGCATTACAGTATGACAGTCTAATTACAGACTGCAATTTCAATTTCCTTTACTTCTGTTGCGTCTCGTGATGGTTTAACATTTCCTGGAGAAACAATTATAGGACAGTGCTAAGAAACACAATTTACTCTCTCCAATCTGCATGAGCATGCAGAATTCATTCCACCCGACTCCACACTTCATTTTTGACCTAGCAGTGCTCACTTCACACTATAAATACCAGGGACAAGTGTCTTTATATATTTATATGGATACTGTATATTATTCATGGAGTAACTTGCATTGATTTGCTACCTTAGCCAAAAGTTATGTTCTAAATAAATAAATCACATAGCAGTACTTATAGCTATCATGTCTGAAACAGCAATGTATGGAGACAAACCGAGACTGGGATTTTATTGCTCTAGATACACTGTGGGTATAGAGTTGAAAACAATCTCCTGGCCAACAGATTCATATTCTAAAATAAAAGCCTAAAATGAAGGGGGTGAAAAGGATTCTAATACACAGGCAGAGCAAACTGTGAGGTGACAGCACATGCTGTGGCAGTTACTCTGACTCTGATCATAGCCCCCACGATGAGAAATCATGTGTAAGAAAGCAGCACTGGCTAGGGCTAGCATTCAAAAACCCTACTGCCAAGATACGAAAGAGGAATAATGACGGAAATTATCTCACCCGCCTTTTGTCTTCCTCTGTATAGTTCACAGTATTGGTTGCAATAGATTTAGTCAGTCAATGTTCAGAAAAGCCATTTCACTCCTTACTTACATAGGCCAGTTCCTCCACAGTGGCAATATGCCATACCCTGAGGGTTTATCCACCAACGGCATTCCTCGATTTTTGCACTACAAGCAAGGCTAAACAGGTACAGTGGATATATTTGACAGCAAAACCTATAAGGCAAGGTGGAGGTGCTTAGTCCTTGCACATATTCATGGCCAAAAGTGCATGGGTGTTAGCAAACCTACCTAAAGCAATGAAGCTACTCTTTGTCATGAGTAACAGAAGCAGAAACTGGTCCACAGCAAGCAATTGGAACATGGTATCTATTATACAGTCAACTTCAGGGCAATTTTCTTCACCTCTATTAAGAGCTTTCTGAGCCTGATTTCCTAAGGAAAAGAAGATTATGAAATTGGGCTGTTTTGGCTGAGCATCCCACGGATAACTTCTGAGTCCATTTGTCACTGTTAGCCTGATTTGACAGATATGCAGCCTTTCAAAGTCATTAACTTCCTAGAGGTTTTTCAGAAGTTACATGTTTAAGTACCAAATGCAGCTCTCAGCTGTACCTTCACTGGGAGATAAGGCTCCAACATGATCCCCAACCCCTATTAGACATCAGAATCCACGCAGGAAAGAGAGTGTATGAATGCACTGCAAAGGGAAAAGTTCTAATTGGTGCCCACATAAATCAGACATCAGGTAGTACAATCATCTCTCTCTCAACACTGGTATCAGCTCTGCTTCACACAGAAATGCCATTTTTTGAAGTCTGCAATTCCCATATCAAATGACTCTCCTTTCTCTAAAAGCTATACTCCTTAAAACACATCCTCTGAGAGCCCTCACCAAGTCAGAGGCAGAGATGTCAATCAAAGTGAGCAGATTCTGGAGCAGGTAAGTAACAAAACATAATGAGAGAATTAGAGGCAGTTGGAAAAAATGGCATTCTGAGGTAAAATTCCCACCTTTTAATTACACGGAAGCAAAGTCTGTGTTGTTGATTTTGTTTGCCACAGATTATTCATCTGTTACATGTATGGAAACACAGCAACTGATGAGCTCAGCTCCATGGGACACAAGGCAGCCTTCACCCATGAAAGGGAGACATGCACAAGTAATGAGGAGGAGGTGGTAGGGCTGCTTTCAAAATGGCTTGTCACTCTATTAGTAATTTTTTCTTTCCACCAATTTGAGACTGCAGACAAGTATAACTAGAAAATTATTGCTGTCCTCAGCCACTAACAATCTGTAGAGTTTCTGTCTGTTTTAGCCATCAATCTCATTCAGCTGACTGGTGAACAATGCAGATGAAGGACAAGGAATCCAGTTCAACAAAATCAGCTTCCTCTCTCACAAAATTCCCCAGCTTTGCGAATCAGCTCAGCTAAGGCTCTCCTCAAGCTAATAATGTCAGATGGCTTCCCAACAAGGTACAAAGAAATGACGAGACTCCCCTCTGCCTCTGCCCTCTAGCCAAATTGGCCAGGATCACTCAAAGACCATCCAGTGCCCCACAGTGCACTCTCTGATCAAGCTGTTCTTTGTTCTGACTTGCCCTGCATGCTCAATCTTCCAGATACTACCAAGATTTCCATAGATCTTACAAGACATACGTGTGCCACTGAAGCTGAAGTGCAAAGAAGGAAACAAGAGATCTTCCATTTTTATTACTGTCTCCTTCTCTTTCCATTCATGTAATAAAGACTGAGTACTGGCAGTATCACCAGTGCATCAGGCTGCTCATTAGTGCAGCGCTTCACAAAACTGTGGTTTATGCAGCACCAAGAGCCCCAAAGCTTGAGCAAGAGACCCCCAGCTAGTCCCTTGAATCAGACCAAACAGCTTATCGAGGGTCTACCACTGGGGCTGCCTTGCTACCTGCCATGCTACCTGCCTGCCTGCTCTGTGTCTCCACACATTCTAGATTTGCATTTTGTGTCTCAGAAGCCAAGAGAGATCATCCTCAGGGCTGCATCATTTGGAAACTTTGTATGGACCAATGGTCAAAACAGAGTTTCCTGCCTTATCCTTTCATGCAGGAACGTGGAAAGCAACAGAGCTCTGGATGCTCATCTCCTCACTGTGTATTCAGCAGACAGCAACTCCCAAGTTTTCAGGCTACTATTCTGCTGGCACTCTGGGAGCCTACCCACTAGAATTATGCGTTACAGAATCACAGAAAAATCAAGCTTGGAAAGGACCTCCCAGATCACCAAGTCCAACCCTACCCATACCAACAAAAAAATCTATAAATAACTGAGATACCGAAAAACACAAACTAAGGCACTCTATGCCTGCCACTATAGCAGGTCATGAAGCACAATGTCTATACGCTGCTTAAAATACCTCCAGGGACACTGACTCCACCGCCTTCCTGGGAAGGCCATTCCAGTGTCTCACCACTCTTTCTGTAAAGAATTTCTTCCTTACGTGTAATCTGCGACACACACCCCCCACCCCCCCAAACTTCAGACCACTGCCATGGTTCTGTCATTAGTCACCATGGAGGAGAGAACACCACCCACCTCTCTACAACCTCCCTTCAGGTACTTGTAGAGGGCAAAGAGGTCCTTCCCCAGCCTCTCCTCATTATGACTGGTTCTCTAAACCCCTCACAAGCTTGGCAGCTCTCCTCTGGAAACACTCCAGCTTCTCAATGTCTTTCCTATATGAGGGACCCTGAACTGAACACAGTGCTCAAGATGAGGCCTCACAAGGGCTGAGTACAAAGGCAAGAGAACTTCCCTTCTCCTGCTGACCATGCCAAGTCTTCACATACCATTTTGAAAGCTGTCAATTATTCTAACAAAAACACTAGTTTAACAATGGAAAGGACACACATGCATAGAAATGATTAATACTAAACTTGATAAATAACAAATTTTGTCTCCTTTTTTGTTTACTGTTGTCTCTAAAACTAGTCTTCTAACAACAAATGCTGTGCCTTACTGAATTTGTCTGTTGGTTAAAACATTACCTCAAGAGTCAGCTTCAGGTATTTGGTTCTTCAGTGGGCAGATCACTGTGGCATACGATCTACAAATGACAGTAGGAGCCACTGGAAACACCAGCAGTTCCGTGAATTTCTTCTTTTTGAGTCTTGCAGGTTTGGGAGTTAGAAGTAAATGAAAGTGGGAATGCTGATATTAAACCAAAGGGGATTAAGGAGATGACATTTTTCTTTTTACAGCACTCTCTGAGGATATATCCCAAGAGACTAGATGGTATATATCTGACCTCCTTTTAGTAAAAAATAAAAAAAAGGCTGGCAGAGCCTTGGATTACAAGTACAGAAAGAAAACAGTTCATTTTACTGACATAAGAGACTGAATGTTTGGAGGACAAGATGTGGAAAACAAATGTTCTTCCCTTGGTATTTCACAGTGAAATACAAATATTTCATTATGAAATAAAAGTATTCTGCTTTGCGATTATCTGAGGTGATCTTCAGTCTCAAGGGTTCAGCAATTCAAAAGAAGAAAATCGAAGTTCATAAAAATGAATGAAGTCAGGCAAGTATTATGTATCAGGTGACAGAAGTTATTTCAGGAGCTCTCAAACCAGAGCAGTGATACAAGGAAAGGCTCCTCCACATCTGGCAATACTCCAGCAAATGGCCTCTGAATGGCAGTTCACATTACAGCAGAAGCAATGCTGCTGTCTAATAACATTTGTCCATATTTTAGGACCTTAAAACCATGGAGCAGTTGCAAATGCTCCAAGAGCAATTTGTGCCGGGCTTCTCATGGACAGAAGAAATATCCAAGCGCTACTGAATTTTTTCTCTAGATTAATAGCTGTTGGTCTGCTCTTCCAATAGACTGATGCAGCAACAATACTGACGGGGAACCTTGGCCTCTGACACTTGTGAACGAGCTTTGAGTTCCCTGATATTTGCTGTTTTCACAGTTACATGACAGCTTTTAAAAATTTTACAGCATGAGCGCACCACCTAATCCAACAAAGCTTGCCAGGGACAGTTAAAATCAAGGTCTCTGAGATTTTGTTTCCTATAAATTCACCACATGTATGTAAGTAAAGTTCTTTTCTTCAGAAATGTGGCACCAACCCCACTGGAGTTGCACATGGCTCAGTATTATCTTTCTGCCACGCTGTGGGGAAAAATTGCTGAAAGTGCTGGGAAATGGGCTGTAGGGATGCACAAAATGGACTGGGGTTAATGAATGGGAACAGGAAGAAGAAAAAGAAAATAGGATTTCTGAAGGAAACCAAAGCATTTGCTCCAAACAGAATAAAAAGCAGAAGTAACCTTAATAGGTATTTAATTCAGTTAAAGCAATGATGATCTTTGGACATGGAAATAACTTAAGATTTTATTTGGAGGATAAAGCATGATGAAAATAAATTCCTCTTCCTACTCACTACTTCACAGAGAAGCATGGAGGGGAAACGTGGAGACAGCAAAACTTCATTAGCATGTTTTTGCAGAGAAACCCTGTCTCCTTGCAGGGATGCTCCTCTGTTAATTCCACAAAGTAAACCGTGACAGCTAACTGACAACAACTTGCAGAACAAAACCAGCAGTTTCATCAACGTGTAATCATTCTAAGTTTTTTGATGACTAGGAATGGACTTTTTTTTCCTGCTTTTACTAGAGACGGGTCAGCTTAAGCCAGCACTTTTAAATTAATCTCTTTTTTGTCACTTTCTCCACTGTGAGAAGGTGAAGAGCCACATCTATTATAACTACATGCTGTGCAAACCTCATTTGGACAAGATCATCATCAATCACTCCTGCTGTGCAGGTAGCATGTGAAAATGGAAACAAAACAAATCGTGCTGCAGTATTTGCCACCACCCACTCCCCTGCTCACATGCTTTGGCTGGCATATGGTTATTTGCTCTTTTCAGGACCCCTGTGTTTTCTCTCCCTCCAAGCACTTAAGAACAGCTTTGATGGTTTCAAAAACATTTCCCTCTCTCTCAAAAGATTAAGGCTTTTCTACTGAAAAGCATGGCAAAGACATAACATGTGCTGCCTTGCCTCTGCAACTACCCATTACTTGCAGCAGTATCGCTTCTTATCACATGCATACACTTCAGTGGAAGATCAATATTGTGAAAGGAACGGGGATGCATCCTTTGTGGCAGTGCCAGGCACAGTGCTGAAAAGAGATACTAACACTAGCATCTAACTGCTTCTCCCTAGTACACTCTTCGACTCGCTGTCAGTGCTGTAATCTCAACCAGGGACAATCAGATGAGGCACAAGGCTTCAAAAAGACCAAGAAACAGTGTCTGGCTTTTTCACAAAGGTCTGGAGTAATCTGCAATAAGTAGCATACAACTTTTAGGAAGACAGACGCAACCAGAGTCAGAAAGACAGGCTGCAGTTTTACCAACATTCTCTACTGGCTTGTCTAGGGTGTAAAGACAGCACCCTCCTTGAATTCCAGAGCACTTGTACTAGTTTATCACCTCCTGGTTCCTTGGTGTTACTCGGGTCAGAAGTTGCCTGCACGTTGTGTTTTCTGACGCACCAGCACTGCAGCATGCCTGGATTTAAACAGCTGTACAGCAGCGCACACTAGAGAACAGATCTTTCCACCTCACTCCGAGCCTTCTCTGCCCCTCCAATAATACGTTTGAGCACAGACCTTCAGTAGCAGTAGCATAGTAAAGTCCAGCTGCAAATGCACACCTGTCCTTAAGTGCCAGGTTCAGAAGTGGTGTCACTTTGCAACAGTCCTTATTTCCCTCAGCATGTTAATAAACCACTTCAGAAGAACGAGGCATTTAAAGGCACCTTGTGAGGACCTCGCAACAGACACTCCCACACAGAATCTGTACAACAGACTTTGAAGTAGAAATCACTTCCCTCCCTAAGCAATCTTGCTACTTCCATTTTTACTGGGCAAATCACGTTTGCAACAGGAACCCCTCTCTCAGCTTCTTCAGTTTCATCTGAGCTCTGTTTCATGATAGTGACAGACACCTCATTTATTAAAAAGATGATGCGGAGACGCCCATCTGTGCCAACACAGTGTCCTGGTGACACACACATGCATCACACGATTTGATAAGCTCCTGCCACAGAGTACCAACCCCAGAAGTAAGGTAGGGTCTAGTCTCCCTCCACTTTTCAGAACCACATCTTTAGGAGGGAACAGCAATTCTAGGGGCCATCGCTGCCTGGGACAGATAGCAATCACCTGCAGATTCCCCATACAGCTTTAATGTCCGAGACACACCGACGGATGTAAACACGTGCTCAACCTTAGCACTGTGAGTGGCCTTGGTTATTTCTCTTAAGACTATACATGAGTTTTGAGGCAAGCACATGTGAAAACATGAGCACATGGCTCTCACTGGAACAAAGTTGTTAAGGCATTCACACAACTGGCCTCTATAAACACACCCTTTTGCCTATGGTTTTGAAACATTGCTGAAGATCAGGAGAGTGTGAAGTCAACTGGCAGCGCGTTGTCTACACAAATTAACAAGGTCACAGAAAAGACAGCCAAGGAATAACTTCCTTCAACTTCCAATTTCAAACTTCTAAGTTTAAGAGCAGCAACAAGTTCCATCTTTGCAAGCAGACACAAACCCAACAGTCGTGCGGATTCAAAGTTCTACTCACCCAGAAGAGAAGGTTGAAGACAAACATTAGGTACTTGATACACTGCAGGCAGTTGTGAGCCATGCTGCACCTCTTCAGCTCTAGGAGAAAAATAAACGAGAGATCCAGGTAAAAGACAACGTACTTGTTTCCCTTGGGAGTCGTGTACTTAGCCTTGGTGGCCTTAGGGCCTGGGTTGGTGTGGAATCCAAAAAAAGAGTTGCTGGCAGTCCCAAACTGGCCGCCATACATGCTGCTGTAGCGACGGAAGGTGCCATTTGGGAAACTGTAATCCTTGCTGTCCAGGGAAGGGCTCCTGTGATAGGTCGACTCATCGGTGCTGGACCTGCGCATGGTGCCTTCGCTTTGTCCCGGCGCTGCAGCGGCTGTTCAAACAATCGGCAGGTGCCAAGGGTGCCAGGTAAAGGTTTGTGGCTTTTCCCTCCTCCTCTTCGCCAGGGATCTCCTATCGCTGAGCACCAGCTGCTCCCCTGGCCGCCATCCCAGAGGGTCACACGTGCCGCGGGACCGGCGAAGCTCAGTCTGCCCGGCCCGCGCTCAGCGTCCAGCAGCGGCAGTGGGACGAGGGCGCATCCCGCCGGCAGCACCAGCGGCCCTCCCGGCCCACCCCACCTCCGGAGACGGCAAAAGAGACCCCCAGAGACAGAAATACTGTACCCCAAGCAACGGGGTTTAAAAAAACGAAGCGTGACCTCGCTCCGATCACAACTGCCATATAAACCCCCGGCACGCCACGGCAGAACTCCGCTGCGGCGGCGACCCCGAAAGAGATCCCAAAGGAGACCCCAGNGCTGGGACCGCCCCACGGGCTGAGCGCGGTGGGACCCTCGCGACACCCCCCTCAGCGAAACTCCTCAGGAGCGCCCCAAGGCTGTCACTGCCCGCCCTGGGAGCCGCTCTCCGCACTCGCGGGGAACAAACCAGATCCGCACACCTGTCCCTCAAAGTGCCGGTGTCAGTTCTCCAGTTAACGCTCAGGAAAGCACCTCAGCTCCACATCTTCCCCTTCCAATGAGCCGCAGCTCTGCAAACCGGCCCGGCCTGTCTGTCGTCCCTCATCCTCCAGCTCAGGCCTTCGGTCCCAGAGCCAGATGAGAAGATGGATCACTAATAATTTTTACAAGTCTGGCTCTGGCAGAGCATTCATCAAGATGGAAAGAGGTTTCTCGCATGAAGCATCTTGCCAGTCTCAGCACAAATCAAGAGACCAAGGCACCAATTACTTACAGAATTAATTTGTAAAACGAGCTGGTTTTGCACAAAGCCTAAGCAGCTCACCTTTGCAAACCTCTGTCTACTTCTGTTCACTTACAAACTGCAAGGCTGGGGTCTAATTACTTCTCTTCAGTTCCTCCACAAACTATAAACACAAAGGGTGTACCTGTGCAAGCTTTAAACAGAACAAACTCAAACACCAAACATAAACTTTAGAAAGAACTTGAGCAATGAGCACAGGGGTAGTAACTCCTGCACCATCTATTTCAACAATTTGGGATGTCTTACCAATCTCCTGATTTGATTTGCCTGCCTGTAAGAACAGAGATGGTTCACAGCAGTGATGGAGTTCACTCTTCTACTCTTCCCCTTTCTCCACACCCTTCTACTCTTCCCCCTTCCCTGGGGAAGACTCCTCCTTTCCTAGGAGGTACAGATGGTGCCAACACAAGCAGACCCATTCTCTCAGAGTTTCCAATACACCAGTTATTTTTCCTACAGTGCCAAACAGTTCTGCCTTCAATCCTACATGTTGATGTGGCAACTGCACCAGTTTGGCAGTGGGAACCCAAAGGCAATTTGAGTATTTTCTCTGTCCCTTGTCACATACAGGAATGCCATGCACAATGCTGAGTATTAAATGGTAGAAAGAAAAACTGGGTATAACCCTGCACCCAGACTGTGTTGAAAAAGAGTCAAGCCAGGTAATCGTTACTTAACTAGGGTGCCCACAGTATATCAAGCATGAAACAGGCCAGTTCCATGTATTTACTGTAAACTAAGTATCTGAGGGCTGCAAAGCCACTCAGTTGCCACTTGGCTAAGAAAAGGTGTACGAATCACTGGATTCCACCTTTAAGGCAAGAAATAATCAATTCCTAAGGGAATCCAGCCCTTAATAGGAAAGGGATAATTAATAAATCCAAAAGCTGACGTAGAAGGGAGAATTTCTAAATGGTGCTTTTAAATAAAAAAGGGCTAAAAATCAACACACAGTTGGTACATTTCAGAGACATCCAGACACAAGCCTGAGGAAGAGGTTCCATGTGACCCTATGGGTACTTGTATCCCAGCTGGCACTTAACCACTGCGCCTTAGCACACCTCAGTGAAACAACACTGCAAAGGCACTTCAATGTAAAATCCAGCTCTCAAGTCATTGCTGTTCTACCTTCTGATGCCAATATCACCAGCTAATTAAAGAGCAAGTCATTTGGTGTACAGACAGGATACAGCTCTGGAATTATTCTTTTATTAAATCTCCCAGGCTAGGAAACCCAGTCAGAGCCACTAAGCCTAAATGGGAAATCCCTGCGAGAGCCAGGCTTCACCAGAAGGCAAACCACAGCTTGATGGTGTTCAATGGCATAATACTTGCATGAACCAAGAAGGATAAACCTTGGACACATCACATTGCTGGGCTGTTATGTTCACAAGGACCAGGTGAATTACAGCTTCCACTAAACTTTCTGTTAATGGCTGAGCTCCAAATCACGGGCTGGACCTACTGCCCTTGGCTTTCATGCTGCTTCTCTCTCTAGCTGCATCTGTTCCACATCCAGGGCTTCCTTTCATCACATGTGACACCTCTGGGCCCAAAAGAACCATCAAGTGAAACCAATGGAGATTTCAATAACAACTTATAATAATATAATAACAACAATAATAACTTCTCTTTATCTGAATACTGCTTTCTCTTCCAGCTCCCTGATTTAACTCTCATCATGGAACACCAGCCCCTTCCTTCAGGTCACACAAAATGCAGCTACTAACCCACCCTCCTCATTAATTTAGTCTCATTAGTCCTTTAATGGTTTTAGGGGCTTTCCCTCTACTGAAGACTCTAGTCACTGTCTTCAGAACTCTGTATACTTGTTCCATCCTCTTACAGAGCCAGCCAACTGTGCATTGATCTCAGTAGCCTGTTTGTGAGCATCTCATCAAAACCATTAAGAAGTGAACCATCAAATACATTTTTAACAACTCCTGCTAGAAGCCATTACTGGAAAATACTCTTTAAGTACAGGGTGTGGATGTGACAGCTGCTCCTGTTCTGCAGCAGGGGTGCGAGCAAAGGCACATGTGTGAGAGTGGATAGTCTTTCATAGTAGTTTCAGTGAACAGAATGTCTGAGATCAAACATTACTATGAGAGTGGAAGCTTTTTGTGGCTTATTAACTTTGCTCCACAGCATTAACAATCAGCTAAGGTTGATCAGTTGATACACAGAGTCATTTTGCATGAACGTAAATGATTTAAAGCACAAGGCAAAAGGGAGAGAGAATGAGATTTTTAACCTGATAGCCTTGTGCTGCTGTAGCTCTGCAGTCCCTACTCTGTACTGGCCAGGGCGGTTTAATATTTTAATTAATGACATGAACAGTGGGATCACATGTATCCCCAGCAAGTCTGCAGATCACACCAAACTGAGTGGTGTAGTTGACATGGCTGAGAGACTGGATACATCAAGAGGGATCTAGAGAAACTAGAGAAGTGGGCCCCAGTGAACCTCAGAAAATTCAACTATGTCAAGTGCAAGGTCCTGCATATCAGATTGGGACAACCATCATCACAGGCTGGGTCTCTCAGGAACATTTTATTGTAGAAAGAAAAGCTAAACTTTTTTTTTTTAAGCCAAACAAAAGAGAACACATTTCACTGAAACCTCTAACTTCCTGTATACGTAAGATCCCACACCTTTCCTTCTATTTCAGGGGTCCTTCCTTATGCATTAGAATTTCAGTCTCTGGAAAACAGCTCTACTGGCTGGAAAGTGGTTGAGCTCTAGATATCAGGAGCAGGAGGATAAAGTCAAATGTTCTAGAGATATCCTCAGCTAATACAAAGATTTGATATTCACTGTTGTACCTGCAACTCCATTACAGAATTACTGATGCCACCAAAAAAACTTTGAAAAAATATTCTACTCAGAAGCAATTTCATTCCTATAGCAGACTTCAGGTTTGGTTGTGGGAGGTTTTTTTCATTACCTTTTTTTTTTTTCTTTATAAATAAAGACATTTGCATGAAAAGAAAAAGATCTCCAATACTTAATAGCTCATCTCCTTCTGCTCACATGCCACCTGAAGTCATGATCTTTAGTTTATAGCACAATTAGTTGCTATGGAAATAACATAATCATAGATACAGAGAAAATATTTTGGGTATGATTTGCAATGCTATTTAAGCCTGTGCACAAGTTACTTTTGCAGAAACCTCACTGTTTTTTATGTGCTCTCATCTGCATTATGGTTTTCATCACCTCTGCCTCTGTATTGAAACACACATTGTATGCTCACTACTCACACTGAAGGCATTTCGTTCAGTAAGATTAAGTGTCTACATGTTCAAACAGTGGTCAGAGTGCACACATGTGGAGATGAGATGGTGCCAAATCAGATTAAACAAAAATACCTTTAAAAATTGCTTGGGATCAGGCCCCAAAACCCTGTGGCATCACAGAGCTGCCTTGCCCTTTGTGCTTTCTGGGGTTTGCCATCCTATTCTTTACTAATGATTTCTTTTGTCCAGTAACAAACATTTCCACAAAGGAGAGTTCCTGTTTCCCTGGAAAATTCTGTGTATTTCAGTCCTGAACAGGGGATTATTGCAGCAAATGAAAGACAAGCAGTGCCAGTCACTGGACTCCTGGAGAAGCAGAAGCCCTACTCTGCCAGCATCCCCAGTGACAAAGAATGAAGGAACAGAAATAAAGAATCCACCTGACACACCGTATGAGCTGAGTTCTGGTCCAAAGAAAATCTTCGTCAAGACCTATCTTGGTGGTGTCAGCAGGTCCCAGCAGCTCAAATGCAATTTATGTACTAGCTTCCTGAAAATCAGGTTACTTTCTCTAAGCTGAGAGATCAGCCAACGTTCAAAGAAATACCACTTCAAACACACACACACTAGTCAGGATCCTTCTGTCAAGTATAAAGCAATCAATCAAACACAAAAATCTTTAAACTCCACAGTTTGGATGGTTGGTGAAAGCAGGTACGTTAAAGCAGAAGCAAACAAAACAATGACTTAGAAAAACTCAATGCCTCATTAATGTTCCCTAACAAGTCTCTGCCTTGTAACATCCTCGTGGTTTTTTTTGGCGAAGATTCAAAATGTTTTCTCCTCTAGTCTTGCATCCTGAATAACAGGGCTTAGACTTCTGCAAGCATATGAGTATGCAGCAACATTCAAGTAACGGTATTTCAGCTCCCTTTCCAAGGCAGTGAAGACCTAGCAGTGCTCACTGACCTCACAAGGATCTGAGTGCTCAGCACTTTCGAGAAACAGGTCACAAAGAGCCCATTTCAGCAAAATACTCAACCACAACCTGTACCACACCACACTGACATATTTGTGTAGTTAAATAGTAAGCACACACAAACTCATTCGTGAGCAGGGCTGTACATAAGCACGAGCAATGTTGTGTTTAAAAGGCTGCAGATTGACCTGGGCTCCATACACAGCTGCTGTAACGGAAGGAATTACTCCCTGATGCTACTGCTTTGCAGATATACATGCAGAGTGTTCTTCAGCCTAAAGAAGCAAAGTTAGTTCAGGTGGTTTGAATCACAGAATTGTTTTGGTTGGAACAGACTTTTAAGATCAAGTCCAGCTATTGACCCAGCACTACCAGGTCACTACTATATCATGTTCCTCAGCTCTAGGTCTGTATGCCTTTTAAATACCTCCAGGTTTGGTGACTCTACACTACCCACCCCGGGCAGCCTGTTCCAATGTTTGATAACCCTGTCAATGAAGAAATTATTTGTATTACCAAAATTAAGCCTCCTTTGGCACAATTTCAGGCCATTTCCTCTTGTCCTGTCACTTGATCCTTCGGAGAAGAGACCAACCTCTACCTCACTCCAGCCTCCTTTAGGAAGCTGTCAAAATCAAAGATTTCTCCCTTGAACAACCTTTTTTCCAGGCTAAATATCACCAGTTCCATCAGCTGATCCTTGGTGCGCTTGTGGTCTATACTCATCAGTCAATTTCCTCATCCAGATCACTTGATAAAGACATTAAGCAGAAGAGGCCCCAGTACTGAGCCCTGGGGGATATCAAATGGGTAAGGAGCTCTCTTACCACCATCTCTATCAACATGCTCACAGTGAGAACCCTGGGCAGGCAAGAGACACCATCTCTGCAGCTGCTGCACTGCTGGGTCTGCACCTTTCTCTTCAGAACCAAAACGCCTCAATATCATCCTCATCCCGTTATACAAGATAAACACACTCCTTTTCAGTAAAAAGGACTGAAAAAAACCCCAAACCCTGAGCTCTTAGGGAGCAATAGATGTCCTTTTCATCTTGAAAGATAACAACTTCTTGGAATAAGCAAATGGATGTTATTTTTTATGACACAAAAAGTTCTGTCACACCAACTCAATCGAGTTCCTACAATGCAAGCTGTGCTAGCAAAAGCTTAAAATTAAAAGGTGAGTATTAAAGAGCCTGGAGCAGATTAGAAGACTATTTGAAAAGGAAAAACAAATAAAACCACCAGGTGATGATTCAGTACTGGTATTAAAATGGAATGGATCTGTACAAAGAAAATGCCACTGGTGATCTATAAATTCATATATTGTGTCAGTGGATGTTATTCCTTTTCTTGATGGTGTAAGGAATTGCATGGCTTACATCATCCCACACAGTAAAAATAAACAGCAGTGGATCTCTTATCTCTGACATCTCTGTAACCATTCAAGCAAAACGAGAGGAGCTTCTGATATCAAAAAAAAATATCCAGGTAGGAGCACAAGGCTTCTACTTTGCCATTCTGAACATCCGTAACAGTGAATAGCCAAAAATAGCTTCAGCAGTGCTACCAGCAGACATACCTTCGACTTCATTTTTTGAACAGATAACACATACAGGTAAAAATTTAAAACAACAGTCTAGGATTTACACTCCTAAAAGACAGATTAATGAGCATAACAGTGATAACACTTGATATAAAAATGTTCTTTAGGAAGAAAAAGCATCAACCTACATAGAACAATGAGGTACCTGTATTTAAAGGCAGGACAAGTGATACCTTGTGTGCAAAATGTTAACTACTCTCAGGTACCAAAAATAACACAGAAGCCCTAAATCTTCAAATTTAAGTAGTATATAAAAAAATAAATTAGAAGCATCATTCCTATTTATTAAGATGCTTAATGCAATTTAACTTTAATCAAGGAGATTTGTTTGGACAGAAATAAGGACGTAACTTAGAGGTTTAATGATAAAATGTGAAAGATAATCAGTGCCTGCATCTTGATGGGCTCATGAAAAAGTCTTCCAAAGTATCTGTTTAGTCTTTAAAGCCACTGCTGGTGGCAAGATTTAATGTTTAATCAAAACTAAATATGTGCTTAAATTTTCCTTAAGTGTTTGTGCTCAGTGTTTCCTGTTGGTTTGCACTGGGCCTTCAAATATTCCTGGAGCTCCATAAGAAAGCCTTGGCACAGGGCTCTTTGCAAAATCTAACCCTGCAAAATCTAAGCCCTAGCATACATTAAACTGTTAAAAAAGCAAGGTCAACCTCTTCTGCAGTCTGACCTCCAAGCAGATTGTTTACCGGCTTATATTTATGGGGATTTTTACGGAGGCAGATTTATATACTAAAGAAAAATAATTTCTGCATCAGATCACCAGGAAGCCTACTGAACAGTGACTAGGAGCCTTTCCACAGAAAAAATTTTATCTGTTCCAGGATGGTTTTCAGTAATGGCAGGGAGATGGAGAAAGAACCAGACTTCTGGTTTCCATATTCCGCATTTCTGCCTCTAGACAGGATTTCTTATTTGATAGGGAAAGAGGACCTCCCCAGAAACGCTTTATTTCACACATATTTCCAGATATCTGAAGGCGCTATTAACTTGCTGCATAGCCCTGGTATCGCTGGCTATACTTCTCTCAAATAAAACATAATTATGAGCCTATAAAACTTTAATTAAAATGCTTCATAGACTTTTAAAGCGTCACACAAACCTATGCTGTAGGGTAAACTGTCCTTTTACTCTCTCTTTGTTATGTTTACACTGTGCAAGAAGATTCATTACAGTAAAAGCTAATTATTATTTCTTAGAAGACTACAGAAATTCCTTCGTCAAAGTCTGTCTGGATAAAACAAACAATTTTTTTTGCTTCTATTTTGTTTATTAGAAGAAAAGTTGAACAAACTCTAACACAACTCTACAAATTCCTACAGAAGTCAAACACAACGAAGCCAAACCTGTATCTCTGCTGCTTGTACCTTGGCTGAATGTACCTACAAGAGCAAAAAGTGAACCTAGACAGGCAATAATGATCCTGACTGCCTGGCTCAAAAACAGCCTGCACTTGGAGCCTGACCCAAACCACATGGAAATCATTGCAAGGTGCTCTTTCAATCTCAACACAGACATAGAATCATTAAGGTTGAAAGAGGCCCCCAACATCATCCAGTCCAATCGTCAGCCCCACTCCATCCTTCCCAGTAAACCATGTTTTTTTAAGGTCCACATATACATGTTTTTTGAACACCTTAACAATCTGTCTGTTTTTCATCCAGGGAAATCTTGGAGCCAGCTTCTGCCCCTGTTGATACTTGTATATTTTTATTGTGCAAGAGTGCCATAAATTAATCATACTCGGACTGGATGGCATTCAATTCTTTTACACAAGCCAGAGAGGCAGGAGGGTTGAATCCAGGACTCCCTTTCTCACTGTGGAATGGGACTTATTTATTGATCTCTTTAAGACAGTCTAGGTATGAGAAGTACATCTGCACAGATCTAAGAGGATGTCAAAACTCCAAGGACTGAGAGGAACTGCTAACATTCTCACCAGTACCTGGGAGGGCTTCCTGGTGGTCTGTCAGCTCTGTGGGACTGACAGGTGGTCCCGAGAGCACTCTGGACTCTTGTTCCTTCAGCCAGGTCTTAGATCCTGTCCTTTAGTGAAACATGCAGCATCTTTCTTGCCACACAAAATAACCAGAGGTAAATACTTCAACAGAAACTTACCCTGTTCAGACGAATCTTTTAAAACACAACCCAAAAGAAAGCAACAAACATGTGCTTACCAATAAGCTATGAAACTAGATGAACACCAGCTCCTTCTTGGGACAGTGAGGGCTCATGCATTCTCTCCACTCCTATACTCCTCACGAAATGAGCAGGTCTCACACTGCTGCAGTATATGTGCTGCACTGGGCAGCTCTCAGCCCTACGACAAGTCCTGGAATAATCCTGGCCTGGCCCAAGCTGCTCCTCCAACAACAAACCTCACTAGAAAGGGAACCAAGCCAAAGCTGGCTTTGGCAAAACAGAGGTGTAAATCTGATTTTCCACCACAAAGTTACAGATCCTGAAAACCCATGCTTCGTGCAGCTGGAATCTGACAGCCTCAGATGAGAGGAATTTATCATTATTATTTTAGTGTGAGAGCAGCTCACTGATTGCAGCTTGACAACTTGAGTTAATTATTTGATGAAGGGTCTGCTGCACACTAGCTGCCTCCACATCTGCGGACGATGACATAAGCAGCAAAATGAAATCCACACTTAAAAGGTCTTTGGGCTTTTTAATCCTAAACTACAAATCACAAAATCCACATAACAAAACCTGCAAGATCAGAGGAACTACACAAGAGGTTCCCTGTTCCCTGGACCTGGGAACAACCTGGTCTCTGCTGCTTATTGAAATTCATAAACAGACAAGAGTGACTCGAAAAGAATCCTCTTCTCTTTCTGGAGTCCCACTGGTTTTTAATATGATAACTGGTTTGAGCTCAACCTGGCAACGTTCCCCTATGAATGCTTTCCCCAGCAGGAAAATACTAACACCTCTGCTCCTACCATACAGGAGGTGGGACATACCCACCTTGTCAAAGTGATTATGTCAAGATCATCAGGCTTTGTCGACCAGATCAATGCACAAAGCCCACATGCTATTTTGCATCCAGGTTTGCAAAAGTGAAAGTTCTTAATGAACAGCTGAAATTATATGCAACACCATAACATCCCAAGGTCCTGGGAAGAGGTGGAGAAGCACAAACAGCAGGAAAGGCTGCTGAGAAGTGATCTGCATGAGGCTGGAGCCACTGAAAGCTACTAAGCAGTGAAGTGCAGAAACAGCACTTTGTGAGGCTGTTGCTGGAGCCCAGGAACTTTGTATCAGTGGGAACTGCTGCAGTACTTCAGCCTCTGCCAGACTTCACCTGTAATTACACAGTATAGCTGTAAAACTCTGTGGTCACAGTTCTTAGCACAGAGAAAAGCATTTATTTTTACTCTGCTTTTCAGATCCACATTTTGCACTTTTCAGGACACAGCCTTCCATCTCCCTTTTTGCTTATTACATAGGAAAATGAGCTTCATTTGCAGGTGCTCTCTTAACACAAATAAAAAGCAAAAAGGGAAACCCCTAAGGGAAACCCCTAAGAACCACAAGGCATACATCTGAAACGTGGTCAATCAGAGGTTGCTGGAGAACAAACAAGAAAACGAAGGTCACTTCTTTTCGTTGAAGATGACCAAATTTCCAGACAAGCAGCTCCTGGCACTGGAAGCCACGAGCAAAGAGTAAAACCGAAGAGTCATCTCACCTGAGCCACCTGAGTCCTGCAAGTGTTTACAGAGATGGAGAACACAGATATGGGTGTCAGAGATGTGCAGGACAAACAGAAATAACTGAGTTCAGAAAACACTACAGGGCTTTACTAGCTTAATTCTGGTGCGTTTTAATCTTGCTTCCTTTATCCACACAAGGGCTATGTATTCCCCTAACAGAAACATTTTAGTCCTGAATCCCTGCTTGTCTGCACTTTTTGAAGTGGAATAAAAGCAGATGAAGATGTTGTGCGTGGGTTATAGCACTATTTCCTCCCAGTTTGTGAGCAGCTCAAAGGAATTGGTTTTGACAACTTTGCCATGATTTACGTTTATTTTTTTGACCATGCTGAGCTCTGACAGAAGAGAGACTACAGTGAGGGCCATGCTTTATTCTGCCTCCACTAGGATACTATTGAAAATCTTGGGATGAATTAGGACAGCACGGGTGCCACACACTGAGTTTAAAAGCAAAAATTTCTGTTGCAATAATGTTTGGGCATTTAAAGGACCTTGAAGATGATTTTTTGTTATTGCACTCTAAACAAGACAACCCAAAACTCAACCTTTCCACACTGACATTAATTTCTGTAACATGGCTTTAAAAAGAAAACAACCCCAAAATTCAGTAGACTGCACCCAGGATGGCAATGCCTCAAAATTAGGAGCAGCATGTTGGCATTTTTCCCAGAAAAAAATAAAAATAAATATATATATATATATCTGTGTGTGTTTACACAGGCACTTCTCATTGTTTGGAAGACCAGTGAAGCCTGGGCTTACTCCTGCCTCACTCAGCCAGCAGCAGGGACAGGCTGGTCTTTGCACAGTATGAACACTGGGGCATGAGAAGTTGTTTGCTTACCATGACTGTGTAAGCGTGTGTCTGTATTAGATGTAGTGAGTAGCATGGCTCCTCAGATCTGTGATGATGAACGCTTATCCAGCCTATCCAAGACAGAGACCTTATCTTGAGGGCTGCTTGTCTCATCTTGGTGTTTCCAGAACAGATTTATTAGGCTATAATTAATCAAGCTCCTAACAGTGGGTTGATGAGTCTAGAAGAATCCTCTTGGTTATCTCCAGCCAGTTGTGAACAAATCCCTGCACTAGCAGCCAGGTTAATAAGGATTTTTCCATGGGAGAAAGTCTCAGAAGCTCCTGATCTTAAATCATTCACTACCCTACTACCATGATATCTACAGCTGTGTCTGAAACAGCAAGAAGTGTGAGTCAGTTCTTGCAGTAACAGGGAAGAAGAGATACAGTTCCAGACATACTGTTACACCCTCTTCAAGAGGCATCTGAATACAGTCCAAAAATTAATTACATGGCACGACAAGCTCTGACAATTAGGTAACAATTAGCTGACTGACTGATGGCTAAGATTTCAAATATGGATCTTTCATGGGAGAAACCGGAACAGGCACTGCAATTGTCATAACCAGCCTGAGTTGTCATTAAACCTCACACCAATGAGACAGGCCCTACAGGCAACACAACTGTGACTGCAAAGAACAGGAAAGATCCTGGGGGAACAGGACCTGTTTAACCACAGCCGTGCCTCACATCCATCAGCACGACAAACCAACCCCTTTCGAGAGCGCTGAAAGACAGGTGGAATTGGATCTTTTCCAGACTACAGTTGGCCCTCATGAAGCAGCAAGGGAAGCCAAGATCACCAGCTGCTCTCACTACAGCTGGAAGAAGCATTTCTCTGTCACACTGCACCAGGCAGAGGTCACAGTCCCTCTATAGTGCCACTGCAGGCCCCACATCCTTGACACTGGCAACAGCCCAAAGTGCACTGCCTCCAGAATTCTCTCCAGATCCTCTTCCAAGCCACCCTGAAGATTGCTGCTCCTCCACCTTATCACTGAAGGGGAGCTGTGGATGCTGCATGCCAGTTTGCCTAACTGTCTGAATGTCTGCTGATGGAAATAAACGCTTCACTTGCACAGCCTTTTACTCAGCTGGTAGGCCCCACATTGTCAGTTTTCTCACTTCATATGCAAAGGGAAGGGCTAAAGAGGAACAGATTTCTGGAGAGAAAACAACTGGAGTGACTTGACAGTGAGTAAATCATCACTTCACAGTGGTTCATGGCATCAGCTTTTGGCATTGCAGAAGAAACACGATAAATGATGATTGTGTATTTACAAGGCAGACTTCACATGCAGCCAAATACTGTGTATGTAGTGATATCTAGGAGCCTAAGGCTACGGTGTATGGATCAGCTGTGAGGTGACTGGGTGGCATCAGTGTGTCATGTTTCAAAGAGGAGCAGGGAACATATTAAATAGGGATGATGAGTTTCAAGGGAAGCTGGGTGCCTGTTTCCCTTCTGCACACACAAAATGCTTCTGTCTCTTCACAAGTCTGCTGCAAACATATTTCAGTCACACACAAAAAATTGTTTCAAGTATTTGCTTCACAGTTTGCTATTCTCCTCCATGACAATCACTGACATTAGTTGGCAGTTTCTTTTCGCTTTGGACATTTCCTCCCTTTGGAAGGTTTCAGATGGGTTCTGGTATGTACAGTTCTGATGAATCTAAGTATTAATAAGCATTTGGCAGTGTATGCACTGCCACAGAAAACCACAATCTTAAGAACTTCACTGATATCCCTGAGAAATGGCTAATTTTGTAGGGTTTATGGTTTTCACTACTTTCTATACTTGGGTTGGACTTCGTCAGAGTTGAGATGTGATCTGCCGGCTCATCTTTCTTCTTTAGGATCAAATCTCTCTCTAGATAGGTGCATTGAAGTGCTGTTCACTTAATAGCACTTGATCAGCTTTTAACACCATATGCTAATGAATCGCCTCGTTTTAATACAAATCCCTCTGAGGCTCATGCTCCTCAGTGATGATTCAGATGTATAAGCAAGATACTCAGACACTGCAAAACAACTTAACTACAAGGAAATCAAAAGCACTGGATGGGTTTACACCACCTGAGAATGCAGCCAACCATCTTAAAATTGTAGAGGCTTATGTGCAGGCAAGCACCACTGCCAGAGCACTTCTCTCCCATGTAAATGCTGCCTTCTTTGTTCCTGTTGCTGCTGTGGAAAATATCTGCAGCAGCATTTCTGAACTGTACCCTGGGATATGCTTACATTTCCCCCTTTGTTTAAGATGGGGTCCTATTTCCCTGAGTCTGTTGAGCTATGCCTGCCAAGACTCAACTTGCATAGTTTATCCTGTATGGCACAGGTGAGATGCCCTTCTCTCAACTTAGTGAGGCTTAGTGAGAATCAGCTGCCAGCCAGGCCTCAGCATCCATGCAGGAACCTCACATACAGCAACCATAAAATATCATAGTTTGAGTTGGAATGGACTTTTAAAGGTCATCTAGTCGTCAAGTCCAACATGGGACATCTCCAGCCAGATCAGGTTACTCAGAGCCCTGTCCAACCTGACCTGGAATGTTTCCAGGGATGAGGCACCTACCAGCAATCTGGGCAACATGTTCCAGCAATGTCAGACTCCCTCTTGCTCCTCTACCTAGGAGCATGCCTGGCTCCTTTCAATTTCAGGCACACAGCCAGGAAGGACCAGAAGTCACCTCACACTGCTGTTTGCAGCCTGCCCAATCCACATACACAAGCCAGCTTCATTTGCGAGTCTGGCTTTTAGGGGTAGTTTTCCTTCCAGGCAGAGGGGTGGCAGGACACTGCTGCCGAGTTTGGTTACAAACTCCCATTGCCCTTGAATGCCACAGCTTATTCTGCATCAGGCTGTTCATCATTGCCCTAGTTTATGTTTCTCAAATGGTTTTGGGAAGATGCATGGTCTCAATGAAGGCTGCCTGGAATACACTGAATGGAAATTTCCCAAAAGCACATGAGAAGACACGAGGAGCAGCAGAACGGCTCCTCAGGGCAGGGACACACACAGCCATGGCAACGAGGGAACACGTGGGACTTACCAGCTCGGACAGTGTTTATTCTAAAATTTAAATGTTCTCTTCCTCCTCCCTGTGTAGGTCAGTCTGGCATCCACTGAAGTAAGTGGGATGTCAGCCTGTGAGTCTGAAGAGCACTGAACTGAAATTTTGAGAAACTTTAGAGAATAATTTAAAGACATCTCCCTGTAGATGTTAAATGGCTAAATATCAGTCATCTGCAGTTACTTTTCTGACAGTTGCCCCCCTGCACTGAGCCTGCAGAGTTCAAGAAGCTTGATGTGCCTCCTGATGTGTTTCTTAGTCCTTAGAAGAACATTCAACCTCCAACAGAGATATCCAGTATGGAGTAGGTCATTCAATCCCTGTGCTTCAATTTTGCTCTCCAGTTCTTTTTTCATATACCATCTCTCACCAGCCTGAGTTACTAGCTATCAGTGCACTACGACTGGTAGTGAACATGCACTGTGACAGCAGCAGTAACAGCCTAATGATAATGATAAGGTACCCAACACAAATCTGAAATCAGACTACAAGCAGAAGGAACATGAACCTGTCAATACACAGTGTATGATAACACTGTTTTAACAGCATCAGTGGGTACTGGAAAGAGCTCTTCTGAGTAAGAGGTTAACTTTATAGTTAATTGCCATTGTAACAACTGCTAGTCTTCACATTAAAGTGTTTTTTTTATTTTACTAGAAGAGCAACTAAAGTGACTAGTCATGGCAATGTTAGTCCGTGCTCAACTGGTGCACTGGCTGGATTAAAACCCACTTCAACCAGAACAAGCATCACAACCTGCAATACTTGACTCCTCCAACACAGGCCTGCAAACAGAAATGGAGATCTGCCACATTTCAAGTAGTATTGACATGATCCTAATGTAGCTCCCTAGCAGATAGCACACAGCATAAGCAAGGGAAGACAACGCAGATATGAGGAAACACAGTATGGACAGGTGGTGATAGTGAAAAGGAGTGAGACACACTGTCATCGCATTTGGGAGTATTTTAGCTTTGCTCAAAGAAAATGCATCTTACACACCAAAGGAGCTGCTAGCCACACAGTCACAGCCAAGAATTTTGTGGGATTTGGGCACACAGTGCTGAACAGCTTTGCATTTCCTAAACATATGGCTCTTCCACAGTGGTAATGACTGCTTTCCCACCATGCTGATGCAAACCTACAGCACCCGACCCACTTGTCCAAGGTCTGAGTAAATTACTCCCCTCCTGTGTGCTCCTTTCACAACAGAGAGCAAACCCCAAACCCTGCTCTACCTTTCCCCTCCCAAGAGCCACTCTCTCAACTTGCTTGAGTAAGTTTACAAGAAAGAAGCAAGTTATTTTTCAGGCACTATGACTAGTCTCTGCAAAGCAAGAGTTCACTTTTATAGCTGGTACATACCTGTAGTGAAAAATGCACAAGCAAACACCTTTCAAAACCACCAACCCAAATATTAAGAATAAGCTTAGGGGTTCTGCAAGTGATTTCAGATGAAGTCAATGAATTCTTTTATAATATGTGCACATGGAAGCACAATACAACATGGGTAGGTACTGCAGTACAAACATCCACTAGCTAGCTACTGTTTTCAAAAGGCCAGGGGAAAGCTCTGCCACAGGTATACATCAAATATAAGGACATGTCAGGTGGATTTTGTCAGGAGATGTTACAGCAAGTAAAGTGTATATGAAATATATATCAATAAATGTACCCTTTGGCTCCTCTTTTTTTACTCTCTCTTTGCTACTGACATTTGTATTATAAATCAATATATTTTGGCCTCCTAGAAAGATCTTGTTTCATCCATTTCATCAAGACATACCTAATAAATCATTAGTGGTAAGATATAATTTATGCTGCCAAATATGAGAATCAGAGGGACTAACCTCTAAATGGAGTTGCTTACCATACACAATAAAGCCTCCCTATTAAGCTTCACAGCTGCAACACTGTAGTGTGTGACTGCAAACAAAAGAACCACAAACAGGTCCAATTAACTCATCTTTACATAGCTTAAAAGAAATATCTTTGCTTGATTTCCAGTAACATTTTTTCCAAAGAATTAAAATTTCTGAAAGCCTTAATAGCTCACAATGCTGGAGCCACAGATCATATGGCAAAGCTGAGAAAGGCTCATCAGTGGGTTTCACAGGCACACCCCGCAGTTCCACAGTGTACTCTGGCTTGCAAGAAAGACTAACAAACACCAATTTCTGACTGTGGAATGGAGCAGGGCATGTACAGCTGAGAGGTGTGAGATCTATTGACACTGTCTCTACACGCTTTTGCTGAAGGCTTTATGCAAATGCAGTGAAATTTTCCTGTGGGTATTTGGTCTTAAGTCCTACACTAGCTCTGTTTCCATCTCTTCAGACCTCCATCTGTAGAAGTGAAACATAAATGGCCAAACCAGTCTTGAGGTTCAATCTTTTCCTCATTTACCAAATGTCTTCAGACTGTCTTTTTTTAAACAAGTCTCTTCAAGAAAGATGTTGCCAGAGCCTGAATCAAAGCTGGTGGATAGAAATTGCTTGATGCTAATCCCCAGGACAGAAAAGCATTATGGAGCGCTCTTGTGCTTTACCATCTTTGCATATTTCCTCAACACCTAGACCTTAACAACAGCTCTCTCAAAACGTGTTGCTGATGTCAGACCAGTACAAATAGCAAAGCCCCTGATCACAGAAAAGCAACTGGATTTTTGGTCACGAATACAAAGAGTCACTATTTGGTCTTTTTTTTTTTACTGTGCCTGCATATGGCATTTTCTTGGTACTCATGATGGAGTACTGGGCTCAGATGGTCCCTGCAGAATGCCTCCTGTGATGAAGGCAGGGCAGAGAATGTTTAATTAATATCTAAATATGGTAATTTGTACCAAGCAATCAGGTTCCACTTTAGATTGCTAATTTAACACATGAAAACACTGGAATGAAACAAAGAGAATAATAGCCTTTTATCCACTTCATACCCAAATGCTCCCTCCTGACAAAAGACAGAGCTTTCTGGCACAGTACTTCTGCTAACTCAGAAATTACTCCTAAACACATATTTTATTGCTGTCATTATGTATGTTAACTAAAGCCAACACCTAACTTCTGCCTTAACCGTATCTGCCTGCACCAACACAGAAGCCACCAGCACCACAGGACATCAGTTCCACACAGAAATTGCACAGGGGCTCTACTGTGCAGAAAGATAAATGAGCAAGAAAAGCCAAGTTTCCAAATGCCCTCTGCTGGCACCCATCAGTACTACGAAACATTCAACCCTGTTCCTAACCAGCCTTTCCCAAAAACTAACCCTGAAGTTTTATCAGTTGACGAGATCCTGGCTTTACATTTAGCCTAAACAAATTTACCTGCTTGGAGCTTTGTGTTAATGCCTACGTTTGCTTGGATTTAACCAAGCACAACAGAAACCTGGGTGATGGTCTTTCAGTTGGAAAGGAAGTCTGAAAAATCGGTCTAATCCACCAGTTTACAGGGATCATCAGCATCATCATTTTGACCAGTTCCTTTCCAGGAAGGTGCTGTGAAGTTTTTCTTACCTGCCCACCAATCATTAGGACTGCAGTAACCCAGCCAGCCTCCTGCCACAAGTTCCAGGAGTGGACTGTTTGGCCAAGGTTTTATGCCCAGCACAGTATGGCAAAGAGAATCATCACAATGAGCACCATGGCTACCACACTGTCAAAGCCATGGCAACTGAGACTATCCCTCCCTACTCTGGATGCAGCACAGGCCTACAGCTGTAACAGCAAGAACAAAGTACTAGGCATATAAAAAAAATATTTCCCCCATTTTGTCCCAAATAACCTGGATCTATTGATTTCCCAGCATGAGGGAAGTGACCACTTTATTTCCAACATCCCCCCTCCAACAGGAGCTAGAAATAGCAATCGGGAGCTGGTAGAGAAGAAATCCAGGATGCTGAGCCTTGCTAATCTGGCTATGAATTACCTTTACTATCTTTCAGTTACGTAAGCACATAGTGCCTCAGGACACTTCATGTTTCAATTCCATGCTAACAATTAAGCTGTATGGCACCAGTCTGGTTTAGGACAAAGAAGCAACTACACAAGGTTCAGGGTCCTCTTACTTACTGGCAGTGCTACTTGCGCTGAAACACCATGGACATCTCACTAGGGACAGACTTCTGCTTTCAGGCAGGAATAACTTACAATTGGTCTTTGTCTTTCAGCTTCAACTATTTGCAAGCAAATAGAGACTGAGCACTTCAGTGCTCTCCTAATAAGCAATGAACTTCAGTAATGACATTCCTGCCATCTACTACTTAGGTGGTACCTCATCTGGTGCTGTTCCTCTGAAGGAAAGTTTAATAGGACAGCATTTCTTTTGGTTTTGTTTTGTTTTCAAGCTTAAAAAGAGTAGATTTAGATCGGATCTTGGAAAGAAATTCCTCCCTGGGAGGGTGCTGAGGCACTGGAACAGGTTGCCCAGGAGGGTTGTGGGTGCCCCATCCCTGCAAGGATTCAAGGACAGGTTGGATGGGGCCCTGGGCAATGCAGTCTAATCAGTGGTGTCCCTGCCCATGGCAAGGGGGTTGGGACTAGATGATCTCTAAGGTCCTGTCCAACCTACAGCATTCTGTGATGAATCTATGAAGAAATTTTTGATGAAACTATAAAAAAGTATTAACAAGGCCAACTGCAGGGTCCTACATTTTTGCCACAGTAACACCCTGTAGCACTACAGACTGGGGGATGAGTGGCTGGAGAGTGGCCTGGTAGAAAGCCACCTTGGAGTACTGGTCGTCAACCAGGTAAATATGAGCCAGCAGTGTGCCCACGTCACACAAAAAGACAGTGGCATCCTGGCTTGTATTAGGAATACTGAGGCCAGCAGGACTAGGGGTGTAATTCTCCCCCTGTACTTGGCACTGGTGAGTCCTCACCTCAAGTACTGGGGGCAGTTCTGGGCCCCTTGCTTCAAGGTCCTGGAGTGGGTCCAGAAGAGAGCAATGAGGCTGGTGAAGGGACTGGAGAGAAAGTCTTATGAGGAAAGGCTGAGGAAGCTGGGATTGTTTAGCCCAGGGAAAAGGAGACTCAGAGGGACCTTATCACTCTATAACTACCTGAAGGGAAGTGTAGTCAGATGGAGGTTGGGCTCTTCTCCCAGGCAACCAGTGATAGGATGAGAGGGCAGGGCCAGAAAAGCTCTCAGAGGAGGTTTAGGTTGGATGTTAGGAAGCCCTTCCTCACATAAAGGTGATTCTGGAACGGACTGCCCAGGAGATGGTGGAATCCCCATCCCTGGAGGTGTTTAAGAAATGACTGGACATGGCACTTAGTGCCACAGTCTAGGTTGTGGCAATGTTAGGTCATGGGCTGGATTTGATGATCTCAGAGGTCTTTTCCAGCCTCAATAATTCTGTGATTCTATGAAAAGCCTTATCAGTCATGAGACCAGAGCTGTTAAATCATATCTGAATAACCAAAACATATATTCAGTAGAACAGATTGTTCTTACTACTCCAGTTGTATGACTAAACGAGGCTTTAATAACTCTGTCTATGTAGGTGGGCAAAGGAATAAAGTAGTTCAGGGCTATCTGTTATGGACACAGCCCTTGGTGGAACAAGGCTGTTAACACACCATCTGTTTTTTACAGCTGTCTCCAGGCTGGCAAATTTAATTCTTGTAATTTCTGACAACTGCAGCTCTGCTAAACTTTGTTGGGGTTTTAGTGCATGCACCCAGAAAAGAGTGGGTCCTGTTTTTAACACAGTAAAGGTTTAACAACGTGGATATGTTTAAAAAAAACCCCTGCTTCTGCAGTGTATAGGCACATGAGTGACTCTCCTGGTGACAGATCACTTCTGCCTGACACTGCTTCAGGATCAGGACCTGACTGGTTTTTTTGCCGACTGTGATTTTTGTTCTTGTCGTTGACACTCAGTGTAGACAATACTGGCTAAAAAAGAAAACAACCAACTCAGGTCATCCATGAGCAGCTGTTTCAGCCTAGTGTTTACTGTTACTCATATGGAACATACACCACAACTGCTGGGTTCCCTTTGTGATCGTGCACTAGTTTGGTATCTGTACAGCTGATAGATTTTGGTTTGTCATCCTCTGCCTCTATTGTCATCCTCTATTTTGGATGGGACAGGGCAACAATTCTGTTTGATGTAAAAACCTGCAGAGTACTTTGCTTCCAGGAGAGAAATAAACTTGACCTTCATGCTCTGGTCAAATGGGACTCCCAATCATTAGCATGACGCTGGGAAGACAGCTTGGGTTTGACATGAGAAGTGTCAGGATAGGAGGGATTGCAGGAGGCAAGAGCTGGCACTTCAACATAAGAACAGCAGCACGCCTTTGATTTGATGCTTGTAGAATACATTGCAGGAACAGAGCAGCCTCTAAGAAAGCCTGCAACAATAGGGTTTTCTACTTAGACAAAGCTGCTGCATTGTCAAGCCTTCCTCCTAGCATGGTGATTCCTGGAGCTTTCCAAGCTTTGTATCTTCACAAGCTACACACAGAAAGCTCCCAGAAAAAAAGTACTGAACTGAGAACTGGAGCACTGCAAAGTCATTTCAGAAGAAGAAATCAAACCAAACCCTTCAAAAATATTTGCATAAAGTCTTCTCATCCAACAGCTGGTTCCCAAGTGGCATTGTGGTTATTTCTGTTGCTGATGTTCTGCTTGGAATTTCAAATCAAATAGCCACAATTTGCAAGAAAGAATATCGTACTCCTTAAATCATGTGAATTCACTGTGAGAGTCTCTAAACTCCAGCTGGGATCCTTCCTTCTTGCAAACAGGTTTCAAGGGACTTGCACAGAAACAGCAGATTAGACTTTAGGAAATAAACACAGACATGAACCACAAATTATACCAAAACACTGCTCAGTCCTCTACTTCCATTTGTTCTGCAGTGATTACAAAGGGGGGTGGGGAGCAGGGAAACACCACAGTAAAATCTGATACTGATTCAGTGCATTTTTGCCTGTATTCTGAAAACTATGCTGCGGTATGTTGTCTTACACTGACATGGGGAATCCCAATCTTAGGACATTAAGACAAAACTTATGGCTTAAAAAACCCCAAGTGACCAAAGCTTCAGAGCCTGCCCTGCTCGGCACAAGGGATCAGACCAGATGAGCTCTAGATGTCAGTTCCAACGTAAATTATTCTTTGATTAAATGATCTACAGGGATCTTAGGGCTACGTAATGCAGTGACAGAACTCAAACAGGTTGTGATATTGACAGCAAGGCAGGTGGTGAAACACTACAACAATCACAGCAGTTTGGAAGAAGAGCATGAAAAGATATCACACTGCCTGAGAAGCAGAAGATGGACCTGCTGTGTCTCTGACTGCATGGCAAACACTAACTGAGGAATATATTTTTACTGCGAGTAAGTCACCTGACAGACAACAAGAGATGCTTTGGCAGAGCTAAGCAGTGGGGAAAAGGTATATGGAGACTTTTAACAAAAATGTATGGAAATGTGGTTACAAATTATAAGTGGCTTGTCACAGAAGGGACATTGAGAGTTTAAGTATGGCCACACAGGCACAGGCTATTCACACAGTTATGTTAAAAAAGAAGACAAATGGTGGAAAAGCTGAATGTAGGATGAGGGGCCAGGCCCACAGGACTATCAATCACATTACGAACGGATGTACTTTAGTTGACCCAAGATGTATATAAAGTACAAACTGACAAAGTTAGAAGTATTGTGCACTGATAGCTCTGCAAAAGTATGACCTATGAATATCAGAGAAGTAATGCCACCATAGATCAGGGAGAGTTGTGGAGGAAAAGAGCATACAAATATCACAGCGTTTTTCAGTCACTCCCACTCCTGGAGCATCTGTAAAAGACCAGATACAGTGGCCACAAGAAATGGAAGACGAGTACATTTCATCACAAACTCTCCTCTTCCACTAGGTGAGGATAAAGTGACTCAAAACACAAAAAAAGGTCATCAGGTGCAACCAATGGGGGCCTAAAATCACAATCACAGTTGCTTACAAAGCACCAAAATCTTCTGGGGAAGTATCAGGCTGCATGATAAAAATTGGTATTGTCATGTGTCTTTGAGAAAGCACAGTGGGCAGGGCAGCTCAGAAATACTTCAGAAAGCATTTAAAGTCCCTGGTGCTTACTTTTCAGGTGGCAACTACATTTTCTTCCCTTCTCTCTCCTGGCCTGTGGAGAAGAAAATGAAACCCTCTTTGTGTCCACATCCAGTGTATGCTCTTCACTAGTACAGCCCTATAAGCCTTAAAATGGAGATGATTATTGTTGCTGCCATCTGACAGATAAAGGCACTGAGGCACTAATAAGGGACAATTACTCAGCAGAGCTATGAGAAAGACAGGAACGGGGACAGTCCCCTGTATCTCAGCGGTACTTTCTTTTTTCACAAGGTCAACACACGTTTCCTTGTTCATCGTTTTGTCATTAGTCTAGATCCATGAAGAACCCAGACTGAAGACTGTTTAACAGCAGCTTTCCTTTTCAGCTTGCTAATAACTGCATTACTATTTCACCCAAAGCATACTGATGAGACCTCCCATCGGACCTGGCTCTTCCCTCTGCTGCTGCACTGATATTGAAAAGCTCCTTAGCACATAAACTGGTTATTTTCAGTCTTCTTCCTGTAACACAGAATCCTCTCTACTCTCACTCCATAGACAGAACTTGGATACCGTCCCCCCCTTGGTTACCTTTGGTTAGACTCCCATAAATGGAAGGAGAAAGAGGGGAATTTACACAGCCAAGTTTCTGGTGACAAGAAGGAATTACTAGCAGGAAATGCTTTGATGGCAGCAGAGAATAAGAGAAAATAGCTGAAGCACACACTGCAACTGTAACAAGCAGGAGGCAGTTTCACAAACCTGTGAGCTTATCTTCAAATTTGCTTTGGAAGTTGAGGCTTGGAGTCAGAAAAGTGATTACAATAAGACTGTCTTGTTTGCAGTACAGGCATCCACCATGTCCTCACTGATTAAACAATGTAAATCAAGGGCAATGTATGAGTTCTGGATACAGATGTTTAGCTAGAACTTAATTCACGGAGTCCAGAGAAATCAAATCCAAAAAGGCAAAAAGAAAGGAATGTGGTGCTAGTTTCTGACTTCTGGCATTAGATAAGGAACCAAATTCACCAGGCAAAGGTGAAACACTGTGCATCAGCTGGCTGTAACAAGACTTTTCTGGTGTTACTCTTGGTGCACAGTTTCCATGTAAGAAGTCAAGCAGAGCTGTAGGATCTCCACAAAAGCGTATTACAAAATATGTGACTGGCTGCATTTTAGAGCCACTATTGATTTTCGAATCCACAAAATGTAAGTGATGTGCCTTGCTCCAGCCTCATCGTTGCAGCAGATGTTTCTGAGGGTATGTGGCATGAAGCGAGCCAGACAATGGACTTCCACTCCCTAGCAAGGAAAAATCAAGTATTTTCGAATGCATCAGAAATGCTTTGCTTTCTCTTAAGTAACTTGTATCTGCTCTTCTGTGCAGCAATACTTTAACGCTATTGCTATTGAAAAGCTCGGACTTTGATTTTTAAACAACACTAACATTGTACCAAGGCAGCTCCCCCACCGCAGCTGCATTAAGAAACACCAGCTAACAGGAAATTATTGATCCCACAACCTCACTCAGCTCTGCAGTGCCATTTTCTCCAAGTCCTGCTCTGTGTCTACAGTCCACACAGTACAACCATGGTAAGAAGGTTCTACTCAATGATCTATCTGCTAAATTGCCTCCAGCTTCGTTTATAAAAATCCCTGTGGATAGAAAAAGCCACATCCAGTCTGATACCACCACTGGATAGCATACTGGCTAAGCCTACCACCCACAAAGCTTCACTATACTGGAGCATTTCATGAGGTGAACACCTGGATCCACTACAGCCAGCTAGAAGCCCCTGAATTCATTTCACATCTACAGAGACACACCAAATCCAGCAACTGATTTGCAGTGGCTTCAAAGAAGCTGAAGTAAAAGACTCCGTATTTCATTATAAGCTGCCTGAGCCCCTGCATTTCCATCTCTGACCACAAAGCCTACACTTTGAACCTCACAAATAGATCAAGGTCACTGTCAGTGTCACGCTGGATAAGCCAAACAGTTACAGCAAACAAGTAGTGACTGCATGGGAGAGCAGAGTTTCCTGGGTTATTGTCTTCTATGTGACACTTGGGAGTGAAAACCCTGGCTCTGGCACATCTGAGAATTCTGCTGCAACACACATGGAAATCACAACTAGGCAACAAATGGCCAGAGAAAAACACAACAGCAACAAACCAAACCCCTCAATTAGGCTGCCAAAGCATGAAGAAATACAGAAGCAAGACCTGCTTTAACACAGCCAGACTGCAATTTCTCCCCCACTACTTGGCCGGTGTGTGCATATAAAGCAAACATTTGTGAGCACAGTGCCTTCCTGGCATTCAGCAACAGCAAGACTTAGGAGTGCACCAAGATTTCCACACAGGTTTGGGTGTCGGAAAGACGTGGCCAGCAGCTGTGATGCTATAAACCTCTCTCCTTGTTGAACCCTGCTGCTGTCTGTCACACCCCACACAGCCATCACAACCACTTTGCATTCCTCCGCGTCCTGTTTTATCCTTTCATTTGCTGCTTTGTGCCTTAAGCAGAAGGAAGAGTGACTTATGCATTACATCAAACCAGCTCACATCTTACATGAAAACACTGGAGCAAACATTGTTTTTGGAGCTCACTTAGGATGGCCAATAAACAAAAAGGTTTGCTTTCTTCTGCACTTACTGCCTAGTAACTCCCAAACATAACAGGACCACGGAAAATTCTTCTCGTGGCCCTTGCGCCACACAATCAATCCAGTGATTTCACAGCTACATAAGCTCTAGCCAGATGGTTCAAATGCTTTAAGTGGATACACCCAGACGTGTGCATCACCTGTTAGATTTGCTACAGAATTTAGACAAGAAAGTTATTCAAGAAGTAGCTGAGACATGAGGCTTTCTGGGATGGGGAGCCACAGTCCCAGTTCAAGCCATTAGTCAACAGGAAGGCAGAAAAAAATGAGAAGAACCAAAACAGGAAAGAAAGATCCTTGCTTTCAACAGGGAAAGCAGCAAAAGTTCACAAATGACCATCACTGAGGCAATGTGATATATATACATGTATATATGTATTTCTTCTGGAGAAGGCCAAGTGTTGGGAGGGATGGGACTGGACTGGCAGGACTACCTGATGTCTCTCAGCAAACTAGTGAGAATGAGAGCAGAAATAAGTCTACTGGTCTGCAGAGCTGATGATTTGAACAAAATTACTACAGCTGGGCAATGTGTTAGAGAGAGACATGAGGCAGCAGTTTAGTTAAGCAGTGAAGAGCATGGAGGAGCACAGACAGAGTTGTCAACAGCTCTGTAATGGACACAGGGAGATTCTGAGAGAAGATTTCAGTCTCCTCTGCAGAAAAGCAAACAAATACTTGTATCAAAGAATCACACCCACAAGCCTGAACTGAGCTTAGCATCAGGCTCAGTTAATTCAGCCCAAGTATTTTCTGATGACAGAGTGGCTTGTTGCTCACTGAACCAGGTTTATCTCCCCCATGCATTACCGGACTGGCAATCAGAAGGGAACCTGGCAAACCACACTATGAACGAGGACAAAGTAATCTTCTCTCCAAGACCTGCTGCCAAGTGACAGCGCTGTCTCTCTGCCAGCAACAGCCCAGTGACTGGGGACATGCTACAGGAGCTTCTCATCCCAGCAGGTAAGCATGTGTCACCCCAGGGGCTGCCCATCTGCCATCTTCAGCATGACTGACACAGAGCAGGATGCAGGAAGGGAACAGCAGGAGTTAGGAAAATGACCTTTGGGCTTATCCCTGCCATGAGCTCTCAGTGCTGCTGCACTACCAAGTGCTGGCAACTTCCAAAGACAAGGGTGGTCTTGGGACATGGTCTCCCCACCTTGTTGCTCCAAGCATCCATTGCATGCTGTAACTTAGTGCTAAGTTCCCAAGAAAACCAGAGCTCCTTGCTACTGCCAGCTGAAATATTCCAGTTCATGCAAAGGCAGCAGGACCAGACTTGACAAAGCAGAACCAATTACTAGGATTGCTTCCAGAACCCACCAAGAGCTGACAGCACAGTGGCTTTAACATGCTCCAGGCTCACTATTAACTGTGTCCTATGGTTTGACTGCTGCCAATCACCCCCAAAAATGGTTTACTCAAATATAGCTGTGTGATCCTCTGGAGGTGTTTCCCTTTGGTGCAACCCTGAGTCCCAGGAAAATATCTGAGGAGAGAACGTTTCAACAGGGTGAAAAAGCTAGACAGCTGCAAACACACAATAAACCACAGGTGACATTTCCCACAGGAGCTCATTTTGCTTTGGGATTTTCCATGCTGATGTTAGAATGACTCACTAGAGTCCTCGCACCTATGCCACAGGTTAAGACCAAACGGTTCCTTGGGAAACTTGCTGCTTCCCAGACACCTGAGTACCAATTACATTTCTCTCCAGACTCAAGGATATTGTGCTAAAGAACAGGAATTTTCCTTCTAACACCCCAAACGTTTTTAGTTCCTTTCCCACTCTTTTTTCCATAGCCTTCAGCTTCTGGAGATAAGGGAATCATGAACACATTCCCTCAAACTGAGTAGTCTGGGGCAGCATCCCACCTCATAGTTGGTTTATCAAATACTCGTTTAAGCATCTCCACAGTAGTTGTAGAGATCTCATACGCACTGGGTTCACATACAAAATCAACATGATTTCTCTATCCTCCCTCAGCTAAACCCCACTGCCAGCTCTTCAGAGCCACCCACAACATGCAGCCTAAGTTGATAATTTTGCAAAAGATCGTTTTTATCTTGGAAGTGATAGTGAACTTAAACGGTGGTTCTGAGTGGTTGCAGAATGCTTTAGCAGCTGCTTTTTGCCTCTAACCTCATTCCCTGCTTCTCCATTCCCATTTCCCCTCCCATTACCCCTACTGGGGTGTTCCGGACTCTTTGCTAAATATTCAGCACAGACAGAGGAATCAAATCAAGTTTTAATCAAGCATTCAGTTCACTGCAGGTAGGCTCATTCGACAGCTCCAATAACCAAGCACTCTTGTGACAAAAGCCACCGACGCATGAAACTCACATATGCTGTGCAAAAGCTGAAGTACTCAAACAACGCCATCACCAGGGGCTCTCCACAAAAGACTAAGAACAAGAGCATGCAGCTAAACTTTGTATCAGTAGCTCCAGTGCCACACAAGAGACACAAAATCAGGGAGGAAGAGAGGGGTGGCACAGAAAATTTCCTAAAAGCCCAAAGTCGTGGTACCCGTCATCTGTCTGCATGAGTGGGTCTCACTGAATTGATTCTTGGCACCACAATTTTCTTGAGCTGTGTGAGCAGCTCTTCTTGGCACTGCTTTCCTGCATCAAAACATTCTCTCTACCCATTATTCTCCAGATTTAGGTGAGTGAGGTTGTCTCCCACGGTTAGCCAAGCTGAAGGTGTCAAGCTACTGCAACATTCCACACTAATTCCTGGTTTTTACAGCTTAGGTAGTGAGGGCTGAACGTTTAGTTGCAGGAGGCGAACAGGGCAGACTGTTGTATAGCAACTGACAAACGGTTTATAGTAATACCCACTCACTACCACGGCTGAAACTAATGAAAGAAAATCTCTCCATTTAGTGGAAAAGGGAAACACTTGCAAATCTAATGGTACTTTCAGGCATCTTAAAGCAAATTTTCCATTTTATAGGAAGACTCAGGTGCCAACATCTTTCTTTTGTTTTATTGTAACTGGAGAACAGAAATTACAGTTGTATTGTTAATGAGCCACTTGAATATGCCACACAGAGAGATGCTGCAGTGCCAAGTATTTTAGTGTCTGAGTGTGCTGAAAAAAACAGCGTTATCATTTACATGTTAAAAAATAACAATCTACAGTAAAACTAAGCTCAGACATTAAAATTCGTATTTACAATAGGTGGTCTGAAAGATACAAGGTATTTCCCAGCCCAGTTTCTGCTAACAAACATGGGACACAGGAATAATCCCAGCTTGTGCTGGAGCGGTACATTCCCTCCTCCCACTTTCTTTTCTTGACAAGACCAGTCAAAGGTTGGAATGAAGGGAAGAGGGAAGCATGAGGCAGTGGTACATGCAGTCCAACTCCTGTGATAAGCAGAGCCTGCGAAACCCCCATAGCAAATCCTGCCGAACAACTGTGCACGTGAACTAGACTATAGGACTGTCTATTGGTTGAGTTGTTTGAAGCCCTAAGCAGCCACTTTCAGCAAACAGTATCCATCACTTCTTGCTCCTCTGCCCAACAACAGTGCTCTCTCACTGACTTCCTTTATGGAAAGCGACACAGTGAGTTTGGACTCCTGGGTCCAAACTCTCAGCTACAGGTCTTTTCGAGAAACTAAACTTTCTCCTGAAAACACAGGAAAGACCATTATCACCCAGGTAAGCATCAAACCACCTCAAACTGCTTAAAAGCTCAAAGGAATGAACTCAAAGTTTATTCCATGGAAGGTTCTGTGCTTCAACCACAGCCAGAACTTGGCCACAAAAATTAAAATACAACTTTTCTAAAATTTTGGATGCCTTAGAATACAAATCTTTGTTTCCTAAGTCCAAGTTATTGTGCTGATAGCCCTTTCACTTTAGGGCATGAAAAAATCAATAAACAGAACAAGTTCCATATACATTACCCAGATTTCCCAATTTCAAATAAGACCAGGAAAGGTTATACAAAGGACAAGGACAACATTCCACTGACAACACTGTAGGACTTAGACAGTGGCTGGCTATGAGCAGCAACTCAACTGGACTACAGAATTTAAACCTGGTGCCCTCAGTAAGCTGACTTCTAATTCAGCTATGACCTTGCACACAGCGTGTGGCAGAATCCCAAGGGGATACAGTTTACATACTGGTGGTGGCGGTCAAGCTAACCATTGTGCAGTTTGCTAATGTGATCATACTGCAACTCTTGGGCTCTTAGTTGCCACAGAGCACCCTTCCTTAGCCATGCGTCATTTTAGCACTAGCCCGCGTGCTCCTGATGTTTATTTACTACAGCTCCAGGCCCCCTCATCTCAGATCTGTATCCCTCCTATCCAGCTACAGTCTTGTCAGTAAGACTTGTCAACCTAGGGCAAAAGTTCAGGCTGACACAAAATCTTAGCAAACCTTGCTGCTCATCAGTCAATAGACATCAGCAGCTACTGGGAGTAAAGGCACAAACTTGGTGAGGCAGGCTGCTGCTGTTGCCCAGCACAATCTATGCAGCAGCGTGTGCTGCTTTGAATGCTGCTGGCTAAGCGAGGTACACAAGTGTCCAGCCTCTGCTGACAGCATGGCTAAGTCGGCAGCAGTTCAACTGGAAAAAATCCCTACTCACTTCTCACTGCTGTCCCTACCAGATGGCCACCTTCCCTCTGAACTTGTGCTCCCATCTCCCACTGAGTCAAAGCATCCCACATTCCCTCCCAGTCACAATCTGTGGACAGGATGTTCTTCGTTTTATTCACACTTAATCCTCCACCCAGTACAGTTAAAAGTCCACTATTCCACCTTGTTTACCAGCACAGCCTCTTCCCTCTCCCACAGAGTAGAGGCCCTCACACCACCTCCCATGGCAATGAAAAAGAAAGGCTTGAGCGTTCCTCGGTGAGCGCATTAATGTTGATGAATTGTCTGGCAGTGGCACCTGCTGCTAAGGATACAGATGTACACGATGAACTAAAAGGCATTTCTTCATGAAGCAGATGATACTGTTGTGGAGAAGCCACTGCACAAACAAGCATTATTTTCTCTCATCTGACCAGTGATTGTTTTTTTGGCACAGAGATCAATAAAACAGCTTTGGGGAACAAACAACTCCAAATAAACTTGCAGAAATCCTATTAATGATGCGGAGAATATAAGGAGGAATTTATGTTTCACTGAGAGCAGCTGTTTTTTGTTTTGAGTGGAAATTTGCTGTATTTAAAACATCATTAAACACAGCTCCAGGAAAAAAAGAAAACAAACAAACTGCCATGTATTTCACAATAATAACTTGAGTACTATTACAACTGAGTTGTGCTCCATGGCTACCAGCCCTTTCAAGTGGAAACACACACAGACTCGTATTATTAGTTCAATATCAGGAAGGCAAATCCTTCTGCAGGGAAATTCCATTTCAGCAAAGCAGATCAAAAGTTTCAAAGGAATTACTGTGCAGCAAAACCTTCCGTTCTGGTTGGGACTCCAGGAATAACTACAGTAGTGTAGCCACTAGAATATGCATTACAAGGTACAGATGGCATCAATATACAAACCATGAGAGCATATCTGTCACTTCCACAGGACTATCAAGGGACTCAAAAGTGATGCATAAAAATGCTTTGCTTGTTAATTATTTAATTTTTTAAAATTTTATTAACCTTCAGGTTGATGACTTTTTTGTTTTTAAGCTGGGCACATGACAGCAACATTAGAGGTCCATTGTGCAGTTCCTCATCTGCCTGCTTCAGCTGTTCAGCATACACAAAGCAACCGCAAAGCTGCTGTCCAATAAAGGTGGGGATTTTGAAGCACCAGGCATATTCTGTCCCAGGAAACATTCTGGTGTAGATGGTCCAAAATGGATACAGGCACTGCTAAGGGCAGCAACAGGCAAGGAGAACCCACAGGCCAGTGTGGTGAGTCAACTGGCCTATGATGTGATCCCATCCCAGGTACTAAATCAGGAAGCCTTAGTTTAAACTAGTTCCAGGGTTGCTCTAAGTTCAGTAGGGTAACAGAACCTTGTGTGCAACATCACACCATCTCATCACAACCAAGGGCCTTCCTTTCCAAGCTCATTGTAAGATGTGCACTAGGATTTGGCTTCTGATCTGTTCCTGAGAACATTCACAGTTACATTAAACAGGACTTCAAATACATTTCTAAAAGATGAGAGAAACCAACAACTAAACGAGGGGCTTAAGCTATGCTGTGCTGGCCAATGTCCGGATTAGCTGGGTCAGTGCTTTGGCCAGGTACAGTAACTTAATTCAGAAGACTTATAAAACTATTCTGAAATCATCTGCAGTGAAATCTGCCTGAGAAATGTTACAGTGATGCTCTCTTCTTTTTTTTTCAGTTTTAATTTGAGGAATCTTTTTTCAGGGTCTGTTGGTTATGGGATGCTTTTACTTTGTCTTAAAATGCCTGACGTTAGCAGGAAAGGATCTTGAGACAATACCTAGAAAGATATTAACAAAGTGTTGGGAAGATTTTTCAAGTGTCAAATATTGTGATTTAAAACAATGATTTTTCAGTCATTAGTCTAGGTCCAGTACAACTGCCCTACAATGCAACCAACCCTCAGAGGATATTTGCCTCCTATAGCATTGCTCCAAAATTGTAAAGGCATATTTACCTTCCTAATAAGAAAACGGTTAATTCCTCCCCAAACCTAAACACCAGGCTTTTTGTTCACTGATCAAGGCATTGTGCTCTAGAGCTAGTAGACACACTTCCATGTCAGTGTATGTCTTACTGGGTACAAAATGGCTTCTATTTTGTTAGTTTAAGGAATACTCTTGTGGACATTACTCTGCCCAATTCCCATTTTGTTGCCAGTCTTCACACTGTCTGCCAGGAATATTCCCACTAACAACATAGTCCTGCAGCTTGACCCATCAGACCCTATTCTGTAACAAGCTGAACATGACCAGAGGTGCTTTAGCTCTCATTATGGCCTTTCCTGGCCTTGTGCTCTTTCACCAGACAGCCTCTGCCGTTGTACTCAATCCTCTTCTGTCAACACTTTGAATTGTTTGCCCCACAGGTAAAATTCGTAGCTTACTCTTGTCAACTCAGTGGTTTTAGCACTGGCAGAGGAAAGCTTATAGGCAGAAAAGCACTAAGAGTCTGCTGTCTGCATGCCACCTCCTGGCACATCAATCCCACACAGTCACATCCTCTCAACACAGAATTCTAACAGCATGGCAGCCACAGAAATAATTTGGGGATCATTCATAATATTGTCCTGGTAAAGACAGGGCAGAAAAAAACGACACACAGCATTTATGTGGTTTTACCTGACCTTGCTCACATTCCTCCTGGCTATTTGTAATTCCTACTACAAGCCATGCCAAGCTTCAAACTCAGAAATTTCTCTCATCATGGGGCTTCCTAGGTTATCCATAACAGCAAAGACTTCACAGCATGGTTCTGGCTGGAAATAATCTAGAAAGCACATGCTCTGAAATTCCCAGCAAAGACATGAGAATGCCCAACGCCTAGGACTGAATTTTTGCTGCCTCTTCCCACTCCATCCCAGCTGTTCCACTGCACTGACTGAAGCAGGAGTACTGACAGAATACTTCTTCAATGGAAACAGAAGTCATCCCGGTCAGGGCTCCTCTCAGATCCCGACAGGCAAAAAGCTATTTTAAATGTGCTGATTGCCAGGCATGTGGATGCCTCTGCAGGACATGCAATCCAGACTGGTGAAACAGAAAGCCCTCCTCCAGTAAATTTTGGACCCAGCTCACCCTTCAAACTCCGACAGACATCACTTGCAAACACTGAGAGTAAAAGAACTGCACAAACATAGCAGTAACCTCCACAGAGCACAATCCCAGCCTCCAGTAACATGTGCCTTAGGAAATATCTGCACTGGAACTACAATAATAAGAATCACAGAATCATTTTGGTTGGAAAAGACCTTTAAGATCATCATGTTCAACCTCTAACCCAAGTCTCCCAAGGCCACTGCTCAACTATGTCCCTAAGCTTCAGATCTACACAACTTTTAAACACATCCAGGCATGGTGATTCAACCCTCTCTCTGAGCAGCCTGTTGCAATGCCCGATAACCCTTTCAATAAAAAAAGGTTTTCCTAATGACTAACCTGTGCTAAATTTCCCCTGGTGCAACTTGAGGCCATTTCCTCTTATCCTATCACTATTTACTTGTGAGAAGAGGCCAACACCCACTTCTTAACAACCTCCTTTCACATTAGTTGTAGACAGCAGTAAGGTCTCCCCTCAAGCTCCTTTTCTTTAGGCTAAACAGCCACAGCTCCCTCAGCTGCTTCTCATAAGGCTCGTTCTCCAGAGCCTTATATTTATGCTTTTGGCAGACCTGCTGGCAGAGCACTAATTGCTTTTGGCACCCGATGCATCTAACAGCAGTAAGTTCCTTGACTTAATTAAACATGGTGCGCAAAGGTCCTTTCACTGTTTTGCATTTACCATCAGACAATTCAAGTGAGTGCCTTACAGCATCTGTACCACGAGACACTGAGAAGAACCTATTGCTCTTGACTCATCTCTCCATGTTCTTCGTGACTGCCAAAAGATCACAGATCCACTCAAGCCCTTTCCTCTGCACAGCTACTGCTATCAGTAATAGCATCAACTTCAGCTGCAGTAACAGGTTCTCCAGAAGACACAGAGTACATTATCTGCTCCAGAGGATTAAGGGCATGTTATTCCAACTCAAAGCATATAAAATCATGCAGCATCACAGAATCCTAGAATTGGGAGAGGCTTGAAAAGGCCACACGGATGACAACAGAACAGGTCAAATTCTTGTGACCCCAGACAGACCTTTACTTCACCTATAGATAAATCTGCATCTTCTGTTCTGTGACTAAAACCTATCACTCCATACTGCTGTTCAATATCCTTAGTGATCTCTTCTTCACCAAAGCACTTCAACACATGCAATCTTCCCTTTAGATTTTACTTGACCTTGATCATTCTCACTGCACTTGTTATCAAATTGTCCAGCTGATCCACATGTTTCAGCTGCAGCTCCCCAAATCTGAACTATATCCCAGCTGAGACAGTGCTAAATGCCACAGAGAGGGATCAATTCACAAGTTTCATGGGTGATATGTTCTGGGTTTTCACTGTAAGATGGCTTTGTCTGACTTATACTCCCCTTGTGAACCACAGCAATTCTGAGATCTTCTCTTACACACCTACTGTACTTAGGTACAGTACTGCACTTGCTTATTTCTCAGGTGTAATGTATTACATTTACCTATGTTTTACAGGCTCTATTCGCCAATTTGTCATCATGGGTTTGGCTACCAAAGGCATTTCCTCTATTTTCTACTCCCTCAGAAAATCGGAGCAGGACTGAACACTACTTGTGGCCAAGCACACAGGGATGCAACAACTTCTGGTTTCTGGAAGCATATTTTTTAAATTCAGCTGTGAAGCAACTGTGAATCTGAACTGCCTTTGAAATAGTCACCTGTTAGTATCACATGTGCAGCTCATCTCTAATGAGGTTTCACCAGCTAATTAAATCTGGACAGCTTCAACCAACATCCAAATCTTCCATTACTCACCTTAGCTGAGAACTCTGGCAGATATTTTGAAGTGCTTTAATTCCTAACATAAAGGGCACATAATATCTGGAACCACCAATTGAATATTTGAGATACCTCTCATTGTTTAATCCACAGTAGGTGAAAATGGCATCAGATAAAGTGCTGTGGTTAGAAAGGACTTTCTCATGCTCTTGTTATTCTGGGCAGCTCTGTTACCGGTACAGTGACACCAGCAGTTTTGCCATGTCACTTCTTTAAAATACCCATTTGTCTATTTCTGTGCTGTGCTGATGACTACCCTCAAGTCCTGCAACATATTTGTAACTCTTACTGAACTGCCCAAAAGGGGAACACAAGGCATGGCTAGGCAGAATTACAGCAGCTATTCTTGTCCTTGGACTTTACACAACTCTTGGAACATCCTTTAAACTATCTGCAGCCTATGTTCACCCTCTGGACAATGGTATGAGTGAGAAGAACGCCAACCTCCAGACGCAGGATGGGCTTCCCAGGGGCAGTGCACTGGCAGTTCATTTGGCAGCTCTGAATGGGTAAAGATGACATTAGCACTTACATTAATGATAAACAGATTTTATTTTGTCTGCCTTAGAATCATCCTCATTATGCAAATGAGCAACTGAAAAGCTCAATTCCATCAGCAAAGCTGAAAGAGTCCAGGTCCCACACCTAGGCTCAGCACCTTACACACTAAGATGTTTCAAGTAAAGTCAAACAATATAGAGTTAAATATTCCAAGCCAAAAGGCAGCTATTCCAAGCATGAAAGGAAGCAGAGAATGGATAAGCACAAGTAGACACCCTGAGAGCATCAGACAAGCACAAGTAGCTGAATCCCAAGGCCTAGGAAGAAACCAGATGAACGTCCACAAGCACTATGCATGGCTGCAAGGTTACCATGCTGTGGATTTGCATCGTTTTGCCCTGGGCACTAAGGGAACAAACAATCTGTACACATAGTTGGGCATGGGTGCTGCTAGCAACACAAAATCCAGCAACTTAGGAAGGAGGATCACACAGTTACTCAACTTATGCCAAAGGCACTGCATGAACATGAATTTCTCAAGGTTTGACTAGCAGTGGCCTAGAGGAGACAGGGTTGAACTGCCTCGGGAACAAAAGAAAAGAAACCCAAACAAACAAAAAGGTTGTTGGTCACTGCTTTTGAAGGTGATGTTTGTCACAAAAACTTTGGCAGCATCCTTTCAACAAAAGTACTAACTGCACTTTCAAATTTCACTCTTCCATGAAATTGTGCCACATTTTAAACTACTGAGATTCATCATGTGAGCGCTGTCAAAACAGGACTTAAACCTGCTTAGATCTCATGCCAAAACACTGATAGAGTTTGAAGCTTTAGAAAGATCTTTAAGTTAAGCATCTGTAGTTCAGGTATCATTTTAAAATGTGTCTGTCTCTGCATGGAAGGTTTTTTCCACAGAAGTGGGAATTCTGGTCCATAAATTGTCACCTTTCAAAGCCTTCCAGAGATCCAGAGGAAACACCCACACAAACCAGCATTTGGGTGGAAACGAGCGGTTATGCCCTAGCAATCACATCATCTCTGGAAGGTTGTTAGGTGTGAAGCTACAAGAATCCATGAAATCGGACTGCACAGAACAGACACTTTTTAAAGTCATCTTTGGTTTGGTGGGAGATTTTGCACGGTTCAGTAGATTTTTAATTATTCATGCTCAAGTCACCGCACTCCTAGTGGAAATCAAAATATTAATATACAATACCTTGCTGAGAGTGCACAAGCAACACAGGTCCCTCCCAGAGTATCAGCGGTGCTGGGCTCGGGCTCATCTCAGCAAGCTGCTCCCCTCCCGTGTCTGTCTGCAGAGCTCTCACAGTCAGCCTCACACACACTGAGAGCTGACGAGTCCTGATTCATGATTTCAGGCTCCAGCCATGGAATGCAGCCATTGAAAACCCAGAACTATTTTTACCCCTCAGCAGCCACAGCATTTCTGCTCCATAAAGACTTGTAAAGCTAATGCCTTACCCTAGACCTAAACCTAACCAGCTACAATTCACGGGTCCCTGGCATTCAGTGTGGTTTTGAAACTTCACAGTTGCTATCAACAGGACAAAGCAGCTCAGCCCCTGGCATTATTGTCAGCCCTCAGAAGTCAGACATTTGATCCCAGTTGTCAAAATTAGAAATTCCTCAGAAATGCTTTGCTCCAGGAGGTAAGATTAGCTCAGAGCAACGACTGTCTATCCGGTTTGTCTTGTGCACCACCATGCCCCGCCTGGGTTTACTAAATACGTGATCACATCTGCAGCTGACAGGCTGGAGACACCAGGAAAAATCAGTTCATGTCAGATAAGGCCAAGGCAGCCCCCCAAAAAAGTCACAAAACTGACAATAATGGCTTTTTATATAGAACATCCAGAAACATGGAACTGCCTCTGAATGCAAGACTAGCAATTTGGAGATTATACAGAGGATACTGACCATTACACACTTTCACAGCTGTGTGGTCTTCAACTCCCAGGTTTCTACAGACGTACCTCGGAAATACACAATGTGATCTTGTCTTACTGTGCAGGAATTAATAACAGTAATAAAGAACTAATTGGATTATTTGCATAATCAACACAACATAAAAGCACTTTGGCAGAGCAGAGCCCACAAGCAAACATGTAGTAGCTGGACATAGAGAAAAAGGGTCCAAATACCCAGGCGCCAGCAGACTTAAAGACTTAACTTGCTCATACATTGCTTTAGACTTTGAAAAAGAACTGTAGGTGTTTCTCAGAAACACATGGTCAAAACACAAGCAGTACAACACATACCTGACAACTACCAACCAGTCAATGACTAATTCTTAACTCGCGGAAGGTGGAGACTTAGGTAAGAACTAACAGCTTAGCAGTATCCCTTCTTATATTAAAAACCTTCCCCTGCCATTTAGAGTTTTCAGGGCAATGAAAGAAATAACATGCAAAGGGTGAGAAGGCCAAGTCCATGGGAAGGGAGTTCTCAATCAACGTTAGGCAACAGATGCCATAAACTACCAAGCTTCTAGTGCATTTCAGGGGCAGCAACTCTTGGAAGATGTCTTCAAAGAGCAGCTAAAACAGAACCTATAATACACAAGTATACCTAGAGTAACCTTAATGCTACACATGATTTCAAGACAATTTCTTGACCAACACTGTGGCAATCTACATCCTGGAGATACCCCATGTATGAAAAAGTAATGGAATAATCACAGGAATATGTTTCAGAACTCAGCCGAGAACCTCTAGTACCATGCAGACCAATTCTGCAGCTCCAAAGGATCTGGTCCTCTTAGGCAAGACCTTGTACAGGGAATCTAGTGTTTCACACTCACAGAGAGTCCATTAAGGAAGTGTAGGGGGAGCATGAGTCAAACAGCAGTGAAGATGACCGCCTGGGGAAATGAAAAAACTGGAATTAGAGCATGTAACATACCCTTAAGTGGGCCAGGACTGACATCAACGATCTCGAGCTCAGAAAAGATGTTAAACAAATAAAAAAGCAACAGAAGTCTGTGATGTCCACAAGGCTGAGCGACTTTAGCCTAGTGCTGTGGGAAATAAAGCAGAAGAAATACTGTTGCTGTGAATACATGCCTCTACAAGAGATCATTCTCAGTGAACAGCCTTCTGCTATTTCTGCAATGAACTGACTCTCCAGAAGTCCCTTTCAATTGCAGTGAGACACCAGAAACCCCATCAGCTACAAAAAGCTGAGACGGAGTCTAGCTAACAGAAACCCGACGCAAGTAGCTTCACAGTTTCTACCACTTTTCACCTAAGAATTAAAATACATGGTCTACTTGCTAAATTATTACCACTTCAAGAACAGACAGTGCCTCAAATTATTTGCTCTCACAAATAGAGAGTGTAAAGATGAGCATAAACCCGATTTCTTTCCAGAAGAACATTTAAGGTTCTCCTTGCATACTACCAAGTAGAATTCCAAGGGGAAATAAAAACCCTCCACCAGAGCAAACCTGAGGTTGTCTGATAATACCTTCTGGTTTCACTGCCTTATTCAGCAAGCTTCAAACTTTTTAAAAAGAAGAAGGTGAAAAGTCAAGATAACCTCCACAAATTTTGAACCAGGCTCCTTTGGAGACTGCCAACACAGATGAGAATTATTTACCGTTCTCCCAGCTGGACTCACTAGTTCACACAGTGATGTTGAGGGATGGTCAGAGGGTTGGAGGCCATCTGTGCCTCAACAATTATTAATTTGTTTTGAAATGAAAAGTTTAAACCACTCACTTAAATGCTTAATGTTAAAAAGTCAATCCTTTCCTCTCTGTCCTTGATTTTATGCCACACAGAAGTGGTTTAAAATCAACAGCCAAAAGAAAAATAAATTAACAACCAAAGCCCCTACAGACAAAGTGCATGAACAGATTTTAGGTATCAAAAGAAATCACCCATGACAATTACCAAAGCGGCTTCAATATGCAAGAGAGGAGGAAGCAGAGGAAACAAATGAAAAAAAATAGCAGTTTATGGTGTCAAACGCCAACAAACTTTAGAGTTTGTCCTCCCAGAAAATCCACACTACTCATCTCCTTTTTGCATGTTAGCACTACCCAAAGCATCTTTTAAGACATTTTCAAGCATAATGAAGAAGTCCTAAATCACTTTTTCATAAAGATCCTTTATCATAAAATCATAGAATCATAAGGGATCAGAAGGGACCTCGAAAGATCATCCAGTCCAATCCCCCTGACACAGCAGGATCACCTAGACCAAGTTGTACAGGAACAGATCCAGGTGGGTCTTGAACATCTCCAGAGAAGAGACTGCACAACCACCCTGGACAGTCTGTTCCAATACTCCGTTACCCTCACTGGGAAGAAGTTCCTTCTGATATTTATATGGAACCTCCTGTGTTCCAGCTTGCACCCATTGCCCCTTGTTCTATCACCAGATGACCTTGAGAAGAGCCTGGCTCCATCCTTCCAGCACACACCCCTCACATATTGATAGACATTAATGAGGTCACCCCTCAGCCTCCTCCAAGCTAAGAAGAGCCAGCTCCCTCAGCCTTTCCTCATAAAGGAGATGTTTCACTCTCTTAATCATGTTTGTTGCGCTACTCTGGACACCCTCTCGCAGCTCTGTGTGCTTCTCGAACTGAGGGGCTCAGAACTGGACACAAAACTCCAGATGTGGTCTCACTAGTGCAGAGTAGAGGGGGGGAAGATCCTCCCTCGATCTGCTAACCACCCCCTCTCTGATGCACCCCAGGATGCTGTATGCTTATAGGAAAAGAGCTGTAATGGAACTATCGATCACTGGTGTTAAACAGTCCCTGCAACAGAATGCCAACAGAAAAAAGAAGCTGAAACCAATTCATCACTTTTATCATTTCAATTTTCAGGGGGAATATAAAGTTATTATAAATAGCCGTTACAATGCAGAAACTCAGAGGCATCTTTAGGTGTTATTGTTACTCTTCAAGTACAGCCAGTCTGCAGATCCTGCTTAAGCAGAAAGTGAAGGGAAAGACATGACAGCTGATCTAATTGCTGCCACTTTCCAGCATCGCTCCAGGGAGATTGTGCAGGAGGGAGGGGAAAGGAGGCAATGCCTGGGAAGGAGGTGTATTTTAAGCTTAGATCCCACGCTAACTGCCTGATAAACCTTTTGCACTTGCATACAGACAGAAACCAGACAGGAAAGGACACCCACAAACAGGCATTTCTCTCTTCTTCAGCAGCTTCACATGCTGGCGATCACAGGTAGTTGCCATTACTATCTATCCAAAGCACGTGTGCATCAGAGTGACAAACAGCTGTGGGGCAATCACAGGGCAGAAAGTTGTGACCTGCAGGCTTCACCTATGGTCATTTCATTGCAGTGTATGCTCAGCACTCTAAGAAGTCCCACGTACCTCACAGAGTGGGGAAACCAACTCCACTCAGGAGGCAGAGGCCAAGAACAGACCTACCTACACTGATGTAGATCCAGATGCCAAATAAAGAACAGTTCAAGATGTGACATTTGCATTTAGCTCTTTGGAAGAAAAGTGGTAGTGATGTCCCCCAGCCTCTGCTCAGGGCTCACACTGATGCAGCCATATTGCTCAATGGCTTTGAAGAACAGCGAGGGCACACAGGAATTACAACTGTACGTGTAATCTCTTCCACCATTTCCTAAAGCATTTGTTCTGAGCTACCGCTGAAAAAGGAGACTGATAATGTCACTTTGTCTCAGAGCTGCCTTCCTTCACAAACCCGAGACCTTGCCACACAGCTATTTAATACAGCCATTATCTGAATGTCTTGCGAAAAAGAGGCGGAACTCTTGAAGTATAATGTCCCCGTAACATTAAGGGCACACATTTTTGTGTGCAAAAGAACCATCCAGCAATGAAATCTGCTGGAGGGTGCCTGAGTGGTGCATTTGTTAGCAGGAAAGCCTAATGCTACTTGCAACAGAAATGCCAAATTCCCTGCAACAATAAAAAAGTCAAACCAGCAACAGAAAATGCCAAATTTTAATTCAGTACTGAAGCCACCTCCTATGTGTTTACCATTACTTTCTGGCTAGTTTTATTTTTACCCTTTACTTGTCAGATAATACAAAACACATGAAATCTAGGGTTTCTTTGGAAAATTCTTGCAGATATTCTCCCTAAATAATTTTTTAGATGACAGCTTGGGTTTTCCCTCTTCATTTCTTCCCTTATCCTTTATTTCACTCTCCTCCATCAAGAGCTAAAATGTCAGCAACCTCTGTGACAACATACATACAAATAAGGAATGTCATAGCACCTCATGAAAGAAGTAATCATCTCCTGTGTTACCACATTCCTGCAACTGCTCCTAGTGCAGTTCCTCAGGAACTAGGAGAAATGAAGGAACAAATACAACACAACAGTAACACAAATGTTCAGTGTTTTAACTTTTCTAAATGGAATCACACATGTAGCATCATTCAGCAGAAAACTACAAGAAGAAGTAATTACTTTTCTTCCTCAGGTAATTAGATTCTGAACAGCACATGTGGAAATGCTATTTACATGCTTATATTGCTTGTAGCAGGTGCCTCCCTTACCATACAGTCTCATTTACCAAGTAGCAGTGACCACACTACAACATTTTTCAACACTTCCCTGCTTTTCAGAGAGGAAGACTAAGCAAGAGACACATTTTTCTTGTATTTGTGAGAATCAGCCACTGATTCAGTGCAGCTTTTCCATACAACTGTCCCACAGGTAGTTCCAGTAGAATATTTCATATTCCCCCAGAGCTGCCACACATCTGGGAGTCCCAACTGTGCCCAGTAAGCACAGCAGCAGGCCATCAGCCCAACAGTTCTCAGAGTGGGCTGAAAGCCTGAGAACAGCTGGCACTGTGCTGGCTCAAAGCTGCCACTTTTTTGTGGTTATTAGTTATGCTTCTACAAGAGATCAGCTAATGCCCTGACCAAAGGCTGCCAGAATGTGCGAGGTGCTCTTATCTGAGAAAGCTAAATGGTTTATGTGCAGCATAGACACAAAGATCAATACCTGGAGCTGTAATTAAAGGAGACAGCAGAGTCTTGATTAATCACAGCGAGACATCTTTTATTGAATGGATCAACCTGGAGAGGAAATCTTTCCAAGAAGATAGGTTGGATCTCACCAGTTTCTCAGCACACAATTTTCACAGGAGTGCAGCAAATACTTAATTTTGATCATTATTATTTCTTCATTAAAGTAATCTGCAGACAGCCAAGGATTCAGAAAGGTACTGCAGCACAGACTCAACTATAGCCCCATCTCACCTCAAGAGATGAGAAGCAGGGGGCTCTGCTGCTGATTGACAAGGCTAGCCAAGGCCGAGCTGCCTTGCTTCCTCAACAGAGACACCCAAAATTAAAAAGTAGGATATTTCCTGGTACAGTAACTGCAAATGGGATTGCACCCCTAGATCTGTAGTATGAGATAAACAGGCAACCTGTACAAAGTATTAGCAGGCCACTGCTTTGTTGCTGTCCTGCATACTTAGCGCCATGCTATCTCCAGAGATCAGAAAGTCACCTTAGGTTCTGTGCAGTTCTGGGCCATGGGACAAATTCATTCTTCTTCTCCTTTTACATCAGAACACACAAAATTAAAATAAAGTAATATTCCTGTGACCTAGCAGAACATTCCAACGTGCACTTACAGATGCATTAGTGATCAGGGAAAGCAAGCCGAGGAATGTTCAGCCCATGCTCTAGAGAAAGAAGAAACAGAATGGACAACTAATGAAAGCTGAAACCATGTGACACTGACATTTCTGCTAGAGGGTCATGTTTCTGCTACAAACTGAAATCAGTGCTATGCAGACGCAAAGGCTGATCCCACCGTGTGGATCACAAATGAACAGCATTAGTCATTTCAACATTTGGAATCAAATACTTCTGTGCATTTTCTCAACTACTAATGTTTCATCATTATCACAGAGGCTGGTATTTAAACTTTCCCTGAGTTCCTTTGCATCTAACAAGGATCCAATAACTTCTGTCCATGCTTCACAGCTCAGCATTAACCCATGCATGCTTTCTGCCTTGTAAACACTAGTTTTCCCTAAAAGTTGAAATGAGCATCGAAGAGCATCCTTGTGCTCTGTCTCCACGCACTGTAGACTGGCATAGCTCCAGCCCCTGCTGTGGAATACCACAGATTTATCCCCACTGAGGACTGAAAAGCTATAAGCATTGTTAGCTCACAGAGTTTGCATCATCCCTATCCAAAGCCAAACACTGGATCGAGTGTTTCTTGAATCAGGTCCATATAAGGCTGACAAAGAATAAGCACTGAGAGCAATGTCAAGGTGCTGAGTAAAGAATGTGAGTGGATTTCATAAGCACTGCCTACCTTTTCCTCTGGCACTCACCGTCAAGACTCCCTGGCAAGATTTTCTATTAAACCTTTACAATGCTACGATCTGAATGGCTGGAAATAACCCAATGCAATGCATTGGAAAATTATTCAGCTATAATCATTTTAGCTAAGAACATGGTTTTTATAGCAGCCCTGGCATTTTCATTACCACTTTAGCAAACACAGAAAGCTTTTTACTCCCCATTTAACAGCTATTTTTGTCAAGGCCAGCATCACTATTAACACTACAGCATTAGAGGCTCTGCCTACATTTTAATCAGAACTAGACTCTCCTTAATTTTGGCTAGAAGAGTGCTGTGACCTACTGATTTTGCTGGCTGTTGCTGCTGGGAACATACAGACAGCACCCAACTGCATCCAGAAGGGCAGCAGGAGAAAAAGGCAATTCTACCTGTGGCAGCAAATTCAGAGTATCTAACCAGGTAAAAGAATCTGGGGGAGCCCAAAGGCAGAAAATACAACAATCCCTGTGATTAATGTAGTACATCTGCAGCAAACACCCCCAGCATTTAAGTGGAAATCACAGGGCCACTGGAGCTCCTGTTGCTGGCTATAATTTCCTACCCACAACTGCCATTTGAACAGCATCTTTCAACTGAGATCCAGCTGACAGACAGGCCACACAGGTTTAAGGTTTCCAGAGTCTGGGCTGTGTTAATCACAGTAAAAAAACTTAACATCAAGCTTGGCACCTCCAGTATCCCTGCTGGATACCCTTAAATGACAACACATGCCTTCAGATCTGTGCAGCACACCGAAAGATGCTCCTGCATAGTAAACAGAACTCAAAATTAAATTTTTTTAAAGCAAGGAGGAAAGAGAGCTGGCACAGCAGCTGTTCATTTCTGCCTACCTAGAAATTATCAGTGACAGTCATGTTTCAGCCATCAGATGAATCATCTTTGTTTCAATTTGCCTCTGTTTATTCCCTTGTTTCCCTTCTCACATCCTTCAGTGACTCCCTGTAGCCCCTTGGCAATAATATATCCAGAGCTGATTGCATACATCTCTTTAGCCTGCTAACAGGCACATAATGCAATACCACAAAGCCTGGTAATACAGACAGTTTTAAGACTCCTAACTCACAAAGTTCCTCCAAAAGACATTACTAAGCCTCAGAATACACTCTTCATTCTATAGTCAGAGGCATCAGCAGGCATTTGACCATGGTTCTCCTACTATAACCTCAGAACTGCCAACATCCAATCTATATGACTTTTTTGATTTTTTTTTAATTGTAATTCACAAAAACCCAAGCTTTCTCCCCCATTTATAAATCTGAATTCTTTACAGATACGTAGTTAACACAGCCATGCTTTGGCAAGACATGTAACCTGCACCTCTTCCTATATAGGAAGCACCAGTTTTCAGATGCTGGGCTGCCTCCGTAAATGTTTTCCATCATCCTGTCATAGTACAGAAGAGCTGATGCTGATATTGTGCACCATCCCAAACGAGCAACAAGGAGAAAAAGAAAATACCCAAATGAAGCAGCACTAGGAAGGATTACATGGAGGGGAAATAGCTACCTCTGCTTCTGTTGCTTATGAGAATACTTTGTTAAAGACTCTGGCACTGCCTCCAACAGCATTCTCCTGGAGGAACTGTCCACTCATAGCTTGGACAAGTGTGTTCTTAGCTGGGTTCAAAGAGTGACGGGGAATGGAGTTAAATCCATTTGGCATCCAGTCACAAGTGGTGTCATAAGGGCTCAGTACTGGGGCTTGTTCTCTTTAGCATCTTTATCAATGATCTGGATAAGGGAATTGAGTGCACCCTTAGTCAGTTTGCAGATGACACCAAACTGGGGGGACTGTTGTTCTGGTTGAGGGTAGAAATACTATGGAAGGATCTAGACAGGCTAGATCAATGGGCCAAGGCCAACTGTGTGAAGTTCAACAAGGCTGAGTGCTGGGCCCTGCACTTGGGTCATAGCAACCCCATAGAAGGCTACAGACTTCAGGATAATTGGTTGGAAAACTCCCCCATTGGGAAAGGATATGGGGATGGCAACTTCAACTTTTGCTAAGCACATTCAAGGTTAAGCACATCTTAGCTAACATATTTCCCGCTGCAGCTCACTGCTATCTCACCTCAACCTCTGAACAGGGAACACAAACGTTCTCTAACTCACCAGGGTGCACAGATTTCTTGCTTCACAAACATCACAGCAGGGGCCACCCAGCACAAACACATGAAGAATGAGCTTTCTCAGGAGACAAGCTTCCCACTTCTTTATTCCCACAAACAGTAACAGTCACTAATGAAGCTGAGGAAAACGGTCAGAGTTCTTCAGGAAATACAACCTGATTTGTAAATTAACAAAGCAAGAGAAAACCTTCCGAGACCAAATGTACTCAAATCCGCTCAGCCACCTCCAGCAAGAGGAACACAGACTAGCACTCAGTCTTCTCCGCCTAGAGATGATTCAAGGTTTCAAATGTTTCTAGAAGTGCAAATCTTAAATGAATTTATTGCTGTCAAGAAGAGAGTGATGACAATTAAAGAAACGTAATGTGTCACATTGCAGGGTTTTATTTTACTTGATAAAGCGTTGATATATATATACACACACACACACTCAAGAAGGAAAAGCATATTTTGACATTTAAAGCCATCCTAGCTTGTCTGTGCCACACAACCCAAGCTGTCAGCAGAAATGTGGGAGTGCTGCAAAGTTTTTAGATAACAACAACTTCTAATGAAGAGATTAAGTGGAATTTTTACCAAACCAGAGCAGGCACAGCTTCTCTCACACAAACACAGAAATGAAAAACATTTGGCTAACACTCAGTTTTCTGGTCAGTCACTTCCTCAAAGCTGCAGTTTTTCTTCTCTAGAACAGCAGTGTGAAGCAACAATCTGAGATTCATATTATTATGATTCAAATCCTGGCTCTGACACCACATGCTTCTCTGACTTTGGGTAAATCATTTAACCGACATTTTGCTTCCAGTCTAATCCGTAAAACCAGGATAAATCTATTTCCTTTCCTTACGCTTTGGGAGTACATAGGATAGCTGGTTGATCAGGAATGATCTTGGGCAGCAAGAAAACTAATTCCACCGCCTACAAACGGGAACTGACATTTATGGAAGCTGGCTGTGCTTTTGTGAGTTCCAGTGATGCTCATTCTCTTCAGCCTGCCAAAATGACCTTCATGAGGGGACACGTCTATTCCTAAGAATTATCAGTGTACATTAATACCCTTCCCAAATTTCAGTAGAAGGAAAATGTGGACCCTTTTTCCAAAGTACCTTCTCCAAGGATATAAGATGAAGGAGTAACATGGTTCAATAATATGAAATGGAGATCACGCACTACAACCAGTTCTTAAACTGGAAGCATGACATGTGCCCGATGGAAATATGAGAAGAGGAACAATTCCATGCCTGTACAGCCGCAAGAATATAATGGCTGGCAAGGGCAGTTATCACTTCCCTGCCCCTCCCAGCAGCATCTGCAGGACCCTGCACGACTATGGACCATCCCACTCCACACAAGGGAAGGAAAGAAATATTGCCAGCTGTGGTCATGACCAACTTCCTGCCAGCTACCATCACCCCCGGTAACAACTCAGTTAGAGGGGAATGCACCAACAGTCCTTCAGGTTATTTGCTGCATGCTGAAGAAGTGGAAGGGGTAAAACAACTACAGCCATACCCTTCTCTCCATTTCCACCCCACCCCCCACCCCCCCTTCTTTCTTAGTCGTGGAAGAATTAGAAAACTAGCTGCTCCCTTCCTTTGTACTTTCCTTTTTTCATGTCTTTGTACCACACCTATCTTGAGAATAGCTTGGCATACACCTAAATAAGAGTGCGGTCAAAGCTGCTACAAAAAAAAGACTGATTTGACCTAGAAATATTTTGAAAAGTACTGTGCAACCAAGAAGCCTGTGGAAAGTACAGGGAAAACCAAAGACATCTACAAGGAAAGCACTTCCTTTGACATTGTCTCTCCTCTTGTTCTGAAGACCGGCAGTGCAGGGCACATCTTGATACTGGAAGGATGAAGAAGTGATGCCTTTCAGTCTAAGAGATTGTCAGCATGCAGGATAAAGAGGAGTCACAACCATGGCCAGATGCATAATTACAAGGGGATCAGTTTCCCTATATAAAGGAAAATAGACTTTCTCCAAAGCAATTCCCTCCAAGAATTTATATGGACTCACCCACAAAGTACAGCATTTTTGTCACGGGGATTCTGTGAGGTGATGATGACATTTACTCATACCTACTGTTACAAAAGTTTGGGTTTCAAGCAGCAGTACAAGAGAGGTGCAGGAATTTGCAGGGGTTGGGGTTTTAACTGCATGTTTCAGCAGTTGCATTAAAAGGACTCTGCAAAGTTCACAAAGATTGGGATACTGGCAGAAACCTCCTAAAGGAATTAAACAGCACTCCAGGAAAATCATCTGTCAGTTGTTCTGCTGTTTGTCTATGGGCACTGTGAGGCTGCCCTAAGTCTCTACTCCTTCATTCATTTTCCTGTGCTGGAACTTAGCATCTTAATCATACACACATAAATGCCTTTGGGACCATATGATAAAATGGACCATGTAAAGACCAGAAGACCCCTTCTTCCTCTCTCTGCCATATTCATGCCTCCCCACCATTTCAATGTTCTAGTTTCACGGTGCAGCCCCATTTACAGTCCAATTGACACAATGGCTAGAGCAGCAAACAGCCTCATAAGGGCAGTGCTCACCTTGGCTTCTTTGCCAATACTGGTATTTATCACAACTTTTGGAATTAAACTGGTCTGAAACCATTTGGATTCAGCTACACGTCTGTAAATCAGGAGCCACAGTCTAACCTGCAGACAGTGATTTCTTCCTATGGAAACTGTACAGCATTTTCAAAAGTGATCTGCACCTCACAAACCCTGCAGCTAGAGAAGAAGCTCAGAAGAGGTCGAGCCAGTGACTGCAGGTGTCAGGAAGTCTGCCCTTGTCTCCCTTTAAGCTAGCTGGGAGTAACAAAGCTCTCTTTTGTCAGCCTTGGGTTGTCTCACTGCAAATTAGCTCTCATGAAGAGAGAAGCAAGACTACCCATGGAGGGATGGGGTGCTATTGTTTGCATAATGGCTTTTGTTCCATGCAGCCATATGGAAATGCAAGATAAGGGTTTCTATTACCCTGAGGCTATCGGGTACATGGTGCTCTGCACACGTGTAAGTTAACACTAACATACGCTGAGCGTGCTCAGCCAGAGCAAAACAGAGTCATTGCACTTCCAGTGGTGTTTATGAACAGAAAACACTTGCTATTTGCTTGTCTTCCACCAGCTTCAGGGACAGCCCATTACTGCATTCACCAGGGAAAATAAAACAGAACAGCAACACAGGTGCTAATTAGCTGAAACCATTCACATAGTTCCATCGTTCAACAGGACCCTACCTCTATCGCCATAAACACACTGCCTCGCCTGGGTGCCTGAACGCAGCAAGCTGACTGTATTGGGAAGTGATTAAAATTTTGGCTAAACCTCTCCAAAACACTCTTTAAAAAGGACATCAGCAGCAAAATAAGTAACATAACATGTACCACTGATACTGCTCCAGGATGTGCAAAACTGGCTGAGAATAAGCAGGAGGATGTGTGCCCCAGGGCACAGCACAAGCACACTCAGCTAAGGCACAAGCACATGCCTAAGATACCAGAAAGGCGTGATATAATTCCTCATGGCTAAGAGCTTCACATGGCATTTGCAGCATCCCAGCTTGTCCCATGCAATATTTGATGCATGACATTGATCTCACCCTGCTTTAGCCCTTAGGATCTCACATACACCTCCAACACACCTCACAAACACCAGGCAGGTTGAGAAACGCAGTCAAGCTTATAGGGACAAGTTGTCATTAAATGTACACTGTAGTCCATAGGACTACATGACTAGTCCAAAGTGATTGCTTTATTTACAGTTTCAGTCATTTATTTTCTTGTTCAAGGGATCATTCATTGAAGACTGCATAAAAAATGTTTCTTACTCTAACCAACTGAAGGGTAATTTCTTCTTGGACCGCTCCTGCACACTATCTTCTCTCCTTCCAGCTCTGCCCTTTACAACACAAATAAACTTCAAATATGCTTTAGATCCTCCCATCTTGGAAAATTCATGCCAAAACACAGAAGTCGCTCTGAGAGCACCACAGTCATTATCTAGCATTCCTTTTGTCTAGGCTTAGCTCATATCTGGGACTAAACCCTCCCTAGCCAAGAATGGGGATCAGGGAAAGGAGAGGAGACTCACAGGTTGGAATGAAAATGTGTTTAATGAAACACCAAACTAATACCACACACCACTATAACGTCATACTCCTCCCAGCACATGTACTGTGGTCACAATAAACAGAAAAGCCGATCTTGGGAGCAGAAGAAGAATGAGGAGGAGTCAGGAGGAGCCCAAGCAGAGCAGGAGCTCAAACAGGAGGAACCCACCTCCCCAGCAAACTTCCCCCTTTATACTGCATGTGACGTTTATGGGATGGGAGACACCTGTAGCCCTGGCTGCCTGTCCCAGTGAAACCAAGACACCTTTCAAACTCATTGAACTTGGAAATATCTCACAGCCAATGGGAACACTTCTAATGATACACCTTTACAATTTTGTAAGCCCTTCCGTAGCTTTGGCTCTGCTCCTGCTGGTGTGCTGCTTCTTTTCGCTGCTTTGGAAAAACCATTCCATGAATCCTTCTCCTAGTTCTCTGAATACTTCCTCCACGTAAGGCCTCTACTGAACTCACTCCATGACTCCACAGTTTTCTTCAGTAGTCCCATTGGCCTCTGTCCTTTTTGCTCCTTCTCTTTCCCTTTCACATTCCATCTCATTTGCAAACGTAAATTCAGCTCTCCTGATGACTTCCAAAATGACACCTTCTGTTCAAATGGGGATCTCAGCTTGTTTTCTTATAGGTTTATGTGTATTTAGCAATTGCTACGAACTCATCATGGTTACAGCAGATATCTTCGATTTCTTCACAAGACTCTCCTGCCCATTATCTTTTCTCACGACCAGTAAACAGTAACAGCACCTTCCTATTGCACCAGCCATAACTTCAGTATCAACTGCATCTCAGAGATCACTTTTGATTCTGGTATCTTGTATCTAAGCCATACTTCAACCTGTTAGATAGTTTCCACATAGTATCGTTAATAGGCCATCCGTAACATCTTCTGATCTGCAGAGATAAAACTGTCTTGACAAAGGCAATCTTCTTCCAGAGCTATTTATCCCAAAGGCTGCATTAAAGCCACTTTCCTAGACCATCCCTTCGGCAATGATATTTTTTTCTTCTGCTTCATCCGTCCTCCCCCCTCTGTCTCACTTCAGTAATAAGTTATATATCCTTGCTAAGTTCTCAAAAGTTTATCCACAAGTCTCTCTTGTGCCCCTTCTTCAATATCAAAAAGATCAGCTTCTACCTCAGTTGTGGTCCCTGGGATTCTGTCAGCTCTAGTGCAGAGTTTGAAAACGCTTAATACCTCTGTGGGTGGCTTCTAGCTCCAGTGTGGAATGTGGGGGCCAGCGTTTTGTCTTACTAATAACTTCTGAAATCAGTGACATTATTTGCAGTATGTAAAGTTAATCATACGCCTCAGGCAAGGTCTACTTCAGAAATGGTTCTCTGGTATCATTATGCAAGTACAACCCATCTTGGCACAACTGAAGCAGCTAATTTTTTCTCAGGCCCAGCCTATAGCAATGACACAATCTCTTTGTGTGTGATTTATGTAGAATTAAAAAAAAATCAATTATTTCAGCAAAAGCATTTCTGGCAATAGAAATGTAACTGCATTACGGCCGCTGCCAGTACAGAAGAAGTTCTAATAAAAACGCGAACAAACAAATCACAACAAAACTTGCTCAATCCAAGAAACCTGACAATCTCATCTAAACTTTTTTTAGAATGATGACACGGGTATGAAAAAACCCAGCCAAATTATAAAAGATAAACCAAAAACCTAATCGAAAGCTCAAGAAAAAAGAAACCCCCCAGAGAGCTTGAGTGTCCACTGTGATTCTTCACACTATTGCAGCAACACAACTAAATCAGGACATTAGAAAACACACCTAGGATTAATGGGCTGCTTAGACATGACATCATCCTTTGGCTTCTCCTGAGACTATGCAGAAGAGTGATGATACCACTTAATGCTTATTGGCAGAATTACTCTTGGAGATACAGCACCCCTGATGGCGTGTAACGATGATGTAGAAGTGTCTAATTCATCAGTGAGACACTAGTGCTAGATCTCTACAATGCCAAGGATATGCAGTGAAGACACAGTGGGTTTACAGCACTCTAAAGTTAGAAGTTTTAAGCATAAAATATTGTCATTGATGGACCAAAATTACCAAACTTCATGTTTACACTAAAAGTTCAGTTTTAAGCAGGTAAGTGGGACCACTGTGCTTGTTTCCATGATGTTGTAGTTATTTTACAGTACTGCTGGTTTCATTAGAATTATGTTAGTATAAAATCTTCATAACACACTTAAAGGATGAGGATATATTCCTTTTTGCCTGTCTAAACTAAGAAATCATCAAAAGACAATAAATACGAACCAACGTGCCATCATTTTTGCAGGTACTTATAGAACAAGTCAGAGCTCCTCATTAGAACCACTTCTGCCTACTGCAATCTTCAGTCTGCCCACAAACCAGCAGAGCTGTTGAACTTGCAAGAAACATTTTCCGCTGTTTGCATAAAGTGGTGGGAGAGGCAGAGAAACTACAGCATAATGCTCTGAAACCCAAAGGAGGAGCAGGAATCTGAGGTTTCTGGAAGTGAGACAACAGTATAACTAAATGTAGATCAGCATCTTCTAATGAGCACTCAGGAAGCAGATGTTGCTGATAGCACGTTCACAGCATTTGATGCTTTTTAATGATTATGGGACATGAGTGGCAAAGCCTGTGCCTGTATTTCTATAGCACTGCTTTTCTGAGGGGCTCTGCAGTACCTCATTGTCTGATATTTATCTTATTCCTGCAGAGGAGCTCTAGTTAAAGTTGCTTTGTTCTACTTTAATAGCAATCTTTATGTTCCTGAAAGGCTGGCCAACACACATTTATATTCAGTAAATGCATATCCGCGTTTTTATTTACATTAATGAAAGTTAATATATTCTTCAATTCTTTTTCCAGAATGCACTGTAAATATTCAAGGCTCAAACAATTGCTATTCAGCCCTTAAGTCCAATCCGCACATAGAACGAGGGTACTCTACCCCACAGGAGTCTAGGAATAACACTGTGTACTTTAGAGAGGACAATCTTTCATTGCAGCAACTCACTCAGCTTTACAAACACCCATGAAGTTCCACAGTGCTGTTTATTACCATTTCAAGACCGAAGAAAGGAGTTACAGTGGACTCAAGGGAACAAGCCCCAACCCTTGGCTTCTCAAGCAATGGAACAGATCAGCTCCTAGAACTGATTAGCTCCATTTGTCCTGCAAAGCCCAATGCTGCCATACGTTGGAAAAATCAAGAGGGATTTGTACAGCCCTCTGGGCCATTTTTAAGCCTCATGAAATTAAAGAACCTTCTTTATTTCACTGCAATTGCTTTATGCCTGCATAAAAGCAGTATCTCTGAATTTACATGTTGGTGCCTGGATTTGCCAGCACTCTAGCAGCTGGAGGCCAACACTCTTCTAATAGAATGTCTGCTAAAGAAAAAAACTCCCAAGGACCCCAGCAGGGACTAACTCACCCTTATACAAGTAGACACATCCCCTCAGACACAGCAAGCACTTCTGCACTTCACATCTTTTTATTGTGCCTGCTAGAACCACGTTCTGCAACTGTCCCTCTGCTCCGCTCTCTCCTGTTACAGTGGACAGCACAGTGCTGCTGTTTGACAGATCCAGCAGCCTCCAGGCACACAACAGGAGACATTTTTGAAACACATCCCAGAGGACATCACCAACCAGCACAGCATGACTAATCACAGTGATTAGACTAATGGCAGAAGATTATCTCATTGAAACAACAGGGCATGTGTCACATCATACCCTCTGCAATGCTTTTTACCTGCCCTACACAGCTGGTGTCCTGGCACTGTGTCCAGCCTGCAAACTGTCCTGCAGCTGCTTCCTGGGCAGAGGAGAGAGAAGAACCCTGGTGAGGGAAGGGTGCTGAGACACAGGCTGCAGAGGAGGTCACAACCATCAGACATGTCACCTGCAGCAAGGCATTGAACCAACACCTGCTCTCAAACTACACAGAAGAGCCACTGGAGCACCAGCAGAATCCAGCACACTATTTCCTCTGTCAAGAGCTTCCCTGAGTATTCCCTCTCCCTACACTCTCCCGATATGGAACTATCTGCCTTCCAGGCGTCTCATCACCGGCTGTGCTGCTTTCAAACCCCAGGCAGTTCAGCTTCTTGTATTTCTGCCTGAGCCCAGCCTTGCAAAATCCCTTTCAAATACACAGGTTTCCCAAAATAGCCATTCTCTTCTACTTCCTTTCCTTCTTTTTCACCATCTTGCTTCCATCCTCATTTTTAACCTTGCCTGGATCTCCAGGACTCTCTGACTTAGCCCAGCTGTTCAGTGTGTCACAGGCTCACCTATTCCTTTGACCAGACCTGCACTGAGTATCCGCGTGACATCTCCTAATGCTCTCTGGCACTTGAAATGATAGGGAGGCACATACTCTCAGTATCTGCCCGCTCGCAAATGGTGGCAAAGCATTCACGTTAAAATCAAAAACTATTTGGTCTGATAAAGCTTCATCGCCTCACTCAGCCATCTTTTTTCTCACTGATATGCTCTGAGCACACGCAGGTCCCTCTAGGATTTTCCAGATGGTTTTTCTGATGGTTTAACGTTTCCCCTGATACAAATGACTGACCCAATGTATGTCACTGGGTAGTTTCCCATTCCGGTGCATGAATCTGCTCACAGCTTCCACACGATCCCCAGAGCTTAAGTGCCAGTCTGAGACCTGCTTTTAGTGCATCACTGCACCTAACTAAGTCTCACTCTTCCCATTTTCATAATAAATGCAAGTGCAACAGCTACAGAAGGGCTTTACGACTTTGCTTTGTAGCGGCACGCTAACTTTGCATGTTTACACTGTTGATTTCCTTTCAACCCAGCATGAGGAGTCATGAGTAAAAGTGAAATTATACATTCCCAGAGGGACTTTCCTTTGCTTATTACTTCCCTCTTTTAATGCATTTATTAGAGCTTCTGAATTAACGACAGCAGATGCAGGCAGGGAAAGAAAATTTTAATTTTGCAGATAATAATGGATTACGATACGTTACCACTGCTGTAAAACCCACAAAGTGCGAACACTCGAGGGATGCAGGAGCAATTAATGTAGTTAGTTTATTTACCTAACTGACACACTGCTAGGGCATTCAGAAGCAACTGACAGGACTACAAGGCTTCTTCAGTATCACAGACAAATGTCCTTGTTCAGGATTCAGGAGGACAATCAGCTGCTTCAGGCAAAGGGAAATATGAAAACACAGACTGAAATGGCAATTTTAAACACATCTTTAAAACCAGATTGTCTCCATTAAAAGAGCAGGCAGGAGTAAGACATTGATAAGGAGGTGGTATAAAGACAGTTCTCAGCTCTTGAGAGCTCCATATTTCTGGTATTCTGAGATATGGTCTGTACCAGTTATGAATAATCTCTGTTTATTATATGCTTTTATCCTTCCAAACCAAGAGTCTTCTGGAAGAAATAAACTAAAGGTAGGCATGGATGTCTACTCAAGTATAAATAGATAGATACAACACAAGTGTGTAATTACAGGGTAAAAAATAAATCTGAACACTTAAACCCAAAGCTACCGCTAGCAGCTGGGCTACTTCAGCAGTGCAAAAATTAGCAAATGTCTCACTTCTAATGTCCAAATAAAGGCAACACCAGCACTGAGGATTGAGTGTTCTTTGTTGCAATGAAATGGGGTTAAAGTAACTTCAAGCCCAGTCACACAGCTCTGTTGATAGCAGAAGAGATGGATATGTGCAATCCTACACTAGCAACACGCACACTGGGAACTCATTTCTAACAAAATTCTCAACTTCAGCCAAGAAAAAAAAAATTAGCAAAACCAATCAGGCCACTCCAGCAGTAAAAAAGGCAAAGCATCTCCAGTTGTGACCAGAGAGATCATGGACACACACACGCATGTTCTTATATTATTCCCATTGCTCACTCTTTCCATCTGTGAGTGTTTTACTTCTTGCTTTACTTTCTACTACAAGCTGCTGATGTTTGTTTTAATGCTCTGAACCTGGTTCAAACTGATTGATTTGCATTGCTGGATGCTACAGTGGAACTACAAAATCTCCTTTATTCCTGTTTCAGTGCTTATATAGAGCTGGCTGGAAATTACTTAGATTTTCTTTTTCACCCTCTTTCATTTATATTATTCTACTTCCTATTCCAGGACTGTGCTACATCACTTCAGTGGAAATGCAAAAGAGAAAAGTCTCCATTTTTTTTCAGTTCAACCAATGAAATAAGAAGAAATCCAGCATTTGTTTTAGGCAGAGGAGCAAGGAAATCTCATCCACATTCTTGTTTCAATAGACCATTTTCAGAAACAAGTACAGCAGTAGTACATCTCTCGGTCCTTCAAGCACAGTTTCAAATAGTCTGCAGATTCAACTATCAAAAGTGCTACTTCCCTTGTCTTCGAAAATGAGGTCTCATTATAAAGATTCAAGTACAAACCAAAGTAGCTTGATTTTTAAATTTTTAAAAATTCTCATCTTCACATCCCTGAATGAGATTTAAGTTTTCTAATTCCATATAATATCTACCTGCAACATTACATACTGCAGTACCTTCATAAAACCGACCCTAAGTGACTTTGGAAACCCAGCGTCAATGCTTGCAACTCACACGCCTCATTCAGAACTGCTACCCTGTCAGAATGTTTTCATTATTTTTAAACTGTTCTTACAATGACCGAGACTGAAGTTTTATTTTCTACTTGTATTTTCTTCCCATAAAAGGTGTCTGTGAATGTATTAGCCAAGTGGCTCATTAGAACTCGGCTCCTAACAGTGTTTAGCAAACAAGCAGAATGGAACCAGTGTTTCAGTGGTTTAATACTGAAATAAAAAACAGGAATAAAAATGGATTTAATGGCAACTCTGAGCACTCTCTTATATGAAAGTATTAAACCAACTGGACCAGACTCCTTCAGCAATTATCTGGTCACGTAAGACACTGGAAAAAGCTAAAAACTAATGCAGCAAGGCCAGTTAGTAGAGCAGAGAAGTCTGGATCTAACTTATAACATGGGTCTAGCGTCCATGAAATCAACAGGTAAGAGTCAGAAGTGACTCAAGTATTACTCATTGGTGTGACTTTTGCCACCTGTCTGTCCCTAAGTGAGCACCATCTCTTGGCTATGATAAAACTCCGGCACATCCATTTGCAGCTTCCCCTCTTTTTGCTGATCCCCTGCCACCTCTGAGCTGACAGAGAGGCAGAATGTAAGACTGGGATGATCTCATCCTGTTGTGGAACGTTCAGCTCTGCAATTCCAGTAATGAATCTGCTGACGTGTTAAGCCACATCCATGATCTTAACCCAATGTGAGGTTGTCCAATGGCTTGATGCCCTTTAATCTTGCTGAAGTACAGGGTGGCTTCCTCCCAAGGTAAACAGATCTGGGGCTGTTCATCATTTCTTGATGAACGCATGAGTACAGAGATGTGAAGAGCATTTCTCTCAGCCATAGTATCAGAAGAGTCTGAAAAGTGAAAATATGCAATGCAGAAAAGTCACTCATGCAAGGCACTTATGAGTGCCAGTCATCCTTCCTCAGGGCAAAGTAATCTTGCTGGTGCCCTGAGTTCAGAAACTTTTAATCTTGAGGTTTTATTTATTTACTTACTTATTTTAAGAGTAGAAGACCAAAATATTTGTGCAGGTTTTGGATGATAATGAAAGGCAGCTCTTACAACCAGGAGCGAAGAAGAGCTTTCCAGCAGACAGCTTGGTAACTAAGCTGATGCAAATAAACTTTTCTGTGAAAATCCCCTCTTTCCACATATTAAGGTTCTGCTGTTCTCCCATAGGAGATGAGCAAATCCTGCTGATTTCTGGGGAGGAAGGCCAAAGTTTGCAGGAGCTAAGACAGCTGCACACTGGTCCCTAGGACCAGGAGGCTGTGCCTCTCTTTAGGAAAGCTGCATTCAAAATGAGTAATCAGAAGTGCAGAACTCCTGGTTATTGTCCCATAACATTAAATACAGTGGAATCACAGCACAGGCATGTATTACGCACTACAGAGCCTGACATTTTCATTGCTAATGTCACCTACAGCTTAAGGCTTTCCTCCATAAATCAAGCAGGGATTTCTTTTTTTCTCCCTTCAGAAAGAAGTCTAAGGGCTCTATTTCACAAAACAATGCCACAGTTGTCACACACTAATCACATTCATCTAATAAAACAAGAGAAGATTCTTTGGCCCATAAGCAAAAAGCTCATCCTGAAACACATGCATTTCCCCCCTCAGTAATGACTTTGCGCTTATTTGCTTCTTTTTCTGGGCTGGGATTTCTTTTTACTTCTAGAATACTACTAAACTGGGGGAAAAAAAGCAATCCAAAGCTAAAAGAAACCCCTCCACAAAAAAACAACCAAACACAATAAAAAATCCTAAACCAACTGGATTTTCAGCCAATTCCAAGATATATAGCAGAGCAAACAACAAACAGTAATCCTCTAGAAAATGGATATTAAAATAAATATTGACAGAGAAGGAAGGGGGGGAGTTACAGGGTTTTCTCAGTATCATTTGCTGAACAGACAGGATTAAAAGCGCTCAAAATGTACCTTCCTCCAAGAAACCTTGATGTGTCACGTCTCCGTGCAAGACACAGGTCTGTACAATTCCTTTACTGTTTTTTCTGGCACAGCCTTCATGCATGCTCAGGGTTTGCAGAGGACTGCCCAGCTACTCTAGGGTGTTTGGGTGCCTCTCCACACAAACCCCTCATTTCCAGGATTAAAGTACCAGACCGTACTCTCTCAAACCATTGCCTGCTCAGCACCTGTGCTCCAGGCCTCATTGCTTCTGTTTTCCCATTTTCAACCATTGCCATGGCATTTCAAAAAGGCAAGTCACCTGTCATTGAACACTGTATGTCCAGTCCCAGCTTTTCCCTGCTATTTGGCTTCCAGCTGTCAGCTCTGAGAAATAAGGACCTTTCATATAAGGCACCTGAATCTCCATCAGAAGGAATATCAAATCGGCAGCACACAGCACTTGAGTCTTACTTTTTTACCCAAATCTACTTCATGAACAGTCTTTTATACCCATATTTTAAGCCCTGTTTCACTTTTTCAGTGTCACCTGCACCCACAAAGATGCTGCATTTAAATTTCCTACTTGCAAGACAGGGCTTGAACAACACCTTCCCCCATAGTGAGTAGGAGGTTCTTCCTGCTGAAAACAGAGGAATGTATCAAAACCAAAACATAATCTAATCTTCCACTGAACACCGCTCTTTTCCTCCCATTTCTCTCCCTTGTATTTGTCTGCTTTGTTTTGACTTTTTAATTAAAATCTAATCTTGTTAAAATGTCATTTGTCAGACATTATTGGAATTTGAAACGGAACCACTTGCACTGCAAGTAATTACTCCTCTGTTACACGCAGGGATACCCCTGGAGACAGGACTCCAGGAAGCTCACACAGATGCATGGTCACTGTCCTCAGGGCTGCCTTGTAGAGGCCAATCCAGCTTTCTGCAGGCAAACCTCTCACTGTAGAGGTCTTCAAAGAATATGAAGGATATAATACCTCAAGGAGTGTGACTGGCAAATCCTCATGCTTGCAGGACTCTTTTGAGGCAGACTGTGACTACTTCTGCACAGCCTATGCTCAAGTCCTGGCTTAACACAACACTCAGACCAAGCTTGACACACACTGGGACTGAAGTCTTCGGGTCACAGCAGAGCAATGCAGTGAGAGACAAGGGTTGTTGCGTAGCTGTTCTCAGGTGCAGCTATCACTTCTTGCATCTCTGCCAAGTACCTGCCTGGCAGTTTCTTCAAAATCCCTTAACTAATTGAAATGGTACAGACCCAGCTTCCAAACTGCTAGTATAAATGTGTCAGCTTACCCAAAGAGCTTTTGACACAGATCCAATAGAGCAGCCGGATTGCTGAGGCTTAATGAAGAAGCCCCAAAAGCCCCAATCAAGCAAACAAAAAACCCCAAATCCCCCCTTAAAAAAAAAACCTCAACATCAAAAAAAAAAACCCCAAAGAAGCCAAAACTGATACCATGTTCATAGATGTTGACCACTGGTTCTGCTCTGGCTCAACAAATTAATAAGCCTTCCCCAAATTAGGAGATTTTATTCTAATCGTCTATGTGAAGTCTGCAAGAGAAATTACATAATTTTTCAACACATCAGGTATCTGTTTCAACACTCATCGCTTTATTTTGTTCTCCTCAAACTGAATTGGAAATGCTCTCTAACAGGATCGGCATTTGAACAGAGCCCTGATATCAAATGTAGGAGGTTTTCACAGGGAGAAGAGGAAGGTGACTAGTTAAAATTCATTACTCTCTTCATCTTTTATTTGTTTCAGTCCCTGGTCTGTAAATCAGCCCTGCAGCAAAATCACCTTTATGGATGCCATTGTTTTACTTTAGGAGATGGAAACAACCTTGCCCTGCAAAGGCCACTCCTCCACATCATTCAAATACCCGTATCTGACTTTTGAGCTCCACTGGAGCCTCAAACCTCAGAGAATCTGGTGTTCATTTTGTTCACAGTTAATGCCACGTGTCTGACAGCTGGTAAATTGAGTCTCTCTTGTTTCCTGGGCAGGATTTCTCACTTGTTATCTTTCAGTACCCTGAAAAAGATTGCTTTCAAAATTGAACTTGTCAAGTCAGCTGGTTCACTTCTGAGCAATCTCTGGAATTTGTGCCTTCTGAGTCGATGCAGCTTCATTCACTCCTTTAGGGCACCTTGAGAATCAGTGTTGTGAAAGAACACTGGTCACCCACCCACACAGATAGTGGTAACTCTTAAAGCAAGAGAACTGTGTAAGCAATTTGTCTGTGTATATACAGGCACCTAAACACACCCCTATAGCTATGAGCCCATGAACACCCTGGCTGTCATTATCATTTGCAGAGCAGGAGTTAATAAATCTGAAACAGAAAACTAGATGAAGACCAGGCAGTGAGGTAGCTGGATGACATTTCTGTTGCCAAACTAAGGATTTACATGGCATTTTCTGCATCACCCAAAATACCAAGCACAACAGAACATGAGGACAATACAAAAGCTGGGACTTGCTGGTGCTTCATTATGCCTGATGGGTTCTGCCATTATAGGCTGACTCCTGCCCCAAAGCCTCCACCTGTACCTCAAAATTATTCTCTCTGAAATATAAAGTCTTAGAACTATGACTTTTCCTTAAGTCTAGTAAGAAGTCCTATACTTTCATAAGAAAGGATACCCATAGAAAGCTTTGGTTACTCCTTCAGTGAGCCTGTCTGTGCCCAAATGTCTCATCACACCAACAACATAGTTGGGCAGGGGTGAAGAGGAGATGGATCTAGACCCAAGCAAGAGATAGAAATTTATACTCTACACAGGGAGACTGATTCTGCCGCTGTGTCCAAAGGCAAGAACTAACCAGTTAGAATGCACTCCCTTTTCATTCAGGACTTTCCCAAAACTAAGCAAATACTAGACAGGAGATGAGCAAGAAAACACCATGCAACAAGTCATCAGCAAACTTACATTTTCTGTCAGTCAAAGAGATGTAACATAAGATTACTCGCTCTTTACAGTCCTAGCTTGAGAGACATTTTGTATGAAGAAGCATCTCAGTGTGCTCACCCACATTCAAACTGAGGCTGTACCAGGCCTCCTAGAGACATTAACTACAAAACAGGGTTGTACTTGCTTTGCTCACCACAGCACTAGGAGAAGCTGGAGATCTTCCTGTTTGGAAAACAATACTTCTAAATTGGAAAGAAGGCACACCACCAACCCATCATGCTGGAGTTTTAACTTTTTGAAATGTCAAAAAGGAAAATAAGATTGTAAATTGACAGCTTCTGCACAAGTTGGGAATTTCTTTGAACTCAATCTGGTTTAGAAACTATCCACAGTACCATTTGACACACAACAAAGAACACAGGCTCTCAAACTAAAAGCAGTTGCAACCAAAGTTGGTCTTTGCTCCTCTTCCTTAGAGGCACAAAAAAATGTGGAGAAGAGGAAAGCATAAAAGGTATGAGGGACTGCTGTGCTCCAAGTTTCTAAGGCAGGAGGTTCCTGTTTTCACGGTCTGGTTTTCTGAAGAATAAAGATACGTGAGATGTGCAGAAACCCAGTTATACCATGAAAAGAGTATGGCATCTTTTCAGAACTTTTGTACAACTACTGCTTGACTACACGAAAGACTGTAAGCTCTCCTGGTGTTTTTCCAGATGTGGTATCAGATTGGTTAAAAATGTGGATTTGACACAATTTGCTCATACCATTTTGTCATAATCAGCTCGTATCAATCGCATAGAAGAAGGAGACAGAGAGAATACTTGGACTGTTCAGAATAACTGACCTTGATGAGTAGCTTCACAGTTTAAGGACACAGAAAAACCTAATAAATGTATTTCTGCTAATGTGCATCCAACAACGTGGCCCAAAAACACTTTGAAGGAGGTGATTGAGCTGGCAGCAGCAGCTCCGTGGGCTGCTCTCCAGGATTACACATCACTTTTGCTGATGTCATACTCCACGTGCACTCTGTGAGATGAGACAATCCACACTCTTTGACACATACTGTATTCTCTGTAAGCCAGACAGCACAGGAGACCTCTCCCATGGCTGGAGAGACTTCCAAGGAGTGAAAGCTTTCCTTTCCATGACCTTTGCTGTGTCAGGGAATGAAGGCATGGTGCAAAAGAGCTATTACTAAACACTCCCTGCTAAATAATTTGTCCATCCTTTTGTCTCTTTCCAAAGAAGAGCTATTCCCCTCCTTCAGCTTTGCTGGCAGGCCACTTCATCTTGACTTCGGCAATAAACATTTCCAAAATTACACAGATCACCCACTGAGGAGATAGAAATTACTATGTGTCTGGCAAGAGACAGGGCTGAGCAGTGACCAACTAACATATGTTAATGCCTATGAGAGCATTTAAATACAGGTCCAAGAACATTGCAGATTAAGGGAAACAGTTAACACTGGTCAGAAGAATCTCCGTTTTTCTGTCTCTCCACATTACTAACAGAACTACACAATGGCAAAATTGATCATACTTCACAAAATGTTGTCACTCGGTGTGCCTTGAGAGACACCCTTCATACATAAGAGAAGGTTCATACATGCCTGCAGTCTGTTTTCTGCACGTAGGTTTGAATATTGCACCTTCTGCAGGAATCCTACTAAGAAAAAAAGAGGTCAGCAACTGTTAAGCAGAATTTCATTTGCAGTTATTTATCACAGGAGGCTGCTTTTCAAAATGCAATATGAAATCAAGCTTGTTGAAATTCATCCATATGACAAATGCCTAGTTCCTGTCTCTGCTTGCCTTTATTAGACTTAGTACTTGCTCAAGTCAAAAGAAACTTAAAGGAATTCAAAATGGCAAAGATCATCTAAATCTCTGCCACATATATGTCCGGAAATCCTATAGGCTGACTAAACATAAAAAATCTGTACAACCCTTCACCTCAGGTAAAGTATCAAAACCGCAAACCCTACAGCATCAGAAGTTATTAGGCTGATATGAAGGAATTGCATGGGTTTAATGCAAGTTGATTTAGCTCTGTAACATCAGAAAGACATGTGGAGACTGAACCCGAAAACATGCCTCGCATCTTCCAAAACAATTACCAATAGCATCTCTGCCCTCTCAGAAATGCTAAGCTTAAATTATTAAAGGTTAGGCTTAAAAGCTAAGCTTAAATTATTAAATTCATTCAAATGCAATACAGTCTTGCACTATGGGAAAAACTATCAGAAAGCAAACTTCCTTGTAGAGTTCCACTGGCTTGGGGATTCATGATGCAGAGTGTCCGACTTTCTCCTGGTCTGCCTTTAGTGCCCTCACACAAAGACCTTCAGACCATTTTCAGACAAGAGGAGCTCTCATGATTATGATGCATGAAGAGCAGTGGGTGATCAGTATATCAAAGTTTAGCTACAATTTACTAGCCATATCAAGAGCTGGTATGAAATTATATCACTCTACTAAGGCTGTAGCTCCACATAATTATTTTTGCTGACAGTCACTTGATTTAACAGGGCTACCTCTCCTACCCAGTGCAGCTCAGCTGTTCTCACCACCAAACCCAAAGCCACTATACTCAAGCTGATTCAGTTATTTGCACTGTCGTGCTCTGAATTAGAGCTAAAACAATGCAAACATAAATAAATGAAACTTTAATGAAGTTAGGCTAACTTCCAGTAGCTTTTAATGTGACCCTGGACTGTTCATAAACTCTTATAACTACTTCTTGGTTTCAACAATTTGAGTTTCTGTCATTTGGGTCTGAACAGTGATTGCAGGGAGAGAGTAAACTCTGAGCAAACCAGCACGTTCATCAGCTACTCACTGGGCTTATTATGGTCAGTGCTAGTGTCTTACATCCAGCACAAATGAAAGGGGAGTGTGAACTCTCCTCTCTTTGCCATTAGTTTTAACCATCTCCTATCTAGCCAAACAGTCCTTTACTAGGACTTGTTGAAGCAATCAGGACCAATTAAGAGCCAACTAATTTCTGTTGACCACAGAAAATGGAGTACTATCAAGCTCTTGAGGCTGACCTGAAGCCAAGACCTTCAGTGAGAGACTAACTGCTTCATTTTCGACACAGCATCAAAACAGATCCTATGAGAAGTGACCACAGACATTTGTGCACACAGCCTGGCGGTCAGCTCCTGGCCAAGTCAAAGATGCTGGTTCACCAGAACTGCAGGCAGAGCCAGCTCAGACAGAAGCCTTCCTTTTAGTTCTCTCTACATTATATCTTGGCAGCCAAACATTTTCCAAAAAACCCTCCACTAATTTTCAGACAAGTTCTGCTCTACCACTTCTGCAGCTGAAGAGGGAAGAGCAACTTAGAAAAGGTTAAACTCTCCCATACACGTGGGACATGCAGCATCCTGAGCACATGGTAGAGATGAGATCACTCATTTACGGAATTAGGAACTAACTGAGCTGGTATTTTTTGCCTCATTCTTCTAGAGCCATAAAACCCTAAATCAGAAAGCAAACATTCAATACCATTTCTGAGCATATGAAGTCGTTTCTGTGTCAGTCTCTTTATCCAATTCCAGTCAGTCTTGTTACTGCTGCTTTCAGAAGCCTGATTTTATCTTTTTATCACTGCTGCTACAAGACAGCTTGACTGCAACGAGCACGTTTGTAACGAAACCAGTTGACCCAAAAAGAAGTGCTATCGCTGCTTTGAATGAAAACCCAAATATAAAGGAAGTCTCTCCGTGACCAGAGGCAGTCCATGCTAAGATGCTGAAGGAATATGGGGCTGATCTGTAAAAGAAGCCTGGAATCAAGGTCCCCTGCTTCTGCATTCCTACGCTTTCCTAGATTTTCCATATTTTAAACATGTGAGTGACCTACTTAAGATAATGTAATTTAAATAAGCAGGAGAGCAATTATCTTTGCTTCAAGAAGGTCTGCAATTGTTGTTTCTTTTTTCCAAAAAGTAGAGTCTATTTTGAATGCTGTGTATTATTAAGATAAAGCTTTTTTATCAGAGTTCAGTTTTAGACTTCTTGTATTCACTTACACAAAACACACTTAATAATATATGCCTGCTCTACTTGCTTGTTTCATTTACCTTACAGTTTTCTCTAAAAAACTCCTTCAAAAAGGGACAAGTTTTTTATGTGCCAAGCCCAAGACCTACAGGACTGCAAACCCACTAATGGCATCTTTTCATCAGATACTTCTCTTCTGACTCAAAACGGCAATGCAAAGTGAAATAGAGTGCTCACACACAGGCAACTGCCAGGCCACTCTCAATTGGTTTTCTCTGCTTTTGATCTGACTCTCTGAGCTTTCTTATAGCCAAAAAAAACCCCCAACAATAACTCTTCCTACTTCCTCCCAAAGATTGCAATCAAATCTAATATTCAACTTGTGCTCCCAAATGAAGAGTCTGTGCACCATCTGTGAAGGTGGAACTGGGAAATCATAAAGTACTTGCTGCAGGGAGGGCTGGACACCAGACCACCGCTACAAAAACACCCCAAAGCCATTAAATGGAAACAAACATCAAGTATATCTCCATTGTCTGAAGAAGAAACCAGTTCAATTTAAAAGCCAACCATTCAAAATGGCTCTGACTCCTCTAGGTAAGTGGGCACCTTGTTACCACATGGTAATAGATCACCAACAGCACACCCAGCAGTAACACCAGTGGGTGTTTTAAATTACATCTGCCCTATTGGTTACAACTAAGTCTGCTCTGGGAGCAACATCACTCCAGTGCACTCCCCTCCCCTGCAGAGCCTATTCATGCCCTGCAGGCAATGGGACCAGGATGTCAGTGCCAGAGGAAGACAAACCTCAACCTGAATTTCTCATTTGAGAGGGAGGGCGAGTATGGCTTAAAACTGTTCTGTAGGATTGAAGTATAAAGAGCTTTACCACCAAGGCTCTAGGACAGTGTTTGTAATCACATCTAAACCTCCTAAGCACCATTTTGTCCCAACCACAAACTCTGATTTCTCCTTTACAGCAGAGCTGACACTCCAGCCTGTGAGTTCACATTTCACCAAAAAAAAGTAACGAAAGGAGCTCCCCTATCTCCTGTTTAACATTTCAGCCTTCTCAAGGGTAATAAGACAAAATCTCCCTACAACAACAGCTAAGTCAGATAAATAAAATGTCAAGCTACTTTAGAAAGAAGCTAGTCAAGATAATAGAATAAATCTCTAGGGTAGCCATTAATTGTATTCTTTTATCTATTTGGTAAAGATGCTTCCAGAGGACGTATGATAGCAAATACAAAAGGCTGTGCTATTTTTGTAACTCTTTAAAAGGAATTTCATGCTGACAAAAAGATACTCAATTAATATCTGGGGAACCTAAACCTTCCCCACATCCTCAGGAGGAATGAAACTACTGACAGGTCTATTAACAAGGCAAAGCAGAGGCTGCACGGTCAGATGGAGGGAGTGCCGTTCTGAGGCTACAAGGCGGCGATCTTCATCCCAGTTCTCTTGCAGCCCATCAAGCATGGGGGCAAACCTGATTCTCTGTTACATATCTGTGGTGTGAGGTTAATCACAATTCATGAAACACTGAGGCCGATCAGCGCAAAGCTTGTTGCAAGTGCTCTGTATTTTTATTACCACAAAATTCCCTGGCTGCACCTACTTTTTCTTTCGCAGAAACCATTTACTTGTCTTTAGAAACAAAGTAGATCTCTCAGAAAGTGAGTGGGACCTTCAGAAGCAATTGCAGTAGGACAACAAAAGCTCTTGCCGTAAGGCCTGGGTCTGCCCCAGGAGCATAAGGAAGTGCTAAATTAAGCTCCAGCTTAAGAGCCTTTGGAGACTGCTTGGCACAGATCAGTTCTTTCCTTGCTTAAGTGCACTCAAAGGAGCAGAAAGCAGCCCCTGGTTCACAAATCTTCTCCCTGGACTCTGATTCATGGTCCAGTTTGGCCTAAAATCAGGATTTCAGCTTCATGACTTTTGTTACCACTTAGACCTGAAAAAGGGCTTCTCAAAGTGAGATTTCTCACTGATTACAGCTGTCAATGGAGCCTGCAGGTTTTCTTCATTCTATCAGCCCCAAGGTGTCTAACACAGCAAACCAGTCTCCCTGTCAGCAATCAGGCCAGGAGCAGTAAGAGCTGAAAAAAACCAAACACTGGTGGGGAAAGCAAAGCACAGCTCCATTCCCACTATCAGGTATGTGGGCAGAAAGTCTTCTCAAGAGACTAAGGTTGGTTTAAATCCCTCAGAGTCTACAATCTGACAGCTCCTCGTCTAGACTCCTAGTCTGAGCGGACACAGTGCGCAGACACAGGCATACGTATCCCTCCCTTCCTGCACATGCCCTTTCTCCACTGCGCCAGTGCCTCATCTGTATAGCAGAAGGGATTGTTCGGGCTAAATCTCACCCTTCGGTGAAGCTTCACTTGAAATGACAACTCATACCCAGTTTTCAAGGATGAAATTCTATCCAGGAACTCACAGTTCCTTTGTATAATTGAAAGTACAAACACTCACTATGTCCATCAAATACAGTCCCTCTCGTCCCCAACAGATGCTTCCAGCACTCATTCACAAGAAACCCTTTCACCAAAGGAAAAGAAAGGTTTGTCCTTAGCCTGCAAAGACTTAAAGACTCGATGTAAAAATTTTCTACAGGGAAACAGTTTGTTGATGGGGTTTTTCTTCCCTGCACAATGCTGTAAGGATGAGGGAGTAAACAAGGCCCTAAGAGCTGTATCCTCTAAATCATACAGTGATGCTGTATGAATATTTACAGTAACAAAGCAAACAAAGAAGCCTCCCACTCTTCCCCAGTCATTGCCTATTGGAAGCTCTGCTCGAGTTAAATATATAATCACATGAAAGCAAAAATACTGTCACTGGCAACACAGAAAAAACTGGGTCAGTCCAGCTGCTGAGAGCCTGTGTTCGCTGCTTCTCCATGGCCTAAACCTATTCTCAAACTTAAACCAGTCTAAGAATTCAAAGCAAAGTTATTCAAGTTTTGACACAGTAACTGAGAAAACAAAACCACCCGCTAATCCTATTACAGAGTCTGTTAGGCAGTAAATTACCACCTCTCTGACAAATTAACCTGCTTGGTTTAACTCTAAAACCTACATGGATAAACCAGCCCTTCTGAGAGACCTGCAAAAACAACAGAATTTTAGCCCTTGCAGACTAAAGGGGGAAAAGTGCCCAAAATAGTTATTTTCTTGCTTAAATTGCTGAGTTTTGATTGATTCAACTCCACTGACCCAGGGTAATGTTAACTACATAGCACAGCTCTTCATTCAAGTTGCAACTAACATGGAAGCCATAGATACACACTAAAGTGTTCTGGGTTAGAAATGAAGGTCTAGATCTCGGTTGGTGCCTGCAATCCAAGCACAGCAACCAGCTCTCACCAAGAATTCAACAGGCAATGAAGCAACTTCGCTAAAAAGGAAAGAATTTATTGAACCCAAAAACAAGAAGCAAAGGAAAAATCCCCAAATCAGTAAAAGAATCACAGTGCCATTACACACACTCTGAGAGAAACAGAAACAGCTAACATACTGGTTTCTGGCTTCAGGTAAGAGCCCTGGGGAAAAAATACACTCTAATCAGAGGGGGAATTCAGCCATCCCCACCACCCATAGAACTCAGCGGGGCTCCTGACACCCTTTGACATCCTGATGCTTGTGGAAAAGTCCCTTTTTCTAGTCTTCTTGCACATGCCAGATTCCCCTGTAAGTCTCAGACTTGCTACTAACTCCTCTCATCTTGGGAGTTCTTTGCAATGTGACTATGGCCAGAGATCCTTAATGATCTTCAGCCACAACAGCATCTCAGATGCAGGAACACAAGAGACACTTCAGAACCCCACTCTCTTTTCGTTTGCCAAAGATTTAAGAGATCGGTCCCATGTGCTCTTTATAGCGCAAAACTTCTGGTCAAGCAATAGGAACCAGAAACCACTCTTAGGGCCTGTCTCTCTGCTTAACTTGTTCCAATCCCTCAGTGGCAGAGCTGAGATACAGCATCTGTGTCAGCTCCGTGGCCCTGGTCACGAGGGGACACACCTGTGGTGAGGATAGAGGCAACATGGCACTGGTCATGTGGGGCATCCCCTGTTGTGGTAAACAGGGTCCTCTCTCTCTTTCTCTCTCTCTCTCTCTCTCTCTCTCTTACCCAAAGTTTCTCTCTTTTTTCCTTCTTCCAAGTGGTAACAGCTATGATGGAGGGAAAGGGTTAAGACCTCACCATTTCCTTGGCATCTTCTAAGATGATCAATTTGCAAGAACAGTGAGGAGTGGGCTGCAGCACCTCCCTCTGAATTCCAGTTCTCAGGAAAGGGAAGGCTGGGGTTGGCTCCCATGGGGGAACCGAAGTGGCTGACTTCACAGCCTCCCCCCTCAAAGGGGCTGCATTTTCACCACCCTGGTAGGGCAGCTAGGCTGGCCCCTTGCCCCCCACCCCAAGCAGGGATGGAGGTGCCTCTCGGCCTGGCAGAGCTCTCTGTCTGCCAAGAGACAGAAAAAGAAGAAGGGAAGAAATCCAAACATTCACTCCCTTTTATAGGCTCTGTCCACCTATCACCTGTGGAGTCAGGACACTGCCCCAGGGGTCTGATGGGACAACCATCTCCACTTTCAAAATAAAACATGCTTTTGGCATAAAAGCACCAAATCAAACACCTGAAAGTTTGGCAAATTTTGAACTACAACACCTTTTCCCACAAAGAAGCAGAGAGGCAGGAGCTGGAAGAGAAGGGTCACTGAAAACCAAGCATCATAAAAATTCCTGACACCAGCTTTTGAGAGTATGAACTTCAATTCCATTTCACACCAAAGACCTCAGACGAATGCTCAGTTTGCATGTGGTTCCTTCCCTTGCTACAGCATGTTCTTCACCACCTCCATCGTTTTTATTAACAGACTGGAAGGACTGGGCTAGACTTTTTCCCTTTTCAAAATACATAGATTGTGCACAAACAGACGCAGGTTCAAGGGGGAAAAATGACAGTGGGTAGTTTACACATGACTTTCTCATTACTCTTTTGTCCTTTACCAGTGAAGTGTCATAACGCACCAGCCTTCATCACAAGTGCAAAAAATTCTCTAGCTTGGAAAGAACACAGATGCTTATTCAGGTAAACAGCACCCACATCACTTCAGTTAGGTCAGTCTGTCAATAATACTACAGAAAACAAACCCAAGGATGCTGGGATAATAGTTCAGTGGCCTTTTCAATCCCCTCACCCAAAGGGCTCAGCACAACTTCTTTCCACGCCATCCCAGGCTAAGGGAAACAAGGAAATGCAATGGGCAGCAGCAGTAAGAAACCTCTCTATCACCAGCTGGATCCATTTTTTTCATTGTAATAGCTTCTGCAGATTGTCCTTTCTGCTCTTTAAAAAGCCATTCTCTGGGGCCTTAAGTTCAAACACAATTGTCTGCTTGGAAATTATTTTAGAACACTAAATTGACCACAGCCATTCACATACCTGATGCAGGTCTGGGAGCTCAGAGCAGCTTATGTGAACCCAGTTGACAAGGTGGCCTTTCTGCAATCAGCAATGCAGGGACCTGCAAAACAGATGCAAGTGTCTGAAAACAGGCATCTGGCAACGTGTCTCCCTTCTCCCATTGGCGCTTCTGAACATGCCACCAATGTACCCATGAACGTGAACATGCCCACTTGAGCCCACGTTCAAGCACTTCAGGAGAATAGGACAGCATTACCAGCTTCATTGCCTAATCTGAATCACCTTAAACATTGGATCAGGTATGAGCACCTCACACATACTGGATGCTTAAAAGTGGTGCATGTGGAAATTCTACCCGTCCAGAATAAGTAATGTGTGGATCTATCATTTTCAGGGGGAAAAAGGTTTGTTGAAGAACTAAAATTGTCAAGTTAATTAAATTGAAAAATAATCAGCTTCCTAAACTCAAGATGTTTACATGACACACTCTCAGCCCTTCCTCATCAAAGGTGCTTCAGACCATCATTTTTCACGGCTCTTCACTTCTGTCACAATAAGGCTCACGTAAAAATGCCTACTGTCTCTAAACCACAGAAGAAGTCCTCTCACATCCCAGTTCTAAGATCCTGTTCTAAGCAAACTGCCTGGGAGTCCACAGTGTCAGCTTGCTAGCATCAGGGTTCATTAAAAAAGATGGCTTGGTGACACTTCTTCCAGAAACCTAGAGAACTTAAGAAGTGATTTATGAAGTGCTATGGTTCTGCTTAGCTGTGCCCATGCTTCTCACTCCCCCCCCCCCCCCCCCCCC